>JAYKKT010000071.1:14505000-14915000 GCA_036023115.1 Brasenia schreberi | reverse complement strand
CACCGAACCCGAACTGGCTCAGCATGAGTCCAGGCAAGCTGCACCACGAGAAGCTTGGCTCATTTGACAGCGTTGCTCCAAACAGAATGTGTTGCTATTTCTTTTATCAAAATTTCTTTTCAGCGAGAAGAACTTGGCTGACCCGTATGGGAAAAGACTTAGTTGTTGTTGTTGAGACGAAGTTAACGTTTTCTTGTTCTCTTAAACATTCATTTTCTCTTCTTTATTTGTTGACTCTGCAACTACCATTAAGGCTAAATAATTCATTTTAATAGTCATTGAGAACTTAATTAAAAGGGTCATTGAACTGGTTCGCCATTGCATAATTGAATTCCGTTAAAGATTCCTTGAATTGGGAATAAGGGTGCACATTGGTATATTCGATTCAACAAGTGCCAAAACCCGAATTATTTCTGATAGACATGGCCAGTTCAGAATCGGTCTGGTGGTTCGAATTGGAACCACACCACCAGCGAAACCACCAGTAACCGGAGCTAGCCAAATTTCGTATTTGGTTAGCATTTGCTTAAGCACCCATCCACAGTGAGATCTTTAAGATCAATAGTGAATATGAAAATTAATATGACTGTCACACTTTTGTATTTTATATTTAATACATCATATGTATTAAATGTAAAGTGATTCAAATTCTTATTATTATTAATCTCATAGATCTGACTTTGAAAATGTTTATGCAAGATTATGCACCAACAATCATTATATTAAGACTCTCTTTATATACACAAATATTAATATTCTTTCTTGTCAAAAAGGAAATTTATTTTTCTAAATTCTTCCGTAGCTATTGTCACGAATCTACCTGTCTTTTACGTTTTAATTGTGGACAACAAGTAGTCTGTTAAAATGTGGGTTATCTCGGGCCGCTATTCGAGAATGGGAAAGTCTTTGCATACTTGTTCATTGCGCACGCCATTGTTTACTCATTATAGATGCTTTCAACTGGTATTAAATATAGTATCAACTAAGAAAGTTTTATCTTAGTTGTCAACGACTACGACAGTTGTCATGTACAACTATCATTTAAGTCATGGTGCGTAGTCAGAAGCTTGCACACAATGAAAAAGGAAATGCGAGTTGTCCTTTCATGTTTACCAAAATGACAGTCTCCTCACCATTCTTGTCTCCCCAGCTGAATTTCATTTACAATATTTAGTTAATCACATGCATCATTGATATATATATATAAATTGGATCTATTCACACATACTTGGACACTTGTGCCCGCTTAAAGTTAAAAAATATGAGTGTAATTTCAAAATTTTTAAGAACCTTTATAAATGTATGAAAAATACTTTTATTACACTCGTACCACCCAAAAACAATGAGTGAGGATACGTTAGTGTGGACATGATCTAATCACACATTCTCTCTATATTTATTTATCTATCTATCTATATTTAGATATATTTACTGTACCTAACGTTAGTGAGTTAACTGCTAACATGGCATAGGATAGGGCTATGTGGAAACAAAAAATCCATGTAGCCGACCCCGTCTAATATGAAAAAAGGCTCTTGTAGTTGTTGTTACTCTACCTAACGTTAGCTTCTTTAGAGTATTGAAAGACAAGAAAATTGTTGATCATTATGGTGCTAATATTGTTCAAGTAAGGTGATTGAAACGCACGACCAAACACTTCTAATTATATTAAGGCTCTAATTTGATGGACCAAGATAGGTACAGACAAATTTAATATCCTCTAGATGTCCCGTCAACTTCTGGACGTCAATGGATTTGAGGAAGAAGTATATAGTGGATGTAGACATAGCCAGCTCTAATTTAGATTTGGAAGTTTCATCTGGAACGAATCGAGACAAAAAGCATCTGAAACCGAACCCAGAGACGAACCCAGAACCGAGGATCACCAAGTTCGGTTCCGGTTTCACCTTTCATAAAACCAGAACCAACCTGAAACCAGCGAAGATCAATATTTCATACGACACTCAAAGTTAAGGCATTTTCTTTCTTTTTCTTTTTCTAAAGTATAAGGCGTTTTCCGTTGGCGTGGGAACTTCTTTTCTATCAAAAGAATGGTAGCTTCAATTATAGTTTAATTTTGAAAAAAAATTATCCAGTTTTTAAAAGAGCATGTGTTTGCATGGACATATTCAAACATGCTAAATTTGAGTGTAGAAGTGATTGAACATTGTATTATCTTACATTAGTAACGCAAAAACTTAAGAAGATCAACCTAGAAGTCTATTTGCAAGCCAAAAAATGTGAAGAGAAAACACTCAAGACCGAGTTTATAAGCCCATTTCACTTTGTTAGACCAACATTGTCACAATGATATATTAATGCAAGGATCCCATTTCTAGGAAATTTATAACCGCGATACAATTGCCCCAAACCGAAGTAAATATTGAGAAAAAAATTGCATAGATGAAGTCTGGCCGGTCGGACCACTCGATGCAAATCAAACCTGGGTTTTATACAAAGGAAAAGTCTAGAGTGTTAGCTCATCAGTAGGTATCCTTGATACCCACTCACATGTAACGAGTTCGACCCACAGCGGAAGGTGGTGGTGGTGGTTGTGGCTGTACAATGTGTGTATCTTTGTGTATGGGTGGCATCAGCCTCCCATTAAGCGGAAGGTGGTGGTGGTGGCGGTTGTGGTTGTACAATGTGTATCTTTGTGTGTATGGGTATCATCAGTCTCCCATTATAACAAAAGAAAAGGTTCATTTTGCAAACTACATGGTTCGCATTCAAGAGTAAACAACTTATCAGTACGCCTTAAGCTGGTCTTGAAACGGTTGTCTTCCTATTAAAGAATTCAAAACTAAGATACATGGGTTGGTCAATTAGCTGGCTGTTTTCCTATGAGATTTGGAAATGAAAACGAGACACAACGAGAGATTGACATGGGGATAAAGATGCCCGACCCATCAGGTATATATACAACAACAACTAAACCTTTTCCTATACTAGATGAGTATGTGGATTTTTTGTTTTTTCAAGAATTCATGATAAGTCCGAAAAAGTTTTATGCTGATTGTCAAAAGTCTAAAACAACTCTCCTCTTTTATCTGGGCTTGGGACCGACTATACAAGGGTGATCCCTTACATGAGTAGAGTTTCATTATATATATATATATATATATATATATATATATGAATTGAGATTTAGCACACCATAAACAATGGTAGATTAGTACCTGGTTACATTTATATTTAGAAAACAGTTATAATACTCTCTTTCACAATTTAGATAGTTGAGACTATTCATATTAAAAAAAGTAGATTTTTCAAAAAGATTTTTAAATCTTTGACGGGGCTATCTAAATTGTTAAAAGAAAAAGTATAAAAATATGCTTTTTGTTTTTTGAAAAAACTACTTTTATTTATTTTTTCTTTTTAAATTTAAAGAAAGATGTGTAAATTCACCCATCATCAACGCGTCAGACATTCGCCACATAAGCCTATCGAAACATAAATGAATCCATCAATTCCTGAGGCATGCTGCATAGCAGTGCTGGGAAGCCAACAAATTCAAACTTGGTTCAATTGTTTATTAGGAGAGGATGAGCACATTTACTTCCTGCTTCATATGTAGATTAAAGTACATCAACTTGTGGGGTGGCGCAAATCGACGTGATCTCAAAGATGATGACCTGGTAACACAATAATGTCATTCATATCATCTTAATTTCTTATTAGAGTTGAGATGGCATGAGCGCCCCATCTAAGCATATCGGGTCACAACTGGTGGTTTCAAACCACCGGTTTCGAATTGTCTGGAACCTGAAACCGGAACCATTCGGAATCATCGGTTTTGGTTCCAGTTTCAAAACTATTCCAGAGTCGGTTAATTTTGTTTTAAAGAGAGGAGGCATTTGCCTTTTGGGAGTCAAACTCAGTTGAGACAACACTTAACTTGTGTTAATTGAGGTTAACACACACAAACACACATATATATCCTTTATTAAGGGGCAGTTTAGAACTGTTGGTTCGGAGTTGATTTTCAAGAATCCAGAACCGTAATCGAACCGAAGGTTCCCAGTTCTGAGGTCGGTTCGGTCGGTTCCAGTTACCTACGGTTCTGGTTAAAACAGTTGGGCTTGTTTCGAACAGCCATGTCTAACCCCACCTATTCATCTAAAAAATCAATATAAGCATTTTGTTGCTCAAAACTGGCCTTGAAATTGAAAATTTTCCTGATTAGAGAGACCAAAAATGAAATATAAGGTGGTCATTTTGTAGCATATAGGGACAGGACACTTCCCCTGATCTTTGTCACGTCGCCGGAATTGGCCGGATTTCTTCCCGTTCAAAGTTTTATAAGATTGAAACTGAACGTAGCGACAGATTAGTAGGTATAGTGCAATTGTCATGAGATTATTTTATTAAAGAAATATAAAAAAAGATAGCGGGTTGAAACGTGGTATACCTGTCATCCTATCTTTCTTGTCAAATCAACTTATCATCTCTTTACTATTTTAAGAAATTGCTTCTGTCCTAAACGTCGACATAAGTAAGAAATCACATACCTATGCCTTTTCTCATATTAGATATATTAAATGGGTCAGTTAGATAATTTTTTTGTCTCTACAAAGCTCTATCATAATTTATAAAATTCATAATATATAAGTCTGACAAAGTTTTACGCCGATTGTGAGAAACCTAACGCAATCCTCCTCTTTTATCGAGACTGAGGCCAGCTACGGTGATCTCTTACATTGGGCAGAGTTAACGTACAAATGGTGAAGGCAACGTCATTAATGCTTCCCAAATAAACCTATTCATACAGGGAGCAAGGTGCGTATGAATGCACATATTAATACGTCAGGCAGCTTTCACAACAGTGCTGGGGGGGCCAACAAATTCCAACGTAGTTTAATTGCTTTCTGAGAGAGGATGAGCACAAGTGCTTTCCCCTTGATATGTAGATTGAAGTATGAGCAACTTGTAATGTATGTGCGAACCATTGTGATCCAGGAGATCATGAACTGGGAATGACACACCGGCTGTACTCGAGCTTCGGATCAATGCCTTTCCAAAAACAAGAAGCGAATCCTCCACGAATGTGTCCATTCGCCGGATTACTACCTCCTACGACTCGAATACCGGTCATTCGTGTCATCTTGATGACATGTTAGAGTTTAGACGAGATGAAAGGTATAACTATTCATGAGCAAGATGATGCAGCCTAGACATGGCCGGTTCCGAACTGACCCAATTCGATTCGGTTTTGGTTGTAATCAAATCGAGCCAAGAACTGACTGGAACTGAAACCAAACCTGAAACCGAATTCATAATTGGAGATGACTCAGTTCGGTTCTATTTTCTGCAGAACCGGCGATATGGAACTGTCGGTTGTATAATTTTGCAATATTTTTATCAAAATTTAAATTTTATAATTTTTTTGCTTCTAGACGCTTTATGATCTAAACCGGCCCGATCTCGGCTTGACTCTTGCTTCCAAGCAAACTAGAACCAGGCTGCCTGAAGTTTTTGAAAAATTGTACATAGATACACCTGAATTTTACTTAATTCAACTTCACCTCACCCCAATTTTTTTTTTATGAAATGTCGTGGTTTTAGATTATGAAGTGATGATATGTCAACGGGTCCAACCTTTGCAAGGTGTGGCCTTTTGAAAGATGGGGCTTGATGATTGGATCATAATGCATTGAAGTGTTTTATACCTAGGCATTTCCCATTTGAGTTTCCAGGTTCTATAGGACCTGATAATGCAGAAATTCGCAACTTACCCATGTATGTCAATGATGATCAATTTCTAGCATTTTATTTTAAAATCAAATAGTAAAATCTTTTATGGAAGTCGAGCCCTATTACAAGAAAATTGCATAGCGAAAATGGTGTATCAATATATGAACTTGCATGAAAGCTGATCTACAAGCTAATCTAGATCAAAATCAAACATGAACTATTCACATAAAACATACCAAAATTCTTATATATATATATATATATATATACATACACATGTATATACATACATATAAATATAAGCACATAATCCATTTATACACCCATCAATTCTTGAATTCACTTAAAAATCTCTACCATCCCATCAACATTATCAACACTAGATATTTAAATTTAACAAATATTTAATATACCAAATGAGAAGTATGACAATATTTTTTTGCTTTTTAAATTCAAGTATTCACCGTTAATCATGCCAAATAGACAATAGTGATCTTTAGGTAGATTTAAGCATGGATGAATGTGCACATATATCAATTTCTCTCTCCCTCTTTCTCTCTCTCAATATAGCGGTTGTATGCATCCCACCAATTCAATCATTGGGTGCACCTTCCACTACTCAAAACTATCATTGTCAACATCAAAACCACTTAAAAGGCCTATATATATGGTTTTGGTGGTGATGGTTTTAATTGATGAAAGACAATTTTAGATAGTATAGTAGTAGAAGATGATGAAGGGCAACACTTAGTGGTTGGATTGGTGGAATTATTCAAACCGCTCGATTAAACACCATACTCATTTGAGGGTGGTGTATATACATATATATATGAAAAGTCTAATATGCTTGCCTTGTATACATTTGTCAAAAATCTCAACCATCTATTTCAACATATGGATGATTGAGTTTAAAAGTAAACATGCACAAATTACATATCTACATTTTTTCATGCATACTTAAATTCACAAGTGTACCTTTTACTTTTAAACACAATCATTTATTTCTTAAGATGAATCTTTCATTAAGATTTTCAAGAATGAGCAAATACATTAGACTCACCGTGTATATATATATATATATATATATATATATATATATATATATATATATATATATATATATATATACATATATGTTCGTTTGTATGTATGCATGTATATACATGTGTTTGTGTGGGCACACGTGTGTATGTGTATGTAATCTCGATGGTTGGAGTTGTTCATTCCCACGAGCTGCATGGATCCTCTCATTCTTTATTCAGGGACGTCCACACACTAATTAATATCACAAGATGAGCCATGACCTACTTTTCAAGAGCTCATTTAATTGCCAAGAATTATGGGCACCTTCTTAGCATCTGAAAGGCCAGAAGGGCAGTTCCTCTCTCATTTCCGATAAGGTGCAGTCATTTTTCTTACAAAGTTCAAATGAGCAACCTGGGAATCCTTTTCCTAGAATTTCCTGGGACTATAAAGCCATCGATTAATGTAAGCATACATTTATTATTTAGGTCTAACCTCCAAAAAGGTTGACCTTGTCACAAACAGTTAAGACACAGAGAGAGAGAGAGAGAGAGAGATGTGTGTCTTGTGTGACACGCTCGAAACATTGCGTGTCTCTGCCAAACTTACAGAAACATCGTTCTATGTACAACACGTGCTCAATGGATTTTTAATATTTTAATGGTATATCAAGAGAATATGTGTTTTTACGTATTGAAAATAACAACTTTCTTTTGATGAATAAGATTTAAAATAAAACCGATAAAGCAGTAAGAAACTGACCCGTTCTTCTCGTACTCAATCACAAGCCTATACACACTTCATTTTTTATCTCATTATGAGGCCCGAACCACCCGCAATAGTCCCGGCCTTGTAATCAAACGCATCCTTAACAAGAAGCATAAGTACTAACAAGGCCCAAAAGATTGAACATAAAATCACGTTTTATATTATCTTAAGCCCGTTTGGCACATTTAGATGACTGTAATTGTAAACGGCCCCAACGACGGTCTCAATGTTTTAATTTTTAGTACAATGAGGGAGCTGAAGATGGTTTCATGCTCCCGGCATTGAACTCATGACCATCAACTTGGGAGTCCACCTAGCCAGGTGAGCTATTGCTTGTTCTTTAACCTCTAATTAGTGCAATCTACATTGAGGCGCAGTGGCACGGCCTTATTCAATTCATGACCGTCAACTTGTGAGTCCACCTAGATTGAATCTATGGCCATTGTACATAGACCGCCTGATTGTGTTCGGAACAGACAGTTCTAAACCACCAGTTTCATGTTTTTTAATTTTTTAAAATTATTTTTAGTGTCAAACAGTTTAGGTTTCAAATCGGACCTGACCTGGTTTCGATTTGGCTCAAGTTCTTGGTTCCAAGAAAACCGAATGGTGCTTGCCTTGTGTTCTTTTCTCCTTTCAATGCAACCAATTGTATTCTGTTGTAAGCAATTCATTTCCTCGTTGGAAGAGTGATTTAGAAGGTGCATTTCCCGTTACGCTATGAATTAGTTTCGATTTCATATCACTCATAAACCCATTCATCGATTGCCACAACAAGAAGGAATTAATGACCGGTTAGCACCCAAAAAAAACTAACTCGGAAAATTATTCTGTAAAGATGAGTGGCCTAACTTTTGCTTTGAAAACAGTGATTCCGCACGAACTGTTCAGGATAAGAACAGTAATTGAACCATCGCCGGACCAACAATTTCGGATCAAGTGAGACATGCGCTTTACCCGAAACTATGTCGCCCGAGTCTATGGGTTTAGGTTTTCTAGCTTGAATATAAATGCTTGAGCTTTTGTAAGGATATAAAATACAAGTGCATCTCACCCTAAAAAATTAAAAACATTCTTGAGTGTGATATTTTAGTTGAAGGTCAGAAGTTCAATACTCAGGGCAATACATATTTAGTAAAGGTCTGTCTAATCCCAACTTGCAAGAAGAGAAATATGAAGATTTGAAAAGAGTTTAAGGCTTTAATATTTCAAGTAAATACATGAAATCTAAACAATGTTAGATTTTCAGATACGTTTCACCGGAGGACAAACGGGACGGTCACCACTCTCTAAAGTCAACACCACGTTCATATCAGATCTAGTTACTCTCCGCACGACATAGAATATGGGCCCTTGCTTTTGCCACGTGTACGGCTGGATGGAGATGACGCTTCAGCTGGTGCAGTGCCTCGTCGTTGATTCCCTTATTTAGGGAGGAAGGGGGCAGGGGAGCCGGCGTCGTGCAACACGCTGGGAAGGAGAGCTAAAGATCGGCGAGGGAATCCGCGATGGGTTCACTGCGCAACGAAGATAACTTTCCCGCCGTGAAGCTGCCAGAGATCAAGTTCAAGAAGCTCTTCATCAACGGCCAGTTCGTCGACGCTCTTTCAGGTCCCCTCTCTCTCTTTCTCTCTCTCTAAACCGGGATGATTTGGGAGGCAGTAGATTTTACGAGTAGTTGAATCTAGTCACTGCAAATACTGGAGGTTTTAGTTCAAATGATTAAAGCGAAATCATGGCGTTGAGAAACTCCATCTCTGGTCTTTGCGCACTCACTGTAACGCCTGAATTGTGGCAACCGTGAGATTCGAACGGGCGACAAATGGGAGCTCATTGGTTGACCCTACCAACACATGTGCACAGATGTCAAGTTCCTGGTTTATCACGTTTTATCGGGATAACTGCTCGCTTTCTGCAGGGAATCTTCTAGACAAACTCTGATTTCTGACCACCATGTTACAGTGTTATCTAAGAGCCATAGTTTTCCTTTCAAAGAACTTTTGGGAGTATGAAAGCTCAAGTGGGGAGTCCTCCACTACGCTTTAGAGGTGTTTGAATCCAAGGCCTGCGGGGGCCGGACACTGGAGAACGGTGCCGCAAAGATCAGACCGCCATTACTGCACATTGTTGCGCCCGCCGACAGCCCCACCGAGAAGCGACGACACACCACACCATGTGGGCTACCACAATTTAGGGTGGTAATTCTGAATCCCTCGACCCGAGTCAGACCAGGCCCGGTCGGGATTTTGGGTCAAGTACAGATCAATCCAGACCAACCCGACAAAAAGTCGGGTCGTGCCAGAATGAACCTGAACGCTACCGGATCCTTACCCGTTTCTATATATTTGAGTTTTTATAATACATATTTTAAAAATAGTTTTGCTTAATATATCACACCTAACTGAGGTAGTTAATATGTTCAAGCATTTCCTCTTTAAATTCCTTTTGTCTTGCTAGAATTTGAAGCTTTTGTAGTAGGCCTTAAATTCTTTTTTCCCCCCCAATTGTCTACACTCGGGTCAGGTTGGGTCGACTCGATTGGGTCGGGTTAGAGTTGTGCAAGCTTACACTAGAAAAACGGATCTGTTTTTTACCTACAACACGAGCCGTTGACCCGATTTGCCAACCCGAGCTGTATGCCTCAATTTCATTTAGTTTTGATGTAAAATGGGTCGGAGATGTTAGGCCCAAATGGGTTCTTGGATTCACTTTTGGTATCATCAAGTCCTGGGTCCGTCGGCCTAGAATATGATGTTCTTTTTGTTCGAGACTAAAGCTATGCATCCATAGACCTAAAATATTGTTGATAGAATAAGATTATGTTTTATCATTTCTTTTAAGAGTCGTGTTGTGACTCTCGTCCAAACTTTAGGCTATTACTTCTTCAAATATTTAAACCATTTTTCAAGCTTAAGCTCAAGTTTCGTAATAATTTTATCTTTTTTCAAAAGAAAGACAACATACATACACGGTCTCGGGAGTCGAACTCATCACCTAGGCAGAGAGAAGGATGGACCAGAGAAGGCCATGGTCCCTTGGCATTTTGTAAAACCTTAAGGGCCTTATTTTCTTTTTTTTCCCCCTTATTACAAGAGAAGATTGAAGCCTAACATGCCGGACACCCACGCCTTGTGAGGGTTGAACTCCCCACCAACAGCAAGCAATGGTGCTAGAGCGCCTCACCCTTGTTGAGCTAACATACACGCGTGCACCATCCTTCCCTCGAGAGTCGTGACGAGGGCCTTAACTTCCCTATCGACTTTTCGGAAATAACCAGCCCCTGAAGTCTTAGAAATGGAAAAACCAAAGAGCATGTCAGGAGGCCCTTGAATCTCTCTCTCTCTCTCTCTCTCTCTCACACACACACACACACACACACACATACACTCCTGGGTTCTCTTTAAATTGATAAGGATCCGAAAGATCCATGTTTTTTTGTCACAACCATTTCTACTGGATCTGGATCCAAACCCATGCAGCATTTGGAGGTAGGGGCTGCTTAAGACTAATTTGATTCCATTCTTCCGGGAGGGATTGATCATAATTACGAGATTACCCTTTGCGTTCTGCTGGCAGGGTTGCCGTTGGTGCTGGTCTACTTCCATGTTGTTACCAAAAGAGAAGAGGAGTTAGCTTACAATTTCTCAATTTTATCTCATTCAACAACAACAAACAACAACTAATCATTTTCTCACACTAGATGGGGTCGGCTACATGAATTTTTCGCTTTCACGTAGCACTATCATAATTTGTAGAATTCATAGTAGATAAGTCCGATAAAATTTTACGCTGACTATCAAAGCCTAATACAATCCTCCTCCTTTATCCGACCTTGGGACCAACCATGCAAGCGTAATCCCTTATAAGAGTGGAATTTCAATTTTATCAAATTCACCATAAAACTTTTAGTTAGACAAGACTTATGGGAGATTACTTGATTAGACTCAAATAATTAGTGAACCTATTTCCTTGTTACCTATTTTAGATTCTAACTTGGTGTTGGAGAGTCGTGCTTGTTCGAGTCAAAACCATGGAAAATGCCTAATCACGATTTCGGAATCGAACAAGCACCTAACTTTATGCTAATTGCTTATTTATATATGCTAAGAATATCTTAAAAGAAAGCAGCCATTTAAAAATGATACCAATAAAACCCGATAGAAGGAGTGTGAGCAAGAAGTCAACCGACCGCTAGAAGGGTAGTTTTGTAATTCTGCTTGTCAGGTAAGATTTATCAATTTTAAACCTTTTTTTGGATGTAGTAGATTCTCCAACTTTATATATAAGTGAAGTTGACCCACTTGTAATTTAATTAAATAGGAGACTACATAAAGAAAGGCAATAAAAAAAGATGCGTAAGCGTATCAACCAAAGCAACAAGGATTTGTAAAAATTTAATAATCATAGACAAAATGCAACTAATTAAAAAGATTCACGCAACACAAAGAACCTGGCTACTCACACGTTAGAGGTCATGAGTTTGAAAGACAGGGCTTTGATCTTCCCGTTGTTTAGAAAGAAGTCCATGCATGTCTACCATCATATATAAAACAAAATTACGGTTTAATTTCATGAGATGTAATTTAGATCAAAACCTAATCCAAACCAAAACCAAAAGCGAATTTCTCCCGGAATAGATCCGTGTATTTTTCGTTGCGATTGTACTCAATCTTGTGTTGTATTAGCAATTAACTTTAAGAAAGAAAGATTGTATTATATTGTTTTTTAATATTTTAGAAGCAAGTGTTTTGAAAAAGTGTTCACCATCCAATTTCTCGTACCTCACTCAAGCTAAACAAGATTCTTCATCATTTTTAAAAATTATTTGAGTGAGATTTCAACAATATAAGTATTTTTTATTACAAGAGGAGGCCAAAGCTTAACACCCACCCACACATACACCCTCTGGAAGTGAAACTCCCCACCAGCAGCAACGCCACTGTAGTGCCTTGCCGTTGAGCTAACGCTCTGGTGCAACAATTCAAGTATTTTAAAGGTCGTCCTTACTGTCACCAAATCTTTTTGGTGCTTTTTCAAAAGTTTCCTATATTCAGAACGTGCACTTCGAGAGTTCTTTTTCGTCTTCTGTTGTATGAAGTAAGAAGTTTCTTGGGGGTTTGAAATGACAACCACATCGAATGCACCAAACTTCTAAAACTAAGGCATGTTGATGGAAAAAAAGATCTACTGAGTCACCACCCATGATGGGTTTTTCTTGTTTTTACTTTGGATGGTAAGCAAGTTCGTGTTTTGGGTCGTGTTCATTTTCACGTCACTTCACGTTCAGGTTAAAAATTTGCCAACCCGAATTCAACCCATTTTCTTTTGATAATTGGGTTGAAGTGATATTCTTTTGGTGGTGTTCATGTAAGGGTTGTCGTGTCGTGTAGGTGTCTTATATAATTGGGTTGAAGTGATATTCTTTTGGTGGTGTTCATGTAAGGGTTGTCGTGTCGTGTAGGTGTCTTATATAATTGGGTTCAAGTGATACACATTCATAGATATGTATGTAGTGGAGGAAAATGTGGGTACATTTAACATGCATATCACAATAGTTGATGATGCTTGGGTTGTTGCATCCGAATCAATTTGGTTCTGGATATCGAACTTGGGCTAACTTCTGTGCTGTCTTTGATAGGGAAAACTTTCGAGACGATCGACCCTAGGACAGGAGAAGTGATTGCAAGAATTGCAGAGGGAGACAAGGAAGATGTTGATCTGGCCGTGAAAGCTGCGCGTGCAGCCTTCGACAAGGGCCCATGGCCCAGGATGTCTGGCACGGTAAGGACCCCGATCTAGAACTCATATCCATATTAAATCTGCCAGTGGTGCATCGAAGCAAGTTGCATCTCAATTTGGTTTGAGTTATGGATCTGACATATTTTAAATGTGAATAAACATTGATGTAAATGGGTCACATTCATGACCCAATTAAGGCATTTTTCTTTATGACAAATCATGACATGTTTTGTCTTTAGATCTTAAATTGGATCCATACCCATATACGTTATGTTGTTGGACCGAACTTGAGTCTACATCTATATCCATTTGTCATGCAATATATAATACATAAACATATACTTATGATATTTGAAAGTTCTGTTAGTTATGCTTCTGATTGGGAGATCATAATTTCAGGAAAGGGGGAGATTGATGCATAAATTTGCTGATCTGATTGACCAAAATGTGGATGAAATAGGTGCACTTGATGCACTAGATGCAGGCAAGCTGGTGGTGTCGACCAGAACCGTCGACGTTCCGGGTGCAGCGAATCATCTCCGGTACTATGCAGGTGCAGCCGACAAGATCCATGGGGAGACCCTCAAAATGTCCCAGTCCCTATTAGGTCATACCTGGCGCGAGCCCATCGGTGTGGTTGGGCTCATAGTCCCGTGGAACTTCCCGACCACATTACTCTTTACGGGCCTAGCCCCTGCGCTCGCAGCCGGTTGCACCATCATAGTCAAACCAGCCGAGCAGACCCCTTTGAGTGCTCTTTACTACGCCCACTTGGCCAACTTGGTTAGACTCTTCCCCTCTTACTTTCTTAAATATGCAAGGAATACGATTTGGGGATATGTTTAGAGATCTCATCGTCCGTTTTGGTGATGGACGGCTGATTTTTCCGGGTTTTGCTCCCCGCAACCAACATGATTCGAAGTTGCGGTGGACGTAACTGCCATCCATCACCAAATGGAGGGCTCAGATTGAACGCATATGGAAACTTTGTTATAGGTTGAGCTGAAATATTTGTTTTACGCTTTTAGGCTGGCATTCCAGATGGAGTCATCAACGTGATAACGGGGTTCGGTCCCACTGCTGGTGCTGCAATTGCTTCTCACATGGAGGTTGACAAGGCAAGTTAATCACACAAGACAAGTGTATCCACTATATATATATATATAAAGTTCGTGCTCAATTGTATTCATACTTTAATCTACTTAAACGTTTTCATGCTTTGATGAATATGAATAACAATAGATATTTGAATTTAAATAATAAATGCTATCATTATGCATGGTAGCAAAAGATGTTTCCAAAGTGTTAAAGCATTTTTTATACATTCGTACAATTAACAACTATTAAGTCTATTCCCATACTAAATGCGGTTGATTACATGGATTCTTTGTTTTCACATGGTTCTATCAGGTGCCATGCTAGCAGTTAACTCAATATAATATTTTGCTATAATGCATAATGATATCATATACAAAGTTTTAACATGGTAGCAGTTAAAACTTTGGAAACATCTTTTGCTATAATGCATGATGATATCATTTATTTTTTAAATTCATATCTATTGTTATACATCCGTACAGTTAATTTGAAAAAAATACACAGTGCTGCTTTGAGGAGGTGAAAGGTTTGGACCTGAGCAATCGCCACTGAAATTAGGAAAATCAACTGGAACTGGAACTAAAATCTACAGTTTTAAGTCGCACTTTTGCTTCAGATTCAAAGTCCCACCCTTCATTCATCAACTTTTCAAATGAAATTGAACCAAACCGAAACCATAACTGGCTTGGGACAGGATCCCGAAGTGAAATCGTACATGGAGTTGAGCAGGTTCGGTTTCCATTCGAAATCTTAGTTTTACCGGAACTGTCGGTTTCAAACTAAGGGTTCGGGTTTTTTTAGAACAGAGCATGAACACTCTTATGTTTTCATATGAGAGGATTCATTCATATGTATGTACTTAGCGTGCGAACAACTGAATGGTGTATGTGCTCTTCCTGATTGTTCAGGTCAGCTTCACAGGTTCAACAGAAGTGGGGAGGAAGGTAATGGAGGCAGCTGCTAAGAGCAACCTGAAAAAAGTGACGCTTGAACTGGGCGGCAAATCGCCTCTCATAATCTTCAATGATGCAGATATCGATATGGCTGTGGAGCTCGCACGACTTGCTGTTTTCTTCAACAAGGCTCTCTCTCTCTCTCTCACACACACACACACACACACACCCTCACTCACACACACAGCTGATCTGAAGGCGTTGATCTCCCTTTAAAATTTCAGGGTGAGATCTGCATGGCTGGATCAAGAGTGCTTGTACAAGAAGGCATTCATGATGAGTTTTTGAAGAAATCAGCAGAAAAAGCCAAAGAATGGGTGGTTGGTGATCCCTTTGATCCACATGTCAACCACGGCCCTCAGGTGAAATGACCATCAGAATGCTAACACTTAGTCATATATATAAAGCTTTGGATCGAACTCTTCTTTGGTGTCGTGTGTGTGCACCAGGGCCCGTGAATTTTAGTTATATATATATATATATGTATATATATATATATATACATGTATATATATATATATATATATATACATGTATATATATATATACATATATATATATGTATATATATATATATATATATATATATTAGTTTTTGTGTGAATAAACTTCTATATATATATATATATATATATATTAGTTTTTGTGTGAATAAACTTCTATTGTTTGAATGGTGTTAGGTTGACAAAAAGCAGTTCGAGAAGGTTCTTAAGTTCATTGAAGTGGGCAAGAGAGAAGGAGCTACCTTGCTTACCGGTGGTAAGGCTTGTGGTGGAAAAGGGTACTACATTGAGCCCACCATTTTTTCAGATGTAAAGGTATTGGTTTATATGTTCACCGTTCAAATGTTGTATGCTTGTAAAATGGTCTAGATTACAACCAGAGGTGTTCAAGGAACCGAAGAAATCAAACCAAATCGTTGGAACCAAACCAAATCAGTAATTTGGTTCAGTTGCCAACCTCTAAAATAGGGTTGGTTGAGATTACAATACTCAATCAAGCTGTTTGTATAGTTTCACCAATCTAACCACGGACCTCCCCCCCATTGTCTTCTATGTATCTTTCACCGGTCAAAACCATTGCCATTAATACCAAAGACACTTAAAAAACCCTATATATATAGGTATTTTTGATAATGGTTTTGATGGATCAAAAGATCGTTTTGGAGAGTAAAGAGGTAGTAGAAGGCAGTGGAGGGTGACGGCTGGTGGTTGGATTGGAACCATGCAAACTGCTCGATTGAGCACCTTATACTCACACCACCTTAATTGCGTATCTATAAATTGATTGAATATAAACCATGTTATCCATCTGTTTGCCTGCATTTTGAACTAAGGATGCAGAAATAATATGGTACCACATGGCTTTCATCCAATACCTTTTTGCTATATTCATGCAACTGATAATTTGTTTGATACTTGCAGAATGACATGACCATAGCTAAAGAGGAAATTTTTGGACCAGTTATGTCAGTCATAAAGTTCAAGTGAGTTCTCCTCATATCTCTGAAAATATATACTTATTCCTAAAGAATATGCAAACAACAACCTGGATCATACTTATTACATGAATGTTGTGGTCGTCGATGGATCCAAGCATCATGATTGTCATAAATTTACAGCAACAGTTTATGATGCTGCGTTTAACACAGATGGTTTTCTTTTTTGACTGCTGTTCAGGACCATTGAGGAGGCGATTGAGATCGCAAACAACACGAAATACGGATTGGCTGCGGGGATTGTGACCAGGGATTTGAATACAGCAAATACGGTCTCGAGATCGATCCGTGCAGGATTGATCTGGATCAATACTTATTTTGCTTTTGATACAGATGCCCCATTTGGTGGCTACAAGATGAGTGGGTTTGGCAGATGCAGTGGCTTACATGCACTCGAAAATTACCTCCAAGTAAAAGCGGTGGTGACCCCTCTTTACAATTCTCCTTGGCTCTGAAGCTTGTATCTATCTACATACCAAAGGAAATAAATAAATGCATGATATTGATTTGTTTCAATGTATCAATTTCATTGATAACTGGAATTTGAACGGGAGCAAAATGAACTAGCAGGACAAGAGAGAGAGAGAAGCGGCGTCGTTAACCTGATCGCCAATCTCCCTACTCCAAAACACCGGATGAGTCAAGTAGACGGCATGTCCAGTGAATATTTTCTCATCAAACCGCTTGTGAACCAGTTTACCGGCATTTTCTTGGTGTCGAAGAAACGCACTTCATAACGATATGCATGCGGTTATACCTTTCATTAAGCTCCGAGTTATATATATATGAGTTAGTAGTAAACGAATAATGTCTTCGATGCATAATTTTGAAATGAACATTTTCACCCTTTGATCTTTCAAATAAACTATTTAGGTGATAAAACAAGATGCATGTTGATCATGCAATCATATAGTGGAGATATTTATTATGACATGAATTTACTCGGTCGAAGAGTTGGCAATAAGACTTAACACACATATATATTAGTAAATACATATCTTTCGATACATAATCTTACATAAACATTTCTAATGTTTAATTTTTGACATGAATGGTTGAGGTGATAAAACACATATATTTAATACACATTAATATAAAGTATAAAGTATAACAATAAAATATAAAATATAATCATATTTTTAATTCAAATCTTCATCATCAATCATACTAATTGAACAGTGAAAATGTTTATGTAAGGTTATATACTCAAAGACATTATACATTACCATTCTCTCTATATATTTATATAATGTCTTTAAGTTTGGACTATTCTTCCAAGGATAGCTAATGGATTGTTCTCGAGGGATCAAGACCACCATGTGTATATATAAAAAATTTCAAAAAACCATTGTGTGGTATATAGGTTTAAATCTAAATTCCTTGAACAATAAAATTGAAACCTAAGGTATTCACCTCTAATTGAAAAAGCTCTACCATAAGAGCTTCAATTTTTTCTAATGTGGCACTTAAATGGGTATGTTGATGTGTTCACTATGCCATATCCACCACCATGTCGGCCTATATTAAATATTAATTAATATAAATAACTTTAGTATTATACGATATTACTCATTATATGATACTTTAATAATATAAATAACTTTAATATCAAGTAGTATCTTTTCAATATAATTAACAACTAGGCCTTTTTCCCATAGTAGATAGAGTATGTTAGATGAGTTCTTTCTATGGAGCTTGATCATGTGTCATTTTCATATATCCAAAACTACTTAAATAATTTTCTCTCATCTATTAGTATTACTATCAACTCCGCCCATGTAAGGGATCACCCTTGCATTGTCGGTCCGAAGCTCGGATAAAGGAGGAGGGTTGTGTTAGTCTTCCGACAGACAGTGTAAAACTTCGTCGGATTTTTATAACATGGATTACAAAAATTATGAGCATTACTTTGGGGCGTCCTCGCCTAGCGACGTGCTGCAGAGCCCGAATGCAGTAAGAAGTAAGCAAGGTCCACTACATTCTCCCCCGAATGTAGTGAATCAATTACAGAGAGGGTTCTCATATCATGGACGGGTGTGGGCAAAGAAGTTAGTCCCGCTACATTGCCGCCCGAATGTAGTGAAAAATTTTCAGAGAGGGTCTCCGCATTTTGATTATGGACGGATGGGGGGGTAAGGAAGTTAGTCCTAGATAATAAGATTCGTATTGGTTCTTGGAATATTGGAATATTATCAGGTAAGCTAATGGAGGTGGTAGATACTATGATTCGGAGAAAGATTCATATTCTATGTTTACAAGAGACAAAATGGGTTGGAGAAAAAGCAAAGGAGATAGAGGTTACAAGTTTTAAATTATGGTACTCAGGTAAAAAAAAGGCTCGAAATGGAGTTGGTATTATCATAAATAAAGATTTAAAGGAGAGTGTAGTAGACATACAACGATATGGTGACCGAATCATGACGTTGAAATTAGTGTTAGGAGCAGAGGTTTTGAATATAGTTTGTGCTTACGCACCCCAAGTAGGACTAGAAGATAGTATAAAGACAGTTTTTTAGGAAGAGTTAGATAAGGTGTTTCAAAAGATTCCACAAAGGAAGATGATTTGTTTAGGAGGAGATTTAAATGGACATGTCGATAAAGAGGCATTAGGATATCAAGGGATTCATGAAAACTTTGGTTTTGGGGATATAAATGAGGAAGGTAGGGAGATTTTAAATTTTGCTATGGCATTTGATATCTTTATAGTCAATACAATCTTCAAAAAACGAGATGAACATTTAATTACTTATAAGAGTGGCTTATCACAAACACAAATTGATTACTTTATTTGTAGAAAAAAAGATAGAGCGTGTTGTAAAGATTGTAAGGTAATTCTAGGAGAAAACTTAACCACCTAACATCGACTTTTAGTTATGGATTTACAAATAAAAAAATAGACAAAGAAGAAAAGAGTGCATCGAGCTATTCGGACTAAATGGTGGAACCTCAAAAGCGAGAAAGAAGATATATTTAAATAGAAAGTCCTTAAAGGAGATGTTTGGAATTATTTTGTCACACCCTGTGATATGTGGAATAATATGGCTATACATATTAGGAAAGTGGCGAAAGATGTGTTAGGGGTATCTAAGGGAGGTGTACCAGCACAAAAAGAAGCTTGGTGGTAGAGTGAAGTAGTACAAATAAAATCAAGGCAAATAGGGCATGTTACAAATTACATTATGCTAAGAAAACTAGTGAAACTTTAGAAGCTTATAAGAAAGCATAGAAGGAAGTGAAAAAGGCCGTTAGTGAAGCAAAAGCTAAGATTTGGGAGGACTTATATAAAAAACACAACTCAAAAGAGGGTGAAAGAGATATTTTTAGGATAGCTAGGGCTAGAGATAAGAAAACTAAAGATCTTAATTATGTTAGATGCATAAAAGATGAGGATGAAAAAATTCTAGTGGCAAATGATGATATAAGAAATAGATGGAAAAACTATTTTTATAATCTTTTTAATGAAAATAAAGATGTTAATATTAGTTTAGGAGATTTAGCCAAGTCAGAAAAGTATATAAACCACAATTTCTGCTGACATATTCAAAAGAATGAAGTCAAAGAGGCTCTTAAACATATGAAGGGTGGTAAATCGGTAGGACCAGATAATATTCCTATAGAAGTTTAGAAAATACTAGGAGAAATAGGAATCACTTGGCTCACAAGACTATTTAATGAAATATAGAAAAACCAAAAGATGCCCGAGGAATGGAGAGCAAGTACACTTATATCCATATATAAAAACAAGGAAGACATTCAAAATTGTGCGAATTATCGAGATATCAAGTTAATGAGTCATACTATGAAATTATGGGAAAGAATTATCGAACGTAGGTTAAGACAAGTATCAAGTAAAATAGAGAACCAATTTGGATTCATATGAGGCAGATCTGCTATTGAAGCGATTCACCTTTTGAGACATCTTATGAAACATTTTAGAGCAAAAAAGAAAGACCTTCACATGATATTTATTGATCTAGAAAAAGCTTATGATAGGGTACCAAGGGAGGTTCTTTGGAGAACTTTGAAAAAAAGAGGTATCCCATTGACATATATTAACCTTATAAGAGATATATATGATGGTGCAAAAATATGTGTGAGGACTCATGAAGGTACGATAGACTTCTTTGAAGTTAATATTGGGTTACATCAAGGATCAACTTTAAGTCCATACTTATTTATAATGGTGATGGATGAGTTAACAAAACATATTCAAGATGAAGTACCTTGGTGTATGTTATTTGTAATGACATTGTATTAGTGGAGGAGTCTAAGGAAAAGTTAATAGAAATTTGGAACTATGGAGAGAAACATTAGAAAGCAAAGGCCTCCGACTTAGTAGAACAAAGACAGAATATATAGAATGTAAGTTTGATCATTTGGTTACTTCAGAGGACATAGAAATTAAAATTGGCACACATTGCATTCCCTAAAAGGAAAGTTTTAAATACCTCGGGTCAATTTTTAAGAGTGATGGAAGAATTGATGGAGATGTTACACATAGAATTAATGATGGTTGGTTAAAATGGAGAGGAGCATAAGGTATTCTTTGTGATAAGAAGATGCCATTAAAATTAAAAGGTAAATATTATAGAGCAACAATTAGGCCTGTCATGTTTTATGGTTATGAGTGTTGGGCAGTTAATCATCAAAATGTACAAAAGATGTTTGTGACAGAAATGAAGATGTTGAGATGGATGAGTGGTCATACAAGAAAAGACCGTATACATAATGAGGTTATTAGAAACAAATTAGGAGTGACACCAATAGAGGATAAAATGAGAGAACATCGTTTAAGATGGTTTGGACATATAGAAAGAAGATCAAAAGAAGAACCGGTAAGAAGGTTAGAAAAACTAAATTTGGAAAATATTAAAAGAGGTAGAGGACGACCACAAAAGTATTGGAAAGAAACAATAAAGAATGATCTAGCTTATTGGGAGTTAACTGCTAACATGGCACACGATAGGGATCTGTGGAAACAAAGAATCCATGTAGCCGACCTCGTCTAGTATGGGAAAAGGCTTAGTTGTTGTTGTATTAGTATCACTATCAATTTTTTTAATTTCTTCAATATGGTCGTTCTTTGTATATTTATCTTAGCATCTTCATTTTTGTCATGGATATCTTTTATATATGGTTATTACTCATCCAAAATGTAGAACCATAAGACATAACGGGTCTTATTGGTGCTCTATAATATTTACCTTTAAGCTTTAACAATATTTTCTTGGTACAAAGAATACTTAATACACCTCTTCATTTTAATCAACTTACATTAAATCTATGTGTAACATCTTCATCAATTTTTTTATCATTCTCAAAAATCGATTATATATACATAAAACATTTCTTATGAGAAATATAATGTATATTAATTTTAATTTCTGTGTTATTTAATGTAATCAAATAATCAAATTTACATTTCATGTATTATGGTTTGACGGTATCAACTTAGATTGTACAATCATAGGTCTTTTACATTCATCCAAAGGTATAATTATGTTTTGGAATCCCTCAATTTTTTTTTCATTGTTTTCTATTCCCTTCCTACTTCTTTTGGTAACACTGAACCACATTGTTCATGTTGTCAGAGAGGGGCATGATCATGCGACGACAATCACTCCTATAAAGAAAGAAGATACTTATATAGTTCAATAATTCATGAGAGAGAGGAACATTTTGATTTTTCCAGTTTTGCAATGTTTCAGGTCCATGGAGGACATCCAGAAACAATTTCCTCCAAAAAACGCCCTTTAATGAGTATCTTCTTGATTACAAAGGTGATTAACCTTTAGTACAGGAACTGGAAAGACTGAAAAATAATTTTCATGATTAAACATCACTAGAAGAAGAGAATGGTGGTATTTTAATAGATATTAAGTTGGCCCATAAGAATTTTATCGACCACAAACTTTCACGAACAATCTAGTTAGATCAAGTTCATCGCTATTTAGGTTTGGAGCTGAGAGTATTAACTTGGTTGAAGTTCTGGTGTCTGATCTCTGATTTTCAGCAGGATCAAAATGCTTTCTTCCTGTCATCTACGACTAATCCATTTTAAATCGAGTGTCATGGGATAATGCCAACCAAGTCATACTTATAAAGTATCTAGCATCAAGAAATATATCATATCATAGCAGGAAGTCTACTAAATTGAAGTTCTTTTGTTTTGAAAAAAAGATGGTTCTTCAAAGTCCTAATTGGTTTTCGTAAAGCTGGTTACTGTGCTCATCAGAGAAATATTAAATGAGTTCTTTCCTGATTTAACTAAATGATAGTTCTTTGAAGTTCTAACTGGTTTTTGTGAAGCTGGTGACTGTGCTCATCTACAATTTGTTTGATCAATATGATTATAAACATAATTGCATCTTTTGATTGTTATACTCGTCATTGATAATGTCAATTAGTGTTTATGTCAAAAACATGTGAACCTAAGAATGAACGGATCTGTAAGACGGTATCATCGCCATTATCTTCGTCACGACGGCTATCTGTTGCCACTACCACCATCATCACCACCCACTTGTATCTTTTACTACCACCACCATCAACCCCTGCTAGGACTGCTCACTGAAAAAATAGTTAATCCTGATGCTTTTCTTTATTTCTGAGAGAACTTATCTTGCTGAAAGGTTTGTTTTAGTATTAGATCTAAAGATGGAATTAAGGACATCAAAGTAACTGGTGTGTGCAGATGTAGGTCTCCAGATTACAACGCATGAATGCGTCGCCAAATACGAGATTGCAACGCATGCTCCGGTTAGTATGACTGATGTCGATAGAAAGCCATCCTAAAGTTCCAAAATATGGGTTAAATAAACACATGAATGCGTTTGTTTGCAGGAGATTGATCGACCGAGATATCAATATTTTGCTCGAATGGTGGTGAGGTCGATCGATTGGGGGAGCGAAGAGAGAGAGGACGGATGAAGATTTAACGGCGGAGTTGCTATGGCAAAGTCAAGCGGAACTTTTTCAGAGATTGTCATCGAGTTCTTCAACAAACTCAACGTACTGGAATAATTGACTCTGATATCCTCCACATAACTCCCATCAGTGAGTACTCTCTTTATGCAATTTGTTTTATACAAATGCGGCAGTTTCTTTACCGTATTTCGACGTTTCCTTGAGGAGACTATGTGTTTCTTTCCAGCCACTTGTTTTGTCTATTTATTTATTACAAAATTTTGCTGTTTCTTCCGCAGATTATGATGTATGCTTGAGGATACAATATGATGATTTAGGATTTCTTGGTTTGTGTTGCGATTGTGTGAAATGAAAGCATTGTCTGCTTATGTGTATGTGTTCCGTTCGTGCGTTTTATTAAACTGACGGGAAAGTTAAGTTGACTGCTCTGCATTCAAAATCCGTATGAGGTTCTGTGCTTTTTTTGTTTGAGAGTTGGAGTTTCGAGCCTTGCCTCTATTTATGAAGTTTTTGTCGAAAAATTTCAATCGCAGTGTACTGATGGATAAATCTCAACATTAATGATGGTATCATTCGAGTAAACGGGATCTACGGAACGAGCTATTTCTTTTCATGATTTATGGCCAGAATTATGATCAAGTGACAGTCTCTTTTATGTGCATATGTCATTCTGCTCATTGATCATCATCTCCTCCTCTGACATTTTGAGATCCACTGGCGTTGCTAAACTATATGCTGAAATGACCTGTTCACAGCAGGATGTGGCACAATGCATTGATAATATGTTCGTGACAACAATGGTAGTTCTATTACTAGAAAGAGGATAGACAAAACAAGTTCAAATTAGCTCATTGTCTTTTCATAGATTAAAAAAATCTTTTAGATAAGTTGACTCTAGCTAGTTTAAGGATAGCTTTCCTCGTGGGCACATGGTTTGTCATTTCTCAACTGTATGAAATTAAGCTTATAGGATCCTTGTGGTTAACTTTTCATCAATTTGGCAACATGGAAGCTGCTATTATATTCTGTAAACTTTATTAGTAACAAATCTCGTTACATTTTTACCCCCTTGATTACCCTTTGAAAGATCCAGATAAGATACATGACATTTTGTAGTTTGATTTTGTAGGTGGTACCGGGATCCAAATGTGGACCTATACCTGAAATGGGCAGCCAGAAACTGTAACACTCAGTAATGAGCATTAGTGGAATTGGTGGGGCTGTTTGTAACTGCTGACGACGAATTCTTAGCCATTGCAGTGGCGATTCAGGAGTTGTTGAGACTCACTAACGAGTCCCTGTGATTTCTCTGCTTCGAGTGGCTTCGGGCCAGCGCAAGATCAACCGGAATAGGTTAGGAAATTGGAATTGCTTTCAACTTATTAGTCTCTTTACGGACAACTTTGCATCAATAAACAAAGAGCAAGTTAAACGTGAAGAATTGTTATTTGACCCTATGATTTTGAACACACTCCTTGTTCTGTTGTAAATATTCTTAAGGAAGTACACGTGTGGAGATGCATAAATTGAAGGAAATAATTTATAACGTGCATCCTCGTATGGTTGATCATGTATATTTTTTCTGAAGAATGCTCTATCCATTCTGTCCTTCTCTTTACTGTCAAGTTCTTTTATCATTGCTTCCATCCACTAAGTACTAGAAGTTATCGTTTTATGTTGTCGAAACTGGTCAACCTTTATATCGTGAGGCTCCTGGAATGGACACTTACAGATCATATCATAAGACACCAATCGAAAATTTGTTCCTTGCAAGATCATATTCCAAACAGGTCTGTGTTCTACTGGATTGTTTGTTGGGTGTATTTTCAAAGTACCAAAATATATATTTAGTGAAGGTTATGAGTGCAACCATGTTATGACATTAATAGTCACTTAGTGATAATTGTGTTTATTAGTAGCATATGTAGTGGTTAAAACTCATTAGTATTTTCAGCTATGTTTGTGACATTAATAGCTACTTTCATAAGTGATAATTGTGCTCATTAGTAGTACAGGTTGTAACTCTTGAGTCTTTTCCAGTCATATTATGATATTAATAGCTACTTTCTTAAGTGATAATTGCAGTCATTAGTAGTGGTTGTAAATCTTGAGTCTTTTGTAGCATTATAAGCCACTTTCTTAAGTGATAATTATATTCATTAGTAGCACATGCAGTGGTTGTAACTCTTGAGTTTTTGTAGTCATGTTGTAGCATTAAAAGTCACTTTCTTAAGTGATAATTATACTCGTTAGTAGCACATGTAGTGATTGTAACTCTTGAGAATTTTCTAGCTATATTTTGTCATAAAAACCCATTTACTTTAGTGATAATGTACTCATTAGTAGGACATGAAATGGATGTAACTCTTGAGCATTTAACATCCATGTTATTATATTAAGAACTACCTTTTTGAGTGATAATTATGCTCAATAGTAACATATCATGATTTACATCTTCACCATATTTTTATATAGTGGTATCGTAAACGAGATTCATCTAACTTTTCTTTCATTATGTGAGTCCTTTCCAACTTACTTTCCAACATATCTTGTAAGTCTAATTGTAGCGCTAATTAGGTTTGCAATATCATCATCTTTGCTTTGCTGATTTGTCTACAACTCGGTTGCGTTTGTGCAAGACAAACCGAGGTCTTCGTTGTATCATCAAGGTGTTTGCTGGGTTCCATTGTATTCGGTTATTTGATAGCAGTGACTAAAAATAAACCTAAAGGTTTGTGTTTATCATGCCTCAAAGAATAACATTATCCTAACCTTCTTTTTAGGGTATAAAATTTGATCTTACAAGTGCCAACTACTCAAGAACCATGTCATCTATAAGAGCTCGACTCCAACAATCTTTAGGTTTAATTTTAACAAAAGGACTATTTTCTTTTGAGAATTGACATCCGACTTCATCAAGTTGGATATATTTGATGTCGGTAATTTCTTACGGTGGCAAAAGAAGATGCACTTCCTTCTTACCATATTGAGGGTTGTATATATTCTCGATGAAGGTTGGTGTTTGAAATTATTTAAGATCCATTCAAGCTCAAACAATTGCTCTATAACAGATCTATCATCAACCATCTTATAATTATTGAAATGGGTAACAAGAAATTTCTTACTTAAAGCATCTTCCATCAAGTACCTCGCTTTAAGTTTATCCCGTAAGTCCTTTACACACGCTGATGCTCGATAGGTATCAAATAAGGTATCTGACATATTGTTGATGATGTGACCCATGCAAATATAATCGTTATTATCCCACTTTTATCATTTGTGGGCTTCTCTCATTTTGAGCATGGACGAAAATATCATTGTCAACTCTATTACCATCACTAGTAATCCGGAGGTTTAATGTTGAATATCTTTGCAATTTTGAGATTAACATTCACCCAATGCATCCTATGAAGTGAAAGCATGTGTGTAATAATCAGTTGCAACATGAGCAACTGGATTAAGCATGTGGTTCTCTATTCTACCAGATCATACATGTCATCAAAGCATCTTTTATTGAAAGATTGAACTGAAGGATGTAAATATTATCCCCAAGATAGACCATTAAGATGTATGTTGGTTATGAAGGTGTTCTGTGTGACGAGATACCACACAAAAAGGTAAATAGTATAAGAAATAGCAAGGACAATAATTCACTGGTGCCAATGAGTGTGAGGTAGACAATAATCACCATAAAAATGTATATGACAGATGAAATTTTGAAGTGGATACGGTATCATTGGATTCATAATAAGGTTATTAGGAAAAAAGTTAGTATACATCAATAGAAAGAAAAATGACAGCAACACCTACAAGAGTTGGAAAAGGCCATGCATAATCTTTGGAGTTAAATGCTAATATGACATGTCAGTGGGCTGAATGGCAACTAAAAAATCATGTAGCTGACCCCACCAAGTGTGGGAGAAAGCTTGGTTTTGGTGATTGGAAGAACCTTTTATTGGATTATTTGTGTTGATTAGTATTAACTAATTATTAGTCCAATTACAGAAATAATTAAGAAATCTGTTTTGACCCTAATACTAAACCAAGAACGGGTTGCGTCCAAGTTAATTGTGTATTTTATGATAGGTTTGATTAGTCACAAGCCCATTGTTCTGTAGCAGCCAAATCTTGCATATCGGTTTGTGGTCAGTTGGTTTCCTATCATATGATGACCGAAAGAAGAGAATTGGCTTGAAGTTAATTAAATTTGTCACTTAAGGAGTGGTTAAGTTGTTCCTATTGAAGGTTAATATATAGTTAGTGGGAGAGGTTATATTGGGATAATCTATGTATAATCCTCTTATCTCTCCCTTTAGCTGTAATCCTAATCTTACAATCACCGTTCCTTTCGGGTGTTGCAAGTTGCATCTCGTACCCAAAAATCTTCTTGTTTTGATAGCTGTTATTCTCAATTCAATGATTATGTTTTGGAATCTCCGAAATTTTTTAATTCACAATTTTCTATCACCTTCCTCATTTTATAGAAACCCTAAAGCACATTGTTCATGTTGTCAGAGAGGGGTATGATCATGCCACTAGGAAGGACCTATGACATGCATTAGTAGGAACATAATGCATGAGCATCTTCTTTCCTAGTCCAGTTTTGCAATGTTTCAGGACCATGGAGGACATCCAGAAACAATTTCCTCTAAACGACACCCTCCGATGAGCATCTTCTTGATTAAAAGATGATTAACCATGAGTAGCTGGAAAGACTGCAAAATAATTTTCATGATCAAAATCACTAGAAGAAGAGAATGGTGGTAATTTAATAGATATTAAGTTGGCCCATTAGATTTTTATCAACCACGAACTTTCACGAACAATCTAGTTAGATCAAGTTCCTCTCGATTTAGGTTTGGATCTCTGAGTACTAATTTGGTTAAAGTTCTTGTGTCTGATCTCTGATTTTCAGCAGGATCAAAATGCATACTAGATCTGATTTCTTCCTGTCGTCTACAACTAATCCATTTTAAGTCGGGTCCCATGGGATAATGTCAATCAATCATACTTGTCAAGTATCTAGCATCACGAAATATATCATATCACAGCAGGAAGTCAACTAAATTGAGGTTCTTTTGTTTTGAAAAAAAATAGTTCTTCAAAGTCCTAACTGGTTTTCGTAAAGCTGGTTACTGTGCTCGTCAGAGAAATACTAAACGAATTCTTTCCTGATTTGACTAAATGATAGTTCTTTGAATCTCTAACTGGTTTTTGTGAAGCTGGTGACTGTGCTCATCTACAATCTGTTTGATCAACGTGATTATAAAACATGACTGCATCTTTTGATTGTTATACTCGTCATTGATATGTTCTTGCTTCGCTTTGAGTCGTTTCCTTTGAAGTTGAAAGCTTTGCTGATAAATATGATCTAAAGCAGCAAGCAGCTACTGAATACACGCCTGCAAAGTTGTCACTTTTTCATCCTCTCTCCAATGGAAGTTTTTTAACCAAACTCAAGGTGAAAGCGTTAGGCAACGCCTCTTCTAGCATATGGAGAGGCTGACAGTGGGGATATGATTTCTAACAGTGACAATTTCCTGTTCCGGTTCATGTTGTCTCTTCTTATTTGTGCTTGTACCAGAAACACATCAAACCCAGCACGGGCCAATCTTTTTCAGTTACTTTTGGCGGACATGAACATGAAGTTTTCGAGTTATGCCATGTTTGGCCTTCGTGCAAGGTCTTGTAAGTCAGCAAATGCTTTTTCTCATGTTCATTGGTGTCATTCGGTGTCAACGTCAAAAACATGTTAAGCATGACTGTATCATCACCCTTGTCTTCGTCATGGACGCTATCTATTGCCACAACCACCACCATCACCTTCCACTTATACCTTTTAGTACCACCACCAGCCCCTGCTAGGTCTGGTCAGTACAGTGAGTATTGCATTCAAAAAATAGTTCATCCGTTTATCACCACCACCATCACCACCCGCTTATACCTTTTAATACCACCACCACCATCCTCCCTTTTCTTTATTTCTAAGAGAAGTTTCTTGCTAAAACGGTTTGTTTTAGTATTAATTCTAAATATAGAATTAAGGACATCCAAAGTAACTGATATATGCATATGTTGCTCTCCAGCTTATAGATTCATATGTTTGCAAACTGGAATATATGACATGAATTTCTTCACACGAGAAATGTTTGTAAATTAGAATAGGTCACATATGGATTCTCCTTCGCATGACACAATATTGAGACACGAGTTAAACAGAATTTGTCTTCGTGGCAGCCATATTCTCTCTCTCTCTCTCTCTCTCTCTCTCTCTCTCTCTCTCTCTCTCTCTCTCTCTCTCCCTGCAGTGTCAATGGCGTATGAGAAGAAATACTTAAGATCCTCCCCTGTGCGAACGACTTCGGTTGCGAGATCAAGGATGTCGTCGTTGCTCACTCCAAAGGCGTCAACATCGACAGGAAGGCGATCGGTGGTACTGCCAGAGGGCCTGCCTTATCTCCCACTCCAGCAAGTACTCTCTCTCTCTACCCTCGTCTCGGTTTCTCTCTTATGACTGAATTCTCACAATTGGAATTTGAGTTGTGCGTGACCGTTTTGGCTTGACTATTCGGTTCAAATTACGTGTCTCGTCTCGTGCTTTCCTGTTTCTGCGAAGTGAGCCTCTCTAAAAGTTTTCGTGACCGATCTTACTGTAGCTGCTTGACTATCGGCTTGATGCTTCTGTTCAACATTATGTATCTTTTTGAAATCACGTCTCCTAAGTTCAAATGACGCGGGAGAAACTAGCGGTAGCGTCTCTTGCGTCTAAAAGAAGCGAAGAATAAAAGACCCTAAGCGTTTATCCGCAGGCGATAGATCGACCGAGATCTCTTTCGATAATTGGTGGTGAGATCGATCGATTGGAGGGGTGAGAGAGATAGAGAGAGAGAAGGACATGTATGAAGAATTAATGGCGGAGTTGCTGGGGAATTTCGAGGGCGAAGTCAAGCGCAAGGCTTTCAGAAAAGAATGCTGTCGTCGAGTTCTTCAAGAAACTTAAGGTACTCGAATAATTGACTGTGATCTCCTTCACATAATTCTAACAGTGAGTACTCTCTCTCTCTCTATGCAATTTGTTTTGTACAAATACGGCAGTTTCTTTGCCGTGTTTCGACGTTTCATTGAGGAAACGATGTGTTTCTTTCCATCCACTTGTTTTGTTATTTACTTATTACCAAATTTGGCGGTTTCTTCACCAGATTATGATGCGTGATTGAGGAGTCAATATGATGATTTAGGATTTCTGGGTTTGTGACCGAATCGTATGATTCGTGTTGCGGTTGTATGTGAAATGAAAACATCGTCTCTTTGTGTGGCGTCGAACTTATTTGCATGTGTTTCGTCTGCGGTTTTTGTTAAATTGATAGGAAAGTTAAGTGGACTGCTCTGGATTTCAAAATTTGTCTCTATTTAGAATTTCTTTTGTTTGAGAGTTAGAGTTAGCTTGTTCAAATCTTGTCTCTATTTATGCACTTTGTCTATAAACTTCATTTGTAGTGTACTGATGGATAGATCTCAACATTAATGACGGTATCATTCGAGCAAACTGGATCTGTGGGACGAGATATTTCTTTTCATTATTTGTGGCCAGAATTATGATCAAGTGGAATTCTCTTTTTTGTGCATAAATCATTCTCCTGGTTGGTCGTCGTCACCTCATCACATGTTTTGACACTATATGCTGGAATGATGCACGATATGCTTCGAGTATAAGAAAACAAAGAAATTAGCGAAAAAGACTATTAGTAAAGCAAAGCTAAAATTTAAAATGATTTATATAAAAAGGTTAATATGAAAGAGATATTTTTAGCATAATTAAGGTCAGAGATAAAAAAACTAAAGATCATACTGTTAGATGTATCAAAGATTAGAATTAAAAAATTTATTGGTAAATCATGCTATCAAAAATAAAAATTCTAGTGATAAGTGATGATATTAAAGTGGATGAAAACATTATTTCATGAGCCTTTTAATGAAAGTATATGTTTTAGTATTAACCTAGAAGGGCTAACCAAATCATGAGAGTATAAACCGTAATTTCTATCAAAGTATTTAAAAAAATGAAGTCAAATATATAAACTATAATTTCTATTTATAAGATCAAACAATATTCTTATAATTTTTTTTAGAAAAGGCAAGTATTACTTGGATTATATGATTATTTAATAAGAATAAAATAGACATTTAGAATTACACAAATTATCTGGTTATCAAGTTTATGAGTCACCCTATGAAATTATGGAAAATAATTATTCAACGATAAGTATTGAATACAACAAAGAATCAACTTTAATTAATATCAAGAAGATTTACTATTTATGCTATTCATTATTGAGATACGGATGATATTGTATAATGGATAGGTCTAAAGAAAAGTTAATGGAAAATAAAACTATAAAGAAAAAAATTAAAAATGTAAAGGCTTTGAACTTAGTAGAACAAAGAAGTAATATATGAGATCCAAGTTTGATCATTTGGTTACTTGAGATGAATAGTAATTAAGATTAACATATTACACCCCTCCAATAAATTAATATGCAGTTATTTTAATAGTAAATAAATATTTAATAAAAATGTGAATATTTATTTTTAATATGCAATTAGTTAATATAAAATTAATTGTGTAATATAAATATTAAACAATATCTATTAATAGTTGATATAAATAATATGTATTTAATTAGTTACTTAATATATATTAATTAATTTATATTATAATATTTTGCATTATATATTAAAAATATTAGAAAAACTTCACAAAAATACCTTGAGGTTTTTGAATTTTTGAATTTAATATTTGTAGTTCTCAACCATTATCAATTTGATTCGTCAACACTAATAATATTAATAATATTGCTTATAGATGACTCGGAAGATGGATTCACATGTAGGGCATCATGCGGCTACAAACTCAGCAACCACATCATTATTAAATATTAAAATTATTTGATAATAATTTAATTAAAATTTAAGTATTATTTAATATCAAATTAAAAAATTAATAAACTTATTAATTAATAAAACTAATAAATATTAATATCAATTAATATTTAGATATAATAATAAACATAAGCCGATGACATCTTATACAGTTATGTTACTCTACTAATATAGATGCCAAGAGTGATATGACATGTGACGTGACAAATGATGTGTCATATTAGATTAAATTAATGTGTTAGGTATTTCGACTAAACTCATAAATATTGAAAAATGTAGCTAACAATAATTTTGAAATCATATGGACTAAATTAAAAAATTCGAATATCTCTCAACATACTTTGTGAAGTTTTTCAAAAGAACGTGACGTTGCAGTTGACATGACATAGGTGCCACCTCAACATGTCTATATAAGCGTCATGAGGTTTTTTCTTTTGTTGATAGTGGAAACCTGAGGTTTCCATTTTATTGTATTATGATTTTAAGACTCAAAGTGTTAAACCAATTTACCGAAAAGAATTTTTGTATTTTTCTTATATATATATGTGTGTGCGCGCGCGCATGCGAATGAGCATGTGGATGTGCCTATGAGCATGTTTATGTGTGATAAATTCATGAGCTCAGTCGAGGTCGATTGGATTCTAAGTTAACTCGACATGAACTCGTGCCTAGTGGGATCAACCTTGGTTGCGTCTGTCTCAAATAGTGAGTCGAGCTCGAGTAGTTTGGGGATCGAACCCTAAGATGGAATCTCGAACGGCCAACAAAACTGGCCCAATTACCGGTGCTCCCTCTCATACATACGTCATGAATTTGCAAAGTGGAGGACAAAGGAAAGGCGGCTTTCGTCGAATCCTTTCGCCCTCGCTTCTGTAAAAGCTTCGGAGAAGCCAAAATAAAGTTTGTACGTAACGTGAGACGCTGAACATGCCGGCGTACGGTTAGGTAGATAGAAGCCATTTAAGACGAAGGGCGGGAGGACCGAACGAACGACGTTCAAGTTCGTAGGAGAGAAGGCGAGCAAAAGCTCGGTGGGGAACTGGAGATGGATTCGCATGGCGACAACGAGTGCTCGAAGCTTCCGGAGATCAAGTTTACGAAGCTCTTCATCAACGACGAGTTCGTCGATGCTGTTTCAGGTCTCTCTCTCTCTCTCTCTCTCTCTCTCTCTCTCTCTCTCTCTTTAACATATAAATGATCATGGCCGTCCGCTATCAAGAAATTCTATCTCCTCTTTGCATGCTCACTATCAGGCCTAAATTATGACAACAATGGGATTGGAACTTATGTCATATGGCTTTGGCATCGACAGTGGCGGATCTAGAAAATAGTGTTGGAGGAGGCGACGTTCCTCGTGTTGGTTTTACTCTAAAATTGCAAAATTTCAGAGGGAGCGGCCGTCCCCCACCCCTCCATGTAGATCCACCGTTGCTCATCGGTCGACCACGCAGTAAGACCCGGAGGAGCCATGGTCGCCTTCTCTAGTTTCCTTCTCTTCACGTGAGCAGATGCGCCCACCCTTTGTTTGATAGATTCTGAGACTACGTTTTGGACAACTTAGGTGCTAATTTGACAAGCTCTACTTCCTGCTTTATCCCGTCTTATCTGGATAAGTAGCCACCCTGCAGGTGCACTCTTCCTAGAACCCATGTGTCCGGGAAACTTTTCCGATAAATTCTGGTTTCTCAACCACCATGTCCATGGACTTACATCGCGAGTAAACCCGAGTGTAGGAAGGTGTCGAACGGGTAAACTTAAAAATGATGGAGTATTTTCAAACCCATCTTGACGAAAACTCGGTTTATATCCGGGATAATCTACGATAAGATAAGCTTAGTTTACATGTGTTGTCGTTAGAAGTGATGCTTTTCTGAAAGACAGACTAATTAAAATATTTGACAATTATCGACAGGTGAATAATTAATGAGAATCTAAAACTAGCGATGATGCACCTAAGCATTTCTTTTAGTTTGAATTTTGAAAGGTCACATGCGCTTAGTTTACTATCAGCCTACTGCAAAACGTATGAGAAAGCTGATGATCTTGCACCGAAAGGTGTTGTAGTGATGCTTATAAAGGTTGCTTTGAGGTATCTTAAGAACTAATACCTAGCTCACCTGGTTGGTCGACTCACAAGTTGAAGGTCACGGGTTCGATACTTGGGTCGTGCATCAATATATTGTAACAAAAAAAAAAAAACACGAGCTAATGCCAGCAGGTATTTTCGTAAGTGCTTCTAAGGGTAAGTATGTGAGCTTAATCAACTAACTCGAACTAAGGTTGTGCTAAATGAGAATGGAAGGTTGCTTTTGATTAAAAGTGAAAACCATGAAGTGCCCTTTGAGAAATCTACTAAGAATAAATTTGTTCTTGTAATTTGACCATTATTAAGGCGACCTCTTCAAATAATTAAGAAATTGTTTAGGTGGGTTTAATGATTGATAATTCAGGTTTGTTGTTTAATGTCACCAAATCTTTAGGTGCCTTGTTCTTTCTTTCTTTCTTGCTTTAGGTGCAGCTTATTTCAATTTAACTATGTTAGAAACGTGCATTTTGACATCTCTCTTCTTTTTTTTCCCTTGTGGTGTACCGTGTAAGAACCATTAACAAGTTTCTTTGGGGCTTCGAAATCCAAACCCAACACACACAGACACACGAATGTTCGTGCACTCAAGCATTGTGAGTTACTTTGTGTCCAAGCTGGGTTAGGCAGACCTCTAGAAGATGCACACTTGAGTATTGAACTCGTGACGAGAGTGAGTTATGCCTCTTTGGAGCACACACTTCATAATTGGAGAACCTTCGAAATCCAATTGCTTAACTCATGTAAATTTAAACTAGCATTTTGGATAACCTAGAACCGATGGATGTGGGCTGACCTGATGTGGCTCTCGACTGAGTTATAAAGGTTTACATAAGTTTATGACCGAGCTGAGCCGAACACGAGGAGCAGCTCATCCTTTTGGCTAGCTTCACTACCGGAGCCTAACGAATCACAAGTTGTTCATATTCAACTCAGTTAAAGTCTCAAATCAAACGTGAAAGAGCTCATGATCAACTGGACCCGAGCCACACAAGTACATACAAAAACACGCGCATGCACAGTGCACACACACAATTGAATCTAAATAATGCATATTATCAGTACTGAGAAATATTTGAGCAGATCTCAAGTGAATATCACTCAATTGGTTTTAGGCCTGTCCTGATCGAACTACTTCTGGATATTGGATGCACACTGAATTTTGCTCTATGTACTTTGACAGGGAAAACTTTCGAGACAATAGACCCTAGGACAGGTGAAACAATTGCCCTAATTGCAGAGGGAGACAAGGAAGACGTTGATCTGGCTGTGAAAGCTGCCCGTGATGCCTTCGACAAAGGCCCATGGCCCCGGATGTCTAGCTCAGTAAGACTCGAACCGAACCCCATATCCATATTCAATTTCCTAGTGATCCACTGAGAAAATGAGTCTCAGTTCAGATTTTGGTTCTTCGGTTGGTTTTATACAGTCCTTAAAATGTGAACGATTAAGGATTTCAATGTCTCACATTCATATCGGATAACCGAAACAAGATACAACTACCAATCAGGTTTGGATTCATTTGAATCTGAACCTGATGGATAGTAAAAAGCCGAATAGCTCACTTAATAGATATAGACAGACTAGCTTGACAGATTCAACGAATTTGCATCAAAACTGGAACCTGAATTTGATTATACAAGTTGGATTTCATAATGCCGGGATTGTACCTGAATCCAACCCATTAACCTGATTTTCAGGATTGATCTGATTCAGTAAGAGGAACTTCGCTTCTAAACCCGACCTGATTTTCGATGTCACTATGCAAATACAAGGTCTGTTCAGGTCAGTTTCAGTATAACAGGATCCAACCTGAATACCACCCATTAACATCCCCATTACTGAAGGCTCTTGTTGGGTTTTGGATATTCAATTAGATCCATATACAGTGGGTTCAAATCTGAATCTACATCTATGTCCATTATTCATGCACCAGTGTATGAAGAGTACTTGGATGTACATAATTACATTGCATGTCTCACCTGACTGTGAGCTTATAATTTCAGGAAAGGGGACGGTTGATGAATAAATTTGCTGATCTGATTGACCAAAATGTGGATGAACTAGGTGCACTTGAGGCACTGGATGCAGGCAAGCTGCTGGCTTTGACCAAAGCCTTTGACGTCCCGGGTGCAGCCAATTATCTCCGGTACTATGCAGGCGCCGCCGACAAGATCCATGGAGAGACCCTCAAAATGTCCAAGTCCCTACTCGGTCACACTTGGTGCGAACCAGTAGGTGTCGTTGGGATCATAATCCCATGGAACTTCCCATCTTTCTTGCTCTTTTCAGGCGTTGCCCCGGCGCTCGCAGTTGGCTGCACCATCATAGCCAAACCAGCCGAGCAGACCCCCTTGACTGCTCTTTACTATGCTCACTTAGCTAAGTTGGTTAGCCTCTTTTCCACCCACTTCCTTTTTCTCATAGACTAATCAAGTTTGAAAATAGGTTTGGAGATCTGAGGGTCCATTTTCATGATGGACGGCTGATGTTCTTCTGGGCTTTTCTCGGTGAATCCCGTGGGTCCACAATGGACACGATCTTGTCAATATTCTATGCGGCTGCCGTCCATCACCCAAATGGAGGGCTCAGATTTTAAAAAACCTATGAAAACCAGATTAGGGTTTTAGCTGAGATATTGCTCTATGTTTTTAGGCTGGAATTCCGGATGGAGTGATCAATGTGATAACGGGATTTGGTCCCACTGCTGGTGCTGCAATTGCATCTCATATGGAAGTTGACAAGGTATGCATAAAACCATTGACTTGATAATGGAAATAGTGTCAAAATGCTCTCGAAGTTTGCTACTTTACTGCGGAAGGCCTCAAGTCGATGAGCACGGTCAATATATTTAAGTTAATCTATAATGATAACCTTTTAAGGCAAAACCAAAAAAAAAGGTTAACCTCACGTCCTCACCCTTGTAAATCCCCAATAGCAGTGTAGGTTTGTTTTGCACCACCCCACAAATGTAAATTAATTTTGTTATAGTGGATATCTATGTTGTATGTTGTGTTATGGCTTTACTGATAACACTGGACACATCTCATATATACATGCACACACACACACACACACACACACATATATATATATATATATGTATGTATGTACATACATACATGTATGTATATATGTATACATTCATTCATACATATGTGTATATATATATATGGATGAGATGACATCCACACCATAACCATTCCCTATAATTTGAATCATTCATCTTTCCCTATAGAATGGGTTACATATGTATATATATATATATATATATATATATATACATATATATATACATATATGGATGAGATGACATCCACACCATAACCATATACATATCTATACATATATATATATACATATATGGATGAGATGACATCCACACCATAACCATTCCCTATAATTTGAATCATTCATCTTTCCCTATAGAATGGGTAGGATTTGGGAATATATATATACATACATACATATATATATATATATATATATATATATATATATATATATATATACATACATACATATATATATATACATACATACATATATATATATACATACATACATATATATATATATATACATACATACATATATATATACATACATACATATATACATACATACATATATACATACATACATATATATATATATATACATACATACATATATATATACATACATATATATATATATATCTATATATATATATATATATATATATATATATATATATATATATATATATATATATATATATATATATACATACATGTATGCTAAATTGAATTGTTTGACAAAAATAATCGATGTGTGCTAAAGAATTTTGAACTTGACGACTTGCACTTAAATTTTGTCTAGATAGTTTGGATTTAACACGGGTTTAAAAAAGCAATGCTGATCTATCTTTAAAATTTTGTTCTCGTCCTCGTGTGTGTGTGTGTGTGACTAATTTTCTGTGTTTGGGTAGAAGCTACGCTACAAAAGCGAATTGTTTGACAAACATAACTGAATATATATCGTGCTAAAGAATTTTGGACTTCATTTTGGTCTAAAATAGTTCGCGTTTCACAAGGGTCTAGAAACTAATTTGATCTAGCTTTAGAATCTGATTTATATATTAGACTAAAGAGTATAAATATCTGGTTTCAAGGATATAGGCATTGTAAGCACATAAACATTATTTTGCCAACAAGAGAACAGTTCTGCTTTAGAATCGTGCAATACAAGTGTATGCCGTCTAGAAAATGGTGATCGTCTTCTTTGTCCAGATCAGTTTCACAGGTTCCACCGAAGTGGGGAGGAAGATAATGGAGGCATCGGCAAAGAGCAACTTGAAGAGGGTCACGCTGGAACTTGGTGGCAAGTCCCCTCTCATAATTTTTGATGATGCGGACATAGATACGGCTGTGGAGCTCGCCCAACTCGCCAGTTTCTTTAACAAGTCTCTCTCTCTCTCTCTCATTAACACACACACACACCTTATAAATTTCAACTCTTCCATCAAAGTCCAACCTCCTACATTGAGCCTTTCTTTGTTGAACCCATCATTTCTATGTATGTGTGGTCGACCAATGATGGGACCAAGGCCACTTATTCAACTAAGAGTTTTCTAACCACTACTCAACTTTTGACAAATCAGTACAAGGCTTAATCATTTGGTCTCATAAAGGAGAATAGTTTCTCTCCTCCTAAGATATGCAACGAAGTCAAACCATTTTGTACTCAAACCTCAACAACCTGAGGTGGGTGTTGTCGATGATGATGACGGGTCTATCATAATATGAATAACCTTGTGGCCATAAATAGGACTTATAATTGTGTCATGATTCAAGTGGGTAAAACTCATACTATTCTCAAAGGCCCTCCAAGTTGGATATGTTGTAAGGTGATACAATATCCAAATTGGTCTTGTTAATTCTCATTCTTCCACCTCATACCTTCTCGCTTGTTGAAACGCATCCTCGATATTTAGAATGTACTCAATCTCTATTGTTTGGTCAATCAAGTAGACCATAGTTGGGGATAACATGTCATGCCAAACCATTCTTAATTTTTGCATGCAAGCAATTATATGCCAAGGCCACATATTGGGCCTTAGTGAACTTCATCTAACATTGCTTGACCAATTCATGAAATTTCTTAAAGAATACCTTGACAGATTCCTAACTTTCTAATTAAGGTTCATCAAGTCTGTAGGAATTGGCTTAGAATAATCTTGTTATAATGCTTAAGGAATACCTTCTATGTTTCATCCCAAGTCTCGATCGAGCTAGACTTTAACATCATATACCAAGTATATATGTGAATTGTGAGAGATGATACAAGGGGCTTGAGTATGTGGAAGTCATTGTTGCCTAATTCCCATATTTGAGAGTAAATCTAGCCAAATGTTCCTCTAGATATTTACCATCTTATCTTAAAAGATGGTAAACTTAGCTTTAAAACCCCTCAACATAGGTGCAAGCCTATCGACCCATTCGACATATGGCTTAAGATCGACTTCAGTATCAAATGCTTGAGCCTTAAACCTGGATGCATTTCAAACCAAATCGATGACTCCATCAAAGTTCATTGGTGCGTCGAGATAAAAAAAATAAAAAGCATAATGTTTATATACACGTATGAATGAAGTAAAATTTTGTTTTGCTTTTCAATCTTAATCATTCATCTCTTTGGTACAGTGATTGAGATTTACAAAAATAATCAAGTGTACTAGATTTTTCTCATATATATATATATATATATATATATATATATATATATATATATATATATATATATATATATTTTAGGATACTCCTTGATCACGATCATTATCGAGTCCAGATAATAATCAAAATTTTTGTAGAAAAGTACTTTCAAGTATCAAACAAGTTCATTTGTTTTTTTCTATACACATCCATCGCTGATTGGGCTCCATTAAACAATCGGGAATCGATACTTCCAGAATACGTTAGCATTTCTTTATATACATATATATACTAAAGATAAAAGTGCTAAATATTTTCCCATCGATCTTGTTTTCTGTTCGGAATTCAGGGAGAGATTTAAGTGGCTGGATCAAGAGTGCTCGTACAAGAAGGAATATATGATGAGTTTTTGAAGAGATCAGCAGTGAAAGCCAAAGATTGGGTGGTAGGAGACCCCTTCGATCCACATGTCAACCAGGGCCCTCAGGTAGAATCACCAAGAAATCTGTTTCTCTCTCTCTCTCTCTCTCTCTCTCTCTCTCTTGTAGATACAAGCTTCAGTGCCAAGGAGAATTGTAAAGAGGGGTCACCACTGACTTGATTTGGAGGTAACTTTCGAGAGCATGTAAGCCGTTGCGTCTGCCAAACCCACTCATCTTGTATCCACCATATGGGCAATCCATATCAGCGGCAACATAACAGTTTATGCATGTACAAAAGAGAGAGAGAGAGAGAGAGAGAGAGAGAGAGAGAGAGAGAGAGAGAGAGAGAGAGAGAGAGAGAGAAAGAGAGAACTGAGACACCAACTATAGGTTCATGCATGTAATGTATGAAAATTTGGCTGGAGCAAATCGATTGACATCCAATATATGACCTTTATTCTAGTTAATTATATTATGAATAAGATCTCCAACGGAGATCCACCGTTCTCCCTTGATGCCGCCTGAATGGACTCCGCTATCAATCTGAGTATATGCATTCTTTCGCACCAAGAATATTAGCTCAACGGCATGGCGTTCTGTTGCGGTTGCTGCTGGTGGGGAGTTCAACTCCTTCAAAGGGTGCATGTGTGGGTGAGTGTGTTAGGTTTTCTTTGGCCTCCTCCTCTTGTGACTAAAAAAGATGCATTCTTTCTAAAAGGATGGCTGAGATTTAATATCACCTGCAATGACGTTGCATGACTGATCTCAGTAGGGTAGCAAATCGTCATATACGACGCATCCTCATGGTTTCAAAGAGAAGTGAACCGGGCCAGGCACTTGTTCCCCTGGAACTAGCAAATCGTCATATACGACGCATCCTCATGGTTTCATAAGTCCAACCTGATCGCTTACTTTTCAAATAATATCACCAATATGTTGTAGATTCTTGCTTCCGGTGACTCCTTGAGTTCAGTTCGGTCCTCCCTGTAGTAGTGCTTATTCGCCAGAAAATCATGCAGCGGAAATTTGTGTGTTTGAGTTTTCAACAGGAGTTTCCCAGGAGAGGATCTCGGTTTATCTTTTACAAACCTTTTTCTTTTGTGTATATTGTTTCTTTATCGGCTGCTTCATTTATAGGCAGCTTGCTCCTCCCTCTTTCCGGATTTCCCTTCTCTGGCTTCCCTCGTTTGGAGCGTTATTGAGGATGTTATCGAAAATCTCGGTAATGTCTTTCCTTATCCATGCCATAGGTAACGGTCTGGATGGTCAGTGCAGCCGTTACCTGAGTCGAGAATGGCCAAATCATAGCATTTCCCACTTGGTCATTCGATCCAAGTATGCAGACGTACTGGTTTCACCTAGTACTGTCTTTTCACGACTGCTACTGCAATCGATACCTATTGTGTGGTTATTTTCTTACACAACAATTTATTCGTTTTATGGTTGTTTACCTATACAACACTTTTATCCGTTGTGTGATTATTTTTTTACACAACAATCAAACATACCTCAAACCCATGTTAATAACATGTTTTGAGAAAAGTTTCTCTTTTATGCCTTTTGTTAAGGGGTCAGCCAACATATCTTTCGTTGGCATGTATGAGATGAATATTTCCTTTCTTATTACCATATCATGAACATAGTGGTATTTCACCATTATATGCTTGCTTTTTTAGCAATCAGCTCCACTCTTAATAAGAGTAATTGCTGCATTGTTATCACAGTAGATAATTATTGCTCGTCTGTTATTTCCAACTTCAAATCTCGTATGAAGCGGCTTATCCAAACAACACTTGTTGCAGCCATACAACAAGCTGCATACTCAGCTTCCTGTGTATGCAATGCTACACAATCCTATTTCTTACATGCCCAAGAAACAACACCACCTCAAAATAAGAATATTTGTCCTGACACTGATTTGTTGTAATATTTGCTCCTAGCAAAGTTAGCGTCTGAGTATCCTACCACTTTCAGTTCATCTGCTTGAAAACACACTTTTAAGTCTTTTGCTCCTTTCAGATATCTTAAAATCCTTTTCCCCACTACCCAATGTTGCCAACCAGGATTACTTTGATATCTACTTACAAGACCAACAACAAAACTGATATCAGGTCTTGTACACAATATAACATACATCAAGCTACCAACAGCTTGTGTATAAGGAACATTAGGCTTATCGTCTCTTTCACCGAGACAATCAACCTTACTCAATTTGACCTTTTTTGCAACAGGTGTATCTGCAGACTTGCATTCACCCATTTTAAACTTCTTGAGGATATAATCAATATATCTCTTTTGACTCAGGCATAAGAGTCTAAATTCTCTATCTCAAGAGATCTTTATTCCTAAGATATAGGATGCTTCTCCCATATCCTTTATTTTGAACTTGGAATTCAACCGTGACTTCGTTTTGACAATCATCTCGTTGTCGTTTCTAGTCAACAATATGTCATCTACATATAATGACAAGATGACAAAGTGGCTCCCATTGTTCCAGACATATACATAGTGATCAAGTTTATTAGCCACAAACCCAAGTTCTACAATGGTATTTTGAAAAGTCAAATATCATTGGCGAGGTGACTGTTTTAGGCCATATAGGGATTTTTTCAACCTATATACTTTATCTTGTTGGCCTTCAACCACAAATCCTTCGGGTAGTTGCATATATATGATTTCTTCTAAATCTTCATTTAGAATAGTTGTCTTTAAATGTAACTGATGTAAATCCAAATCATAGTATGCAGATATTGCTAAGATTATACGTATGGATACAAATTTCGCAACTAGGCAATATGTCTCAACATAATCTATCCCCTCTTTTAGCAAAAAACCCTTTGCAACCAACCTCACTTTAAACTTTTCGATTGTTCCATTGAACTTGTACTTCTTTTTCAGAACCCATTTACAGCCTATGGCTTTCCTTCCTTTTGACAAATCAGCCAACTCTCAGACTTGGCTTTTCTCAATAGATTCAATTTCCTGATCCATGACTTTCTCCCAGTCTATCGCTTCTGATGAGTTTATTGCTTGCTGATAAGTCAAGTTATCAGTCAACTCATCCAAATCCACCGAATTACACACTTCTTCTATAAGATAAGTGTGATAATCCTTTAAGTAGGATGGAGTGACTCTTGGCCTCTTATGTCTACTTAAGGTATCGGTAGTTTCAGGAAGATTTTCAATGGGCTCAAAAGATGATTGGTCTAAGTCTACCAGATCATTGTCATATTCATCATTGTTTTCCTAGATGTTATTCTTGGTTTAGAATTCAACATCTCTACTTTTAATGAGTCCATGGTCCTTATGATAAAACTGATATCCTTTTAAACCTTTTGGATATCCAATGAATATACATCTCAAGGACCTACTATCTAGCTTATCTCTAGACTGATCAATGATCTTTACATGTGCAACAGATCCCCACCTCCTGAGATAACCTAGGTTGGGTTTTCTTCCAAACCACATCTTATATAGTGTAGTGAATACAACCTTACATGGTACTCTATTGAGTATGTAAACCGCTGTACTTACTGCTTCTCCCCAAAATAAGCTTGGAATAGAGACATCAATCAACATTGACGTTGTCATATTTAGCAAGGTCCTGTTATATCTTTTAGCTACACCATTTTGTTGAGGTGTCCTGCGCATTGTAATTTTATTTTACAATACCAAAGTCTTTATAGAATTTTAAAAATTTTGCCGAGGTATACTCACCACCTCTGTTTGATCTAAATCAAATGCCTAATTAGTTTTCCACTTATTGCTTATATTATTTAAAAGTATCAAGTACCTCAGATTTATGTGTCAAAAGATATAAATATATATATATCTAGAGTAATCATTGATAAATGTTATAAAATAACCCTTTTCACGATGTGTCTTTACTCTAAAAGGTCCACATAAATCTGTGTGAATAACCTCCAACATGGTTGTTGCTCTTGTTGTTTCCTTGGGAAAACTTTCCTAGTCATTTTTTCTTGTATATAAGCTTCACACTTGTTAAAAGTATTTTCCTCAAATCTAGGCAATAAGTCAAAGTTGGATAATTTTCTCAACTTTTCCAAACTTATATGCCCTAGGCGTTTATGCCACATATTCACATCAACCATAAAGACACTCTCAGTATAAGCAGAAGTTATACCAATTTTATTATCAGAAAGCTTAAACAATCCATGTTCTACATTGAATTCCCCAGAAAATAATATTCTCCCATGTTTGTCTACAGTCACCTTGTTAGGAATAAACTAACCTCAAAACCTTTCTTTACCAAGACAGGGACTGAGACCAGATTGTGCCTTAAAGATGACACAATTAACACATCAGTCAATACAATTGGTTTGCCTTGCACAAATATTCTGAAGGACCCAATACCCAAAACATCCGAGAAATTATTATTTCCCATATATACTTGATGTTCCACAGGTTTTTATTTCTTCAGATCTATTGCCCCTTCTTTTGTCTTCGAGATATGTCGTGTAGCTCCTGAGTCTATCCACTAACCTGTCATTGGGCTGTCCAAATACAAATATTCTGAAATTATGCATATTATGTCCTGCTTCTCCAACTATCCGCACTGTGGGTTGTTTCCTTCACCTTTCTTATTGTGGTAGTCCCTTTTGTAGTGTCCCATCTTTCCGCAGTTGAAACATTTGACCCGATAAATGGTTTCTTGCGATTTCTTAAAATTTTGACCACCTTTCCTTTTATTCTTGCCAAACTTCTTGTTTGATTTTTTCTTCTGATTGGTTTTGGAGATAGACACTACCTCATCTTGTACGACTAGCAAATTTTCTTTCTTGTTTTTAACCATATGTTCTTGCTCTATTGCTAGTTTTATGGGTAACTTAGAAAGGTTAATTTCAGGCCCTAATCTTAGGGCAGTGGTGACCATGTTCTATGACGAGGGTAGACTGTTCAGTATTGTTGATATCTGCATCGGTTCAGGGCTGACTGATTTTGCTACGGCTAAGTCTCTAGCCATTACAAGCACGTGGTTTACATGCTCAACTACATTATCTCCTTTCTTTATTTTGAAGTAATTATACTTTTATAGTAACAACTGCATATGCAATTTTGCAGTCGTATCATACTTAGCTGTTATTGAGTCAAACAACTCTTTATCGGTCTCATATTCTTCAAAGACCCTAATCAAGTCATCCTCCATATAAGTCAACATGATTGTCCTTACTATGGTATCATCTTTCAGAAATGTTTTATACATTTCTAATTTTTGCTCATTCGCGTCTGGGGGTGGCGGACGCATAGTTTCCTATAATACGTACTCAACACCTTAAGTGTTAGAGTTAGAGGGATTCTTCTCTTCCATGTTTGAAAGTTGAGACCGTTTAACTTTTTAGTTTTTGCTAACTCAGACACACATATCCTATAACTTATTTTTATGTGTTTGGCAAAAGTAACAATTAAACAGTCTAAAAAGGAAACAGATATAAAACAAAGAGCACACATAGTAGGAATCATGTTAGAACGATGCATAATATCATATAAGTAAACTAACGATAATTTCATAAGCTCCTTGGGACAATTTTGAAATTTTCCCAAGGAATTTCTGCCTTTATACCCTTAAATAATACCAAGGATAATTTTATCCATTTGTCCCCTTTTGAAATTTTTGTTAAAGCCTAAGGACAAACTCGTAAAATTACTCTTTGGTATTTATGTAAAATTCATGACTGATCAGGGTTAAAATTATAATTTTAACCCTTAGGTTGAAACTGTAATTTTTTAAAAGTATAGGGGCAATTTTGTCTTTTAACTAAAATGGTAGAACTAAAATTATCTTAATCGGGAGGGGTATAAAGGTAAAACAATAGTCCAATATTTGGTAATTTTCATAAACCGCCAGAGGGTAAAATGAACTTTTTGCTCAGTAAGGACAAAATAGTCTTTTTACTCAAAAATATCTAGACAGATCCTTAATTTTGCTCAGTGACAGAAATGTAAATTTTGAAAACCGGCGGGGGCAGAACAAAGTTTTTAGTTCGCTGCCCGAGGCGGTTTCTCAAATACCGCTGGCGATTTCCATAACCGTGGGCGGTTTCGGGAAATCGTCGGTTTTGGGAAACCGCTGGTTTCGGCCCGCTGTTTTCTGAAACGCCTGGTGGTTTTCTATGAACGTATAAAAAGGAATTTAAACTTGAAACCGTTAGGGGGAAGAGAGAGACACCGGGAGGGCATTTGAGCGTCGGCCACCTGTGTTTCCTTGAGTTTTTTTGAAGGGAAAATATATAATGGGAGGGGAGAGAGAGACAGAGAGAGTGATTTTATTATTCTTCTTCATTTTGCGACGGTGGCTTTTGGCCGTTCTTAAATTTCTGCCTTCTGTCCGCAGTTGGCTTTGGCCGTTTTCTGGCTTTCTGCCTTTTGGCCATTCCTGGCTTTCTTCCTTCTGGCCACCTGGCCGTGGGTGGCTTTGGGTCGTTCCCAGCTTTCTGCCTTCTCTTGCCTTCCTCTTCCACCTCTCTTTCTTTCTCCTCTACTTTCCCTTTCCTTTTTTTTTGTTCTCTGAAAACCTCCTATTTACCTGGATGTTTGATTTTTGTAGGGTCAAAGACGAGACTCTGATACCAGATGTTGTAGATTTTTGCTTCCGGCGACTGCTTCAGTTCAGTTCGGTCTTGCTTGTAGTGCCTGTTCGTCAGAAAATCATGTAGTGGAAATTTGTGTGTGTTTGAGGTTTTCACAGGAGTTTCCCAGGAGAGGATCTCGGTTTCTGTTTTGCAGACCTTTTTCTTTTCTGTATATTGTTTTTGTATCGGCTGCTTCATTTAGAGGCAGCTTGCTCCCCCTCTTCCCAGATTTTCCTCCTGTGGCTTCCCTCGTCTAGAGCGTTATCCAGGACGTTATCGGAAATCTCGATAACGTCATCTGATTATGATCCTTCCTTATCCATGCCATAAGTAATGGTCTGGATAGCCAGTCCAGCCATTACCTGAGCCGAGAATGGCCATATCATATCACAATCAAGATGTTAATATATGCACTTTTGTTAGAACTAGTTAGACTATTCATGCAACCCTGACCTATATGCACAAGGACTTTTGAGATGATTTTATACACATGCAAAGACTCATACGATAAAGTTGGACCACAATAGAAGCATTAGAAATGTTTGGTATAAAACAAATCAAGGTATGATTAAAATTCTTATCCCATGAAGAAACCTCTCATTACACAACAAATATCATCTTTAATAAGATCCAAATTAGTGTAGGAGGTTGGAAATTCATCATCTCCCAGTGCACCGTATCCACTCTAATAGAAAATGCAAGCCAGCCCTCACACCATCTACCATTTGCATTATAATTACCAGAGATTATTTTTACTACAGTCTTGAAATTTCGAATGAAACTATTTAGGATTCATATCACCCCAATTAAGCCGTCCAATTCTTGCTTTCGCGCACTAGAAGCTTTCTTCATCTATGATTGTAGAAGCTAATTGCTACTCCAACCTCTTAATTTCAACATGATGGTAGGGATTATCACAACCGTTAGATTATGATGTAGATGAAGACTGATGTCGCACCTGTGGCATCGGTCTATCCGATAGTTAAACCATCATCATCTTCAATGAATTCACCATAAATGTATTATGAAATCCCAACTTCATTCTACTTGCTTAATCTCAGAGAGGAACAAAAAACTTGGGGAATGAGATTTACACCTCTTGTAGGTGGTGAATTGTGGGGGGATTCTTGGCATCTTGACAATCTCATGCTAAAAGTCCTATTACAGTGGGGTATCATTTGATAGCAGGCACTCTCCACCACCTGTGGCTCTGCTTATACTCGATCTTATCTTTTCTAGCAGAAGACTCGAAATCACCTTCTTCACATGAACGCTTAGAGCTGCAGCAAGTGCACACGACATTCCTCATAGACAGTGGAGCTGAATTCATAATTTTGATCTTATGACCAATTGCTTTGTCTCAAAGTTTAAGAAGTTTTGTGGATATTTGATTGTACATGAACAGTTATGCTCTCACCATAACTGCCAGAAAGCACAAAGTTCCTTATGGCAATGGTTAATTGGCTTTTCTTTTTGCTAAAAATAAAAATTTCATTCAAAAAGAAGAAGATAGATAAGAGGCTCTGTAGAAGAGAATACAACTAAAGAAGATTGAAGAAGCGAAGAATCTTACAATGTGAAATACATGAAATTATATATTATAAAGTACCAATAAAGAAAAGAAAATAGGTAAATCAGTAGCACATGTCTATCTTGAAAACCACTGCGATGACTTCCTATTGCGACAATATAAGTGACTGCAAAATAGATCGCTCCATCTTCGAAGCCTTCGATAAGCAGAAATGTGTATAGGAAGCCCTCACAGCCAAAATTATTCTACCTCTTGTTTCCTGCTCCCCTCTTTTGTTTTATTGGAGAAGAAAGAAGGATGCAGGGAGAGCAGGAGTTGAAGAATTAGAAAGAAAAAGAGATTGTAAGAAGCAAACAATTACTCTTACTCTATCCTCTCGTGGGTTTAAAAATCACTCTTTCATTTGGATGGAAAGAAAAGAGAATGAAAAGAGGAGAAAAAAAAAGATTCCAAGGGTCGACCTATCGCTCTCTCTCTTTCTTTATTTTTTACTATATAAAAATTATATATATATATATATATTTATATATATATTTTATATATACAGTGTCCTGCGACAAGGTAAGAAGAAATTAAGGATGTACTCGGTTTTGGGTACTGCGACCAAACTCATTTTAAGAAAAAAAATGTGGAAATTATGTTGCATTTAATCTTATATAATGCAAGTAAATCATATATATGTGTGTGTTTGACGGTTTGACGAATCTCTCTGCCCCCCATGTCAAAGTAGGGGAGAGAACCGTGGGTGAAATTTAGGAAACCCATCTCCCTCCCCACCATTATCACCATCACCAACACCAATTTCTGAAGAAGAAAGAAAGAAAGGAAGATGCCAAGTTCTTTCCACAAGACACTCCTGACATACTTTTTCAAGTCCAGAAGAGCAACCGGAACGTCGCCGGAAAACGACGTCACAGGCAACGCTCCCAGCGCCATTTACTCTTCCAGATCGCGCAACTCCGCCACCAACTTTGGTCTCTTCTCAGCATGCAGCTTCCCAAAGACGCCCTCTTTTGCTCTCGACCGCGAAGGAGATCCTTCGGACAATATCCACCACTACAACACCGTCTTCGTCGCTCATGGCTCCGACCACCCGCCCGAATTCACCTCGCTTTCCGGCAGCCAGTCCCGGGGATTCTCAACCGAATCCATCGACATATCTCTGGACCTAGCCAATGCCGTCGCCTCCGAACGCTTCTTCGTTCCGCCTAGGGCATCAAACTCTATCCTCGACGAGGCTTCCGGGGAACCAGCAACACCGGCGGCTTCCGATGGTAAGACCTCGCCAATTGGAGACGGGATTGCTGTCACCACGTTCTCCCGGAACCCATTCATCGATTTCCGGCAATCGATGCAAGAGATGGTGGAAGCAAGAGTTCTGGAACAACCGATCGATTGGGAGTACTTGGAGGAATTGTTCCTCTGTTACCTGAAACTCAACAATCCCCGTGACCATGTGTTCATCCTCGAGGCTTTTACCGACCTCTTGACAGGCCTCGTTACGAATTCAAAGCCGGACAGCGCTGTCAACGGTGCAATTGCTCTCAAGGGAAGGAGGAGGAGAAAGGAGATGCTGGAAGAGAAGTCTGATGAGAGCTGAACATTTCTGGAGACGGACTAACATGAGGTACTCTTCCGTGTAGCGAGTGGGCAGCGCGTAGCTTTCCCGGCATTCGCCAACGAGGATTCAGGCAACATTTCCCGGCGATAAAGAAGATGGCATGCTTTTTCTCTTTTGAGTCAAAAAGACCGGTTCAGAAGTATGCGACATGACTCGGTGGTGTGTAAATCTGCTTTCAAGTGGAGGCGAGTCGTAAAGAACCGGTTTTCAAAACCATTTTATTTGAGTCGAGACGTCTCGCAAAGAATCAGCTTTCAGAAGGAGATGGTCCTTGTGGATGCTTGTTTCAGTTAAGCCATATAGCGAAAACCGGTTTTCATAGCCATACTTCTCCTTGGAGACATGCGGTATCGTAAAAACCGATACGATTCATTAAGGTGCTCTTATGATGATATGCTTTGGTGATAGCACCCTCAAGTGGCCGGAAAAAAATGGCTTCAAGTAAAAAATGGCTTCAAGTGCCATAGCAGACCCAACGCACAGACCTATTTTCTTCTCCAAATTGGCTTCATTTGGTGAATATTTTCTCCTATTACTTTTTAATATTCTTTGGTTTCTATTTCTTTTTATGTTCCACATGTTGTAGAGGAGCGTAAACGGCGCCTAAATGGAAGGGAAACCAATTTTTATATTACCATTTTTGGCGTAAAGAATTATTTTTTATAATAAGAAATAGTTTTTAATAGTGATGACTATAGTGAATCCCAGTTGGGTGTCACATGCATTGCAAGAAATAATAACTCCTTACGTTGACGCATAAACTTGTTGCGTCTTATCATCCAATTCAATAAGAAAGCAATGTTTCAGTGGTCTTCTACCTATAGAGGAACCTTTGTTTGGTGAACTAACTTTTTCGCGATTTATGATCAATCGTTGACAAAATGCTTGGCTTGAGCTCGAGTTTTGTTAAAAGAACTCGAGTAAGGCTCACTAGGCTTGTTTGTGCTCGGTGCAATCTCTATTAAGCATTGCTCAAGATCAAGCTCAGCTTAACCTGTGAATTAGCTTGAACTTTTTACAATTTAATTTGTAAATTATATATGTATTAAGCCGCAAGTGCCAATCTCTGGCAAGTTCAGCCTCGGGTGACAAGCAACTCGAATCAACTCAAGCTCAAAAAAGTCGAGTCGAGTTTGAGTTTTATGAGAACAAGCTCGATTAGCTTGTGAGCAGCTCAACTCACTTTCACCCCTAAATGTGATGCATCATCCAGGGGTCTCTCAAGTGAGATATAAAGTGAAACGCTGAAATGAGCCGTTATTGCTTTACGTTCAAATTTTAGAAAATAATTCTTTCTTAGATGTAAAACTTTTAGTTAATTAGACTTGTATAACCAAGCTTTTCTAAGATTTCTTTTTCAACTGATAAAATGGCTAACCCATTCAATCTTTCTTGAGACATTGTTACCTCAAATAAGATTTTATTAATTTTAATTAAAAAAAACTTCTTTCGGTGTATAGAGAGTCTAAATATTCGGAGCCTACATTAATAAGTTTTGAGGACTAAATTTATTAAGTAAAAATTCTTTGAGACCTGGTATATAAAATGTTTGAGTCCCAAATCTATTCAATATTTCTTTTACTACAAAATGTATATCATAACTAAAAATTGAGGCCTAAAGGGGTTGCTTTAGTGGCTTTACCCACAAGCCTCCCCTGGCATCAACTACAATAAAATAATGGATGAACATGACAAACAGTGCCTCTTTGGTGGGGCTATAATGTAAATTATCTTTTTTAGCGCTTCACTTATGTTTCATAAACCTTTTGGGACATATCATTGTCTTCATATATATTTTTATCTGTTTCCATAATTATTTTTTCTATAACATAAGGAAATGTGGAGATTTTGAACTGCTTAAAGTGTTTGCCTTTGCGTTTGAACCAAATTGTGAATCAGCCTTTGCTGTCTGTCTTCTCCATATCCACATCTCGACGCTGGTCACCCATCTTTCCTTAGGTTGTTGTTGAAGGGTATGTCTTTGTGTTCTCCGTTTGCTTTTGGTGGACACGAAACACTGATTTTTCAAGTCATATCATGCTCGGAATGATATATTGTTTCACTTCTTTTTGTCAAAACTGAAAGGAGCACACAGAAATATCTTAAAGCATATCAGTAGACAAGGTTTGTGAATCTATCACAACTCTCAATGAGTTCCTAGGATCTCCGGCGGGTGTAATTCTTTTCTACTTCTAGAGGAAAAGCATAATCTTTGTGTGTGATTTTGGGTGGACACGAATACAACAAGCTTTTGTGTCAATTATTATAAAAAGAAATTAGGTGACGATAGCTATGTGCAACATTATGACAGCTTCATGTAACACTCTATTCAACGGATGCATTTGATTAAATAGAGTAAGCGGATCTCAAACCAACACTGTCAATGTAATCTAACAAGCTTAGGTTAGAAAGGACCCCCATCAAGTTCGGTAATTGCTCAGCACACCTAGAATTTTCTCAGTTTTTATTTTTAAGCTTTAAATTGTAGAGGTCAGTCTATTCTCATCTTTCTAATCATGAAGAAATGCAATGCCTAATAAGGCCTGTTAAATGATCCGAGCTGCTTGTAGTTTGCATTAGTTGAGTTCATGTAGGCTCATTCTTATTTTGTTTATATAGAATGATTGGATTCTATCCATTACTGACGTTGTCAACTCATAGTTGACTATTGTTTTTCGGCAACACGAGTGTATTAGAACTTCTCTCCTAATCAAATGTACAGTAAAAGTGGGTGGGTTGTACAACACTCATTTTTACTCGATTAGGAGGTCGACTAGGGTGGACCGTTGGAACTAGCTAGAATTGTAGTTTTAGTTCCATAATCACACATACACATCTTGCTTAGCTAAGTTAAAGCAGAAACCTGAGGATCATGGTCATATTAACGTCAACTTCTCGCACATTATGTAAAAGATTGAATCATTAAAACGTGATTATGGGGCTTAGATTGATGAATGTTTGTCTAATACGGACGTGCTTTGTGCATATGGTGAAAGTTAAGCTTAGATCGTTAAAATTCAACTGTTTACGTTCATGAATGAGGTTTATTGAGTGAGTGGTAATTGAGACTACGTCAGGAGTTCGATACTCGGCTTTGTATGTGGTAGTCGTCACCAACTCTGGAGTGGTACGCAACCGTCAACTGCCTAAATTCTTCTCATCGAGACTAACATTGTCCCTTCCTGTGAGACCCCCATTTGCTATTGTATACAGGTTTCGTTGGCGAGATCCGACGGTCGACAACTTTCTAAAACAAAAGTCGCCTAAGATCTTTGATTAATCTTCTCACGAGGCACATATAATCATACCTCATCGAAGAACCTCACGCATTTCGTGAGCAGCACATGATTTAAACACGCGATCATGAGTTTGATACCTGGTGCGTACGTCTGGCTTTGGCCTCTCTGTTATACCCAAAGAAAAAAACTCAGGTTGATCACGAGAGTTTTATAACCTCACGCATTTCATGAGCAGCACATGATCTAAACATGCACAATGAGCAATAGCTCACCTCGCTACGAGGTTAATTCACAAGTTGGTCATGTGTTTGATACCTGGTGCATGCATCTGGCTCCACCCTCTCCATACCCCAAGAAAAAACTCTAAATCGATCACAACAGTTATATATATATATATATGTATGTGTGTGTGTGTGTGTGAGAGAGAGAGAGAGAGAGAGATGTATACATGTACGTACATATATATAAAGGATGTGTGTGATTAGATTTTGCCCACCACCAATATTATTTACTCATATTCGATAATTATCTTTCGCATTATTTTTAAGGAACATAAGTGTAATAATAATGTATTTTTTAATTTTTCAAAATCCTTTACAATTGAAAAGTAACGGATGAGCATGTTAGGACATGATTCAGTATTTACTGTAAAGCAATCGATGAACATGTTAGGACAGGATTCGGTATTTACAGTGTTAGCTGAATTCAATACTATTTTCTCTAATCCAAATGCCAACTATTTAACCAATAGAGATCAATCCGACCGAAAAGGGTAGGGGTTACCCGGCTGGATTGGGTTTGGGGTCAGTATATGAATGAAACATGTTTCGCCGGGTATGGGGCGGCTATGAGAGAAGTATCCAACCCGGACCTGACCCGAGCTCTGCGTGTGTAAATGTACTTATTTATTCGTACAATATTGTATTGGATCTTAAATATTCAACCATCTAACCTTATTGTTACATTATTTTAATCATTTATAAGTAATTGTATTTGATTCCACAATACTTCTAATCATAAAAGTCTTATTGAGTTTACAATTAGGGTAACGGACGCCCCATGTATCTTTTGTTACACATGGAGATGAAAAAGATGCAACTTATACCCATCTTCATTGGTAATGGAATGGGAATGAAGCAAAAATTTAAGGTTCACGTATGGGTGAGGTATAGGTATACCTAGACATGGCCAGTTCGAAACCGATGTGTCGGTTCAAACCAAAACTGAATCTTTCTTAGACTGGGGACTCCTCGGTTCGGTTATAATTCATGGTTTTGAGAGAACAATCTGAAATCAAAACCATAACTGATGATTTCAAACCACCATTATTCTTGAAAATTTATTTAGATATCTTTTATCACAAGTAAATCCCTAGCTCAATGGTAGGGCGCTCCCACTGTCCCAGTTGGTGGGGTCTTGTATTTTAGAAAAAGTTTTGTATTTTTAAAACAAGCTTTAAATATATTTTCCGATATTCCACGCTAGTTCAATGGTAGGCTTTAAATACCCACAAAATAAAAATCACTCACATTTGGTATTGGTATTGAGGCTTACTGGTGCCAAAATTACCTGGTAAAAGACACATAAGAATGTAAATGTTAAGAATGTACTCCCTTATAAAAATTTTAGCATTTCTTAATAGAAAATCATTGAGTTCTAGGAAGTGTTTTCTGTAGTTTTAAATTTTATTGATAGTGTAAATATGTTTTGAAGTACTTTAATTGTAAATTGAGTACTTCATAAACCCTTTCTAATTCATCCAAAATCGTTTAGAAAATCTTTCAAAGCTTAGAAACGTACCCGAAACTTTTTCAAGCCGTATAGCCATAGCAGTCTCCGTTCCCGGCACCCGTGTACCAGTTTCTCGTGACTATGGTTTAAAGTTTGACTTCTGGCGTTTAAATTCCGCGGAGATGCGGCTTCGGGAGCGAAACTGCACGCCGGCGTCTTGAATTTCTGGTAACAATTCCGCGCATTCCACTCTTATTTGTCCCATCTCCTGGCGACTTCTTCCTTGGTTTCATAAATGGGATTGCATAACGCAGTGTACCAAGATGGGTCTGTTGAGAAATTGTGTTTGTGTTACGTTGTTCTGTTTTAAAAGCCAGATTTAGTTGTTTCCACGCATTTTAAACCGTGAAGCATTCAACACCCAGTTGGTGTTTCTTCCCTTTTCGTTTACTTCCATGAGGGCCCTGTTACTCTCTATTGGTTCCTGGTAAGCTTCCGCCTTTCTGTTTCCTTTTCGTGAATTTTGTAGCCTCGCTTCTTTCTTGTTGGCGAACGACGGCAGTCAAGGCGTTGGACTCCAAAGGTCGTTAATTGGTTCCATTTCTATGAGTTTCTGGGCCTTTGTGATTTGGGTTTTCCTTGGTATTGCAGTTTAACTTAGGGTCATGTTTAAAAGTATGCCAAATTTATAGCTTCATATTTCTTCATACTTGTTCCTATAAAAATGAATGGAAAACCACCAACTTCTTAGGAGAAAAGAGTATCTCGTCTTGTACATTGATGTCTTCAACTGATCATGAGTGATCAATGTTTGGTCTACATGTGCGTTGACTTTTCTGTAAGATTTCACTCACAGGATTGTTATTTGCTGTTGCTTAAATGTTTTAAAATGTGAAACACTGAAATGACCCTAGTTGATGAATTTCGTTAGAAGAGACAAACTTGTCATATTTTTCGTGTATGCTGTTGGCACACTGTGCATGGAGATGGACATACGGCCAAATAGCATACTCTCATCTTGCACATGTTCCTGTGTCACAGTGTGGGCTGCTATGTCCGTCACGGCTAATGAGAAACAAGGTTGTAGCACTGGGAACAAGAAAAGTGAAAGAAGAAATCTTCCACCTTGGATGGGATCTAGAGATAAAGGTGGTAAGACCATAATGAAAAAGCATATTGACGCTCTTTTACTTGCAGATGTACATGCCAACAATGCATGAAGTGAACAAACACTATTGTAGGAGACTAATTAATTTCAGTCTGTAGAAACTGGTCGGCGTGAGGCATCCAAGAATGTATCAACGAAGGCCAAGGGCTCATCTTCCAATGAGTCAAGGTTCGTCAGGAGTTCTGCTTCTGCAGGTGGAATTGCATCTGGTATCAGTGCCTCGTGTTTCTCCAAGCTCTTGGTAACCAAAGAACTGAACGTTTTCTCCCATCTTTTTCTGTTTATCCACATTTTTTGTTTGTTTTGTTGTGACACTTTTCACATGCAGCTTGATTTAGAAGTTTGTTTCATTCAGCAGAAGGTTTGTTTTTTCATTGGCAGGAAGGAGTGGTCTTTGTGCTGTCAGGATTTGTAAATCCTGAGCGCAGTGTGTTGCGTTCCCAGGCACTGGAGATGGGTGCAGAGTACCGACCTGACTGGAATTCTGGGTGCACGCTTCTTGTTTGTGCATTCCCTAACACTCCCAAGTTTAGACAAGTGGCAGATGATTGTGGAACAATTGTCTCAAAGGTTTTTAGCTTATTCTCTTTCATACCCTATTTTCTGACGTTAAATATTCCCTGAAAGTTGGTAGCAGTTTGAATTGTAGTTTGGGTACCAGATGACAGTTCTTGTTCTGTCATCTGGAAGTTGGTTTTACTGAGGGTTGGGGAGAAAATTCCAACCATACTGTCAATGACTACTCACCTCAAATTGATACTTTTGCTCTCTGCAGTTTCTTGGCCTTTTATTAGATAATTAGACTAATATGTTGCTCTTGTAGAGTATTCAAAATACAATACATCGATGAACTTTTTCCCTTGATTTTTTTTTGTTTTAGGACTGGGTTTTAGATTGTTACAGCCAAAAAAAGCTTGTTGAGATTGACAGTTACCTCATGCACGCTGGAAAACCTTGGAGGAAGACTGGTACTTTTCAGTGTTCACATGGTCTCATTTTATGGAAATGCTTTTCTCTTTTCTTATTTGTGTCTGTTACATGTGAGTGCTGTAATATGTAGCCAAAAATGACCTGGAGAGCTTTATGTTCCAATTAATCTGAGTAACACATGATCAATGTGACCTGTTTGAAGGAAACGATTGGAATCAGTTGCTTCTATGCAAGACTTTGTGAACTTGTGGTGAACTTTTGTCTATTGATCTTTTAGGAAAGTCTACCCATTCCTTTTGGCCTCATATAACCGTGGTTATAAATTGTTACCTATTTTTGAAACTTTGAACTTGTAATGCATATTTATACATTTATTTCACATGTGGATTTTTATGGATTTACATGAAGGGTGGTAACTCGGTAGGATCGAACAATATTCCTATAGAAGTATGGAAAATCCTAGGAGAAACAGGAATCACTTGGCTCACAAGACTATTTAATGAAATATGGAGAAACCAAAAGATGCCAAATGAATGGAGAGCGAGTACACTTATACCCATATATAAGAACAAGGGAGACATTCAGAATTGTGCGAATTATCAGGGTATCAAGTTAATGAGCCATACTATGAAATTATGAGAAAGAATTATCGAACGTAGGTTAAGACAAGTATCGAGTATAACAGAGAACCAATTTGGATTCATGCTAGGCAGATCTACTGTTGAAGCGATTCACCTTTTGAGACGTCTTATGGAACATTTTAGAGCAAAAAAGAAAGACCTTCACATGATATTTATTGATTTAGAAAAAGCTTACGATAGGGTACCGAGAGAGGTTCTTTGGAGAACCTTAGAAAAAAGAGGTATCCCATTGACATACATAAACCTTATAAGAGACATGTACGATGGTGCAAAAACATGTGTGAGGACTCATTAAGGAATGACAGACTTTTTTGAAGTTAATATTAGGTTACATCATGGATCAACTTTAAGTCCATACTTATTTATAATAGTGATTGATGAGTTAACAAAACATATTCAAGATGAAGTACCTTGGTGTATGTTATTTGCAGATGACATTGTGTTAATGGAGGAGTCAAAGAAAAAAGTTAATAGAAATTGGAACTATAGAAAGAAACATTAGAAAGTAAAGGCTTCTGACTTAGTAGAACAAAGATAAAATATATGGAATGTAAGTTTGATCATTTGATTACTTCAGAGGACATATAAATTAAAATTGGCACACATTGCATTCCCCAAAAGGAAAGTTTTAAATACCTAGGGTCAATTTTTGAGAGTGATGGAAGAATTCATGGAGATGTTAGTATAAAATTAATGCTGGTTGGTTAAAATGGAGAGGAGCATCAAGTATTCTTTGTGATAAGAAGATACCATTAAAGGTAAAAGGTAAATATTATATAGCAGCAATTAGACCTGCTATGTTTTATGGTTCTGAGTGTTGGGCAGTTAATCATCAACATGTACAAAAGATGTCATTGACAAAAATGAAGATGTTGAGATGGATGAGTGGTCATACAAGAGAAGACCGTATACATAATGAGGTTATTAGAAATAAATTATGTGTGGCACCAATAGAGGATAAAATGAGATAATATCGTTTAAGGTGGTTTGAACGTATAGAAAGAAGATCAAAAGAAGAACGTGTAAGAAGGTATTAAAAACTAGATTTTGAAAGTATTAAAAGAGGTAGAGGATGACTACAAAAGTGTTGGAAAGAAACAATAAAGAATGATCTAGCTTATTGTGAGTTAATTGCTAACATGGCACATGATAGGGCTATGTGGAAACAAAGAATCCATGTAGCCGACCCCGTCTAGTATGGGAAAAGGCTTAGTTATTGTTGTTGTTTGTAGATTTTTATGGATATGGGCACCTACTAGAAGCATGTATGAAGCAAGAAATCCACTTTTTGGATGTGAAAAAGTTTCTTTCCAATAAAGGCTTAGCAAGTGTTTTATCTTGGTGTCACTGCATACGAAATATTATGCAGTCCTGTTTCTTTTGCATATGAACTTGAAAGTTGGAGGTTGATTTCATGTCCTGTAAAGAAAGGAGGCTTTCCTTGCTTATCTTAGAAGCTAGTGGATACATGTCAATAGGGTCAACAAAGTGCAATCTAAGTTTGTCATAGTGTTTGTTCAACACTTAAAGGGGTAAGGTAAGGAAGTTAATTATCCCGACTAAGTTTGTAAGAAATTATTTAATACCAACATGTAAGAAATTATCCATAGTAAGTCATTGCATCCCCCAAAAGGAAAGTTTTAAATACCTAGGGTCAATTTTTCAGAGTGATGGAAGAATTGATGGAGATGCTACACATAGAATGTATTCTTTTTGACAAGAAGATATCATTAAAGTTAAAAGGTAAATATTATGTAGCATCAATTATACTTGTTATGTTTTATGGTTATGAGTATTTGGCAGTTAATCATCAACATTTACAAAAGATGTCTGTGGTAGAAATGAAGATGTTGAGATGGATGAGTAGTCATATAAGGAAAGACCGTATACAGGTTATTAGAAACAAATTGGGAGTGACACCAATAGAGGATAAAATGAGAGAATATCGTTTAAGATGGTTTAGACATATAAAAAGAAGATCAAAAGAAACGCCGGTAAGAAGGTACGAAAAACTAAATTTTGAAAGTTTTAAAAGAGCTAGAGGATGACCACAAAAGTGTTGGAAAGAAACAATAAAAAATGATCTAGCTTATGTTGAGTTAACTCATAACATTAACATGGTACATGATAGGGCTATGTGGAAACAAAGAATCCATGTAGCCGACCCCATCTAGTATGGGAAAGGCTTAGTTGTTGTTGTTGTAGGTTGGCGTTTCTATAAATATGATGTATAGCTCAAGGCAGATTCAGCACATTGATACATGAGCCCACTCAGCTTTCAACTTAAACTTGACACTTCCACTCTCGTCTGTCTATGTATGAAAATGCAACTCTAGATGTCACTTTTGTCTGGCAGTAAATTGAGCACTAGTACATATCTATGAGTCAAGATGGAGCACCACATTGTGTCTGGTTTGGCTACAATTATGTCTCTCATGTTTCCATCCTAGACAAAACCTACATTTATATAATGTGGCACAACCTTTCCTTGGTGAAACCATCTTTCTCATCCTTTCTCCAGATCCCGCTACTAAGGAAGAGGTTCACTTCTTTTTTTCTTTCTCAAGGAGCAAGAAGAAAATATCTCACAAAGACACTTCTACCATGATGCATCACCTTTGTCGGACACTCCGACACTTTACACCTATACTTATCCCATGTCCATCTTGGCACTATTTATTTTGAATATTTTCTGCTACTATGTTACTAAGGCACTTCATGAGTAACAATTGATTATTATTTTATTAATAAAATTGACCATGGAATAATAATCTAGTTTTTTACATATTAATATTTGTAATTCATTTCTACCACAATTTCTATCGACGTATTCAAAAGAATAAAGTCAAAGATGCTCTTAAACATATGAAGGGTGGTAAATCTCTAGCTATGTTATCAATAGCGCGCTATAGCGTTTTAGCGAGAGAAAAAATGCTATAGCGGGCAACCCGCCAGACCCGATATAGCGCCGCTAACAGCGCTATAGCGGACCGCTATATCATTGTTAGCGGATAATTTTTAAATACATGTTGGATCGGGTCAATCCAATTGGATCGATCCGATCCAAATATGAAGTCGTGAGCATGAGGCGGGAAAGGTTGTCTCTTCACGTTAGGATTTCCTTTTCTCGTCGTTTCATCCAGGGTTAGGGCTTCTCGTCTTCTCCTTTTAGAAAGTTGTCGTTCTCGGAGCTGATTCCTGGACCAGCACCAGTATGATATTTGTCTTTTCTCCGGATAGATTCGATACAATTTTTGATGTTGTGTCGATTTTGTTCGGAAGTATTGATCCCCAGGGTTTTCGCTCCAACGGCGCTCTGACGACTCGGCGTTTTTAATGGAAGCCTGTATATTTCATTTCATGGTCTCTTTTACTCAATCAAGCGCGCATTGATTGCTTTTGGTTTGAAATAGATGAAGTATCAAACAACGCCATCTTTTTCCTGGTTTTGTACTTTCTGCTATCCCCATTTTCTTCTGAATATCTGGTTTGTTCGAGAATTTTTGTCAAAACAATCTGGAAAGAAATACTGGATACAAGAGGCCTGGTGGCTCACTTTGTTAGAGCGAGCAACAGCTGGAGCTCGTTAACCACATTTTCTATAGGAGGAATCGAACTGGATGTACTAAGCAGTACACTTTCTTTTGATTTGCGATTCTGTCAAAGTTTCTGTCATTTTGATATTGACAACTAGAGGCATTAGCCCAATAGAAGAAGTTAGACAAGAAGATGATTTCCATAATAAATGTCAGGAACATGGAGAAGCATCATGTGATAAGCCACAAAATCATAATACCTCCAATAGTAAAAGGTTGTTGTAAGACAGTTCCTCCAAGTGGCACAGAATATATTTGTCCCCCTTCATACTTATCCCATCCACCAATAATCATGCTTCTTCTCTTTTAATAAGATGTAGCTTTATTATGAAATCAAACAGGAAATTTGATTCAAACATGTGTCATATCATGAATTTATTATCTTTTGAGTTTGTTATCCTATGTTTCCTAGAAATCTGCTTACAATGATGGTCGGTATTTTCAGAATTGAATCATATCAACTGTGATTCTTTTTATACAAGAGAGTGCAAGGGGGGAAACCAAGATGGATCTTTTTTTGGCCAAATAGCTTGAAGGTGACCAAAATTTAACCAATTCATGTCTGAATTGGTTGGTTTGTAATCATGTTTCTGGTGTCTTTTCATTTGTGAGTGATTTGCTCAGCAACTTGGATATCATTGGGCTAGCTTGCTGCTAAGGCTCCATTTGCCAATGAAAGCAAAATAGGCTTCTTTAGAAGTTAGAAGTAGAATTGTTTATTTAGTTTGATTCATATTTATGAAAGAAGTGGTTGTGTTTCTTGATATTTCTTAGAAATCAGAGAACTCATTATATATATATATATATATATATATATTTTTTTTTTAATCGTAAATAAAAGTCCGCTAAATCCGCTATATCCCCGCTACCGCTATGTCACGATCAACCGCTAACAACCCGCTAACCGCTATTGATAACATAGATCTCTAGGACCAGACAATATTCTTATAGAAGTTTGAAAAATCCTAGGAGAGACGAAAATCACTTGGCTCACAAGATTATTTAATAAATTATGGAGAAACCAAAAGATGCCCGAGGAATGGAGAGCGAGTACACTTATACCCATATACTAAAACAAGGGAGACATTCAGAATTATGCGAATTATCAGGGTATCAAGTTAATGAGCCATACTATGAAATCATGGGAAAGAATTATTGAATATAGGTTAAGACTAGTATAGAGCACAATAGAGAAACAGAGACAAACTCCTTTGAAGTTAATATTTGGTTACATCAAGGTTCGACTTTAAGTCCATACTTATTTATAATGTTGATTGATGAGTTAATAAAACATATTCAAGATGAAGTACCTTGGTGTATGTTATTTGCACATGACATTGTGTTAGTGGTGGAGTATAAGGAAAAAGTTAATAGAAAATTAGAACTATGGAGAGAAACATTAGAAAGTAAAGGCTTCAGACTTAGTAGAACAAAGACAAAATATATGAAATATAAGTTTGATCATTTCGTTACTTCAGAGGACATAGAAATTATGGTGATTGATGAGTTAATAAAACATATTCAAGATGAAGTACCTTGGTGACATTGTGTTAGCGGAGGAGTATAAGGAAAAAGTTTATAGAAAATTGGAACTATGGAGAGAAAGATTAGAAAGTAAAGGCTTCCAACTTGGTAAAACAAAGACAGAATATATGGAATACAAGTTTGATCATTTGGTTACTTAAGAGGACATAGAAATTAAATTGGCATACATTGCATCCCCCAAAAGGAAAGTTTTAAATACCTAGGGTTGATTTTTCATAGTGATGGAAGAATTGATGGAGATGCTATGATTAGAATTAATGCGGGTTGGTTAAAATGGAGAGGAGCATCATGTATTCTTTGTGACAAGAAGATACCATTAAAGGTAAAAGGTAAATATTATAGAGCATTAATTAGACCTGCCATGTTTTATGGTTATGAGTGTTGGGTAGTTAATCATCAACATGTACAAAAGATGTTTGTGGTAGAAATGAAGATGTTGAGATGGGTGAGGGGTCATACAAGGAAAGACTGTATACATAATGAGGTTATTAGAAACAAATTAGTGATACCAATAGAGGATAAAATGAGACAATATCGTTTAAGATGGTTTGGACATATAAAAAGAAGTTCAAAATAAGCGCTTGTACCTTTAAGAATGTATGAAAAACTAGATTTTGAAAGAATTAAAAGTGGCAGAGGATGACCACAAAAGTGTTGGAAAGAAACAATAAAGAATGATCTAGCTTATGTTGAGTTAACTGCTAACATAGCACATGATAGGGCTATGTGAAAACAAAGAATCCATATACCAGACCCTATCTAGTATGGGAAAAGGCTTGGTTGTTGTTGTTGTAATATTTGTAATTCATTTGATAGTTGTCAGTAGTTTTATTAACTATTTTCTACTACTTGGGTATTCCTTCATTTTGTTGTTTGAATGAAATTATACTGCAGATTTAGAAATTTCATCATCTCATACCGCACACAAGGTGGAGCAACGTGTGCCAACAACAAAAGTAGATTCTGCCTTCTCCAAAGTATGTTTGTAACTCAAATTGACGCTAGATTCTTGTCAACGTAGTTCCCTCGATCAATGTAATTTCTCCTGCTCTGACTACAGTAGCGTTCATGGTTCCAGCTGTATTAGTTAGGATGTGTTTTAGCAGTGTTATCTGTGAGTTCATAAAAGCTTTTAGAGCATGCTTTCCTGTTCAAAGTAAGGCGGCAATAATGTTATAATTGCCACAACTCTTTCCTGTTCAAGAAACAATAACGGGGACAAAAGGAGATGCCTGTACAAGTTCTCCCACCAAGAATCTCTTACTCTTAAAGAATAAAGGAAAAAGGAGAAGCAGAACATGCAGTTTCTAAAATTGTAATTACCCTCCAAGTCCCGACAAAGCAATAGGTCTGGTGATATGGTTCCATGGGATTCTAGAACCTTTGATTCAAATCCCTCACGCCTAATTTTGGCAACCATCTTACAGTGAACAGATGCATATTTGAAAGTTTAGCAGAACCAATTTGGGCTTCACGCGTTCTTGAGCAGAAGCTCATTTGGAGAGTTCTGTCATTTTTTTGCTTTGAAATCAGGGTCCCTCATAAGGCTCTAGAGCAAAGGGATGGAGAACACCGTTGAAAATCATCAGGGTGGACTTACAGGCACCTCGAAAACATCTCTGAGGACCTAACTATGGTCCATGGTTTTCAACCACTTGGTACTACAATGAAGGCGGTTTGGCTCCTGATATTCTGGTGATTAGACCTATGTATACTTGCATATATTCATGTGCGCAAATTCATATGTGCTTGATATGCATGCATGTATATGGATCACAAGGGAGACTAAGAATCATGTACCTGGCCCCACTTCTGCACGGAGAAAGGCTTCACTTTAGGTTTTCATTTTGGTTATGTTTGTTAATGTGAACATAGATCTGCCATCGTTGTGATAGTTGGATTGCTTTTTCTTCTCTTTCTTCTTTTTTTACCTTAACCTAATAGGCGGCAATCAATCATGCAGGATAAGTCTTCAACCAAAGACTACCACTCCTCCTCAAAAGTAAAAGAATTAGCTTCTCAAGATCTGAAGGACACTATATCATGGCTGCAAAATCAAGAAGAGACAGTGAGTGTTGGAGCGTAAATTTTAGAGCCAGTAGCGTGCTGCTCTACTGACTTCTTTTTTTGTTTGCTTGTCCAATCAATCACAACCCTTGTATGGACGGTCCCAATCCCAAGCCATGGATTCTACAAATTATGATAGGGCTCTGTGGAAACAAAGAATCCATGTAGCCGACCCTATCTAGTATGGGAAAAGGCTTAGTTGTTGTTGTTGTCCAATCAATCACAAGTCTTTAAAACTCAGTTAAGATTTTCCTAGGTGTTGCTTTGCTCACGTTGTCATCTCCTTAAGAGAACAAAGGAAGACATTCACCACTTTTCAGCTCACCCACCTTTTCAACAAACATCGAGTTCTTTGAGAAAAGCTTTTCTTTTTGCTATTAATAATCCCGGATAGGTGAAATAAAGAAAAGACCCTTTTCTTGGCCAATGTGTTCCTTTATGTGTCCATGGTGAGGCTTTCAGAGGGCCCTATTTTGGTGGATGTGATAAGTGTTACGATGTTAAGTAGCCCAGCTAGCCTGGGACAGCAAGGCCCAACGGCTAGGACAGCCAGGGCCCTCTAGGATCAGCAAGACCCAAAGCCCAACAACTGTTTCTCCTAACTGTTGGAAGGGTCTCCCATAAACAGCCACCATCCAATGGCTAGTTCTAGTTTTTTAGTGTCGTGTAAACTACCAAGTCTTGTGTGGCTGATTATATATGTATGATCTTATTCTTCAATAAAATGAATACAAGAATTTTACCTGTTTTCTAAGAACAAGCTCATTAAGCTTTTCTCCTAACAATATGCTTTGTATCAATTGGCACCTTGGTTTTGTACTATTAACTTTCTTTGCTTTTGGAGGATGAGAAAGCTCATCTAGGTCTTCAGCCCTCCACTAAATTCTATCTGCCATCTTAGTGTTTCGCACTAGATGAACTCTTTACCTTTATGTGGGACAGTTTCTTATTTAACTTTGGTATTGCAGCCAGAGCCAAGTGAAATAAAGAGAATTGCAGCAGGGGGAGTTATTACCTTTTTGCAGGATATTATAGATGCTATCAAAGAAGACCAGGTAAAGTTTCTTTTGAACAGGATACGATGTTCCTTTACGTGTGAAATACAACGGAAGTTAATCATCTGGTCAGAAGTGACGTTTTGTGGTGTTTAATTCAATCTAATGGGCTCCCACAATGTGGGATAGAATGCGTAATCTTTTCATGTTATTCTGTCACTGGAAAATGCGGACTACTTTGTTAACGTCAAATGTATCTCGTATATAATTGCTGGATATTTGTTGCCAAGCTTCTCATTTATTTCCTATGCATGACGGTTGACCGCCCACTTTCTAGGATTTGGATTCTGTTGTTCGTAACTGGAGATTTGTTCCAAGGGTGGTAGAGGAGCTGTTGAAATTCTCGAAACAGAAAGTTGGAACAAGGCAAGAGCTTTATGAACAAGCTCTCTCCTACAAGCGCATATATGAACGGGAATTTGAAAATGTAGAGGAGCCTCTAAGCAAGAAGCATAAAAAGGATTTCATCCTTGATGCTGATGAAGACGATGATGAGAAAACAGAAATTATGACAGATGATGAAGGCTTTCATAGCGACGAGACTATTGAAATGAAGGAGGAAGAAGTAAATGTAGCCCATGACAGAATTATTTCTGAGCACTCTAAACAGGGTAAGAGATTCTGAAAATTAAAGAACATAACTGAATATCAGATAGTTTTCTGTAATAGGACATTATTGCATGCAGAGATCGATCCTGAACGGTTTTGAACTTCTGAAGTGCATCACGTCGTCTTCAGTCTGCAAATCTTCTTCTTGTTTATGGTCTGTAATAAGATTTGATATCAGCAATCTCTTGGCTGTTCATTTTGTAGAGGAAGAGCCTGAAAATTGTTGTTTCCTTTTCTGCAACACATGAAAGAGCATTTTTACCTGCCTGCAGCCATGGCCGGTTCCCTCGTACTCAGGAAACAAGTTATACATACCAGAGTAGATGCTTGTTTATAGTGTAAGATTGTTATCTTGCAATTATACATGGTCATGCACAAGGGGAATGGATGGTTTTAGATTATTTAAGTATTTTCCTTTTGTAACACATAATTTAAGTCCTTTTTCAGTATCCAAACTATCATTCTGCCAACTAATTTTGCATATCCATTATTTACTAATGCTAGAAATGGTTTATCCAACTGACCTGGTCCAGTCTCCAGCAGATCAAGTGACCTTTTTCCGTGATTCGGATATCGAGACCCAGTCCTTGCAGTGCGGTCCCGTTTATTGGTGTGTATATGGAAATCTAGTTTCCAATGGCCCAGTTCAGGGTGAACATGGATTGTCTCGAAACCACCTGTTCCGGGAATCTTTAACCACAACTGGATTGGGTTTTATCCTATTCCGGTTCATAACCTCCAGTTTCAGTTCCAGGTTGAACAAAAAGCTAGATGAGAAAAAGAGCTAAAAAGAAAAGTTCGAGAATCTTATACAATGGGATTGGAACTAGAGCCAGCAGTTTGGCCAGTTTCGATTTTGTTCAGTTTCAAACTTGATTCACAGTTATGGTTCAAACTGCTGACTGGTTTCAAGCCGACTGTGTATAGACACATTCCTAGAACCCAAGGATGCAAATTTTTACCCGCCCCACGCATACCCACCCCATCTAGTCCCTACACAGGGCGGGTTCTTAAAGGAAAAACCTGTCCCTCTGACAAGACTTGCGACTGGGGTGGCATAGGGTTTACGGTAAACAGGCCCTTATATGTATATATATATACCAGTAATTACTTAATAATTTGGAATATAACAAGTAGATTTTATATTTTAAATAAATTATATGATACTAACTGATTTTTTTGTTTTTAAAATTTACATTTTATAGGTTAAAGTTGGGTAAAGGGGGAAGGAGAGATTGTACCAGAGTAGGTGTAGTGGCTGCGAGGTGATGAGATGGAGTCTAATAGGAAGCTTTCAGTGCAGGGCCAAGGGCGGGTGGGGTGAAAACCCGCCCCACCCTGCCCGTGTTGCCGTCCCTACTGTAACCTCAGTCAAACAGTCCACTGCTTGGACATCAACAATTACGGCTCAATCATGTGATCCGATCCGTTTTCGGGCCTACCCAGCTATCTTCTCTCAAAACTTCACGAAATAGGGGAAGAACCAAACGGGATTATTGTGCAGACGAAAGAGAGAGATGGACGACGACGCTCGGTACCCTCCTAACCCTACTCACTCAATCGGCCTTCACAACCGCTCCTCTTCCTCCCACGGCCCCAAGCTTCCTGTCCAAAGCCCCTCGGCGTTCACCGGAAACCCAGTCGGAGACTACCACGACGACGACGATGACGCCGGAGAAGACGATGACGACTCGCACGGGCGACAGAAACCTCACCAGAACTGCCGGATCCACGAAGACGATGACGTGGATGACGATGACGCGCCTCACGGCCGCGACGGTGGCGGAAGAGAGTACGGTCACTTGCGGGCGAAGCTGAGTTACGAGTTCGCTCCTCGCGCGAAGCGGACGCCTCTGGCGGCGGCAAGGCCAGCTTTGGCAGACTGGACGGAGGTGGCGACGAATGCTTTGCTCGATGCGTGGGGAGAACGGTTCGTACAGCTCGGCCGGAAAGTCTCCGTTCCGACGAGTGGCGCCACGTGGCCGAGAAGGTCGCGGAAGCCGCCAAGGTCCGCATCACGGACGCGCAGTGCCGGAACCGCCTCGACACGCTGAAGAAGAAGTACAAGAAGGAGAAGGCGGGGCTCGCCGAGTCCAGCGCCGGCGCAAGCCGATGGGTCTACTTTGAGCGGATGGATTCGCTCGTGGGCTCGACTCCGACCGCCTCTCTTCCTCCTCCGCCCTCCCGGAAGCCGCTCGCCTGCGGCCTCGACTCGGGCGAGTACGTTTTCATGAAGCCTAGGGCTTTTATGGATCACACGGACGGGATCGGCGGAACTGGGGATAGTTCAGAGTCAGGATCAGAGAATAGAGGTAGTGCGGAGGAAGACGACGATGACGACGACTCGGATCCGCCGCCTCCACTGTCGAAGAAGGCAAGGCTGCTGGCCGCTAGGCCCCAAACGGGAGTCAATGCGGAAGACGAGAATGCTGATATGTTTGGGATACTCGCTGAATCTATCCGTAGGTTCAGGGAGATCTATCAGAGGATTGAGAGTAACAAGAGGCAACAGATGATCGAATTGGAGAAGATGAGGATGGAGTTTCAGAGGGAATTGGAGGTGCAGAGGCGGCAGATCTTCGAGAGGGCGCAGGCGAAAATCGCCAGGATAGGCAAAGGCGATCAGGATGTCGATGGCTCTGTTACACATGCCAGTGGGTGAAGCAGAAAATGCAGCTCTTCTTTCTCACAATCCTCAAGGCAAAAGGAATTCAATTATGTATGATGGTATTCGTATTTATCCGTGTTAAACTTGATTTGCGAAAGGATTAGATTCACTGGATTGTGAATGGACGCCTTCATGAAATTAAGTTGGGATTTGATGAATGTAAGTTTCAGCATTGTAGAGCTCCATCTGCTTTTGGGTGCATAAGATTTGAAATGTATCTTTCCCTGAGCGGTACTTTTTACATGAAATATAATGCTCATCTTTCACATTGCTCTTGTTGAGTTAAATATTGCAGTTGTGACCCAAGATATACTGTGGCGATAAAACCCATGTAGATGCCTCTGCGTGTGGCATGCATTAATTTTGTTCCTAGGGACGTATGATGTTTTTGGTTTCTGGAGCTTCGACTGCGGACTTGATCTTTTAGAGATTACCTATTGAAGCTTCATAAACCCCATATATTATCTTGGGCAACTGTAGTGGAAATTGGAGTATTCATCGACTGGAGTAGGATTTTGATATCCTTTATGTGCTTTCATGATCTTTGATGGTTTGAATACAATATGGATCTCGTGCTAGCAAATAGCAACCTAAACAACCTTCTAATACAAGCACTATTTTGTGTTTATCTAATTACAAAACCTAGACCCCATTACACGAATTTGCATTGTGCTAACAGCAACCTAAACAACCTCATCTCTTGCCATAATCTGTCAGTGGTCAGACGATGTCTATTATTCAACACGTTGGGACTAGATTGTGGCAAGAGATGAGGTTTCGAGGTAAGGAACCATCGTGAGCATGACACGAGAAGCTGCTACTGCTCTCCTGGCTGGGGATTTACGAGAACATTGAAGTTACAGGGCACACAAGTTCCACACCCGAGGTGCACACATCTGGTAAAGGTTTTGTATGTTTCCAGCTTGCCAGTTAAAAAAGGGCCAGAGTTTAACCAGGTTGCGACGAAGTAAAATTCTGTTGATGACCCTTCGATCAATAGCTTTACATACAATATTGATACATTTGACGAGTCAAATACTATGGTCCAGTAATGAAACATTCTAGTCTTTACTTGGTATTAGTTGAGAATTTTGTCAGGGATTGCTGTGAAAGGTTTCACTCATGTCGAGTAGACAGCAGTTGTATTAATTCGTAAATGTGCAGAGGAACTTATAACAAACAAAAGCTGAAGCAAGTGTTGGATTTAAAGCTGCTGTTAAAGATTGAAAGCACTCACAGCACTCGGTAATTGAAAGTGAAAACCGATAACTCAGCACTCACAAAGCAAGTCTTTGCCATGTGACATTTGGCATGTATGAAGATCCTAAAGAATGCGTACAAAGTTTTCGCTTTTGTGCTTGACATAAAAAAAACAAGCTGGAAGCAGTACCCATCTTTTCTCTTTTGCCCTCTTCAAAGCTAACAGATGTTGGATGGCTGTTAACAAGTATTATCACATTGCTCAAAAGGAGAGCGGGCACACACACACACACAGAGAAGGCGGGTAGGACAATGCTTTCATGGAACCCGTGGACATACAATCTTGTATATTATACATCAAATAGCTTCCACCTATGCTACAACTAAAATACATTGGCAAGTCCAGTGGTTGAAGGATATTTCTGCACCAAAATATAATCTTAGCACTTTGATCCATATACATGAAAACATGAACAATGTGTCGAGCACAAAGCCTGATTATGGATACAATAGAATCTTCTCTATCGCTACAAGCCTCTTTCAGTCCTTTTTTCTTCTTTATTTGAAAACGAAAATCTAGAAAATAGTCAGATACCATCGCCAGAGCTTGCATGATTAGGAGGCGGGTGAACTTTCCTAGAGTATTTGTTTCAGTGGAGAAGACATTCCCTCGAACAGCAGACCCACAGTCCAAGTGAAGCCCACATCCACATAGTTAGTGAAAGAGTGTTTTCACACGCTTAGTTGGGAGTTGGTCGTGCATAACGTCTACATGACTAGGTTTTGATGACCCTGTTTCCGGCACTCTGTTTTTAATACTAGACTGTTTTTCTGTTTTCTTCACGACAGCATTCATTTTGTCGGCATCCTGCTTATTCTCCAATAGCTGATTCTTGTTTGAAGATTGGGTTACTACGGATGGAGAAGCAACAGATATGTCAACTAGTGATGATGGTGTTTTGAACTTGTTATTAGTATTGCTTTGATTTTCGATTATCATCATGAGATACCTTCCCTGTTCTTTTATTTGCAACTGCAGGTTTCGCTGTATCTGTAACAGGATTGGGATGTTAGGCTACAGAAGCCGATATAACTCTCATTTCAATGCTGGATCATATGCATAGACAAGCACTTCTACGTTGTAGGTAATAGATCAAGTTTCTATTACCTACCAATGTAGATGTAGCAGTAGATCTTCATACTGAAAACAAGGCAGAAATTGGTTATGCTATCAATTCAACGTTGAGAAGTTTGACCTATGCAAATGTTTAAGCATGCATAGATAGATAGATAGATGGACAGATATATAGATAGGAGGCTTCTCCTTCATTTATTGTAATATTCTTTTCACACTCAATTTGAAATGAATAAATGGTTCTCTTTAATTTGTGTTCAGCCCCCCTCTATCTCTCCCCATTGATCGCATTGTTTTTTACTAACTTTAAGCTTGAAGTTATATTTTTATTTTGGTATAGCGACTTCAAGTCACATTTCTATTTGTTGGGGATCCAACCTGTTTACCTCTTGGCATTCCCCCTTCATATATCCATGAAGAGTATGCTTTCTATTAATAGATGTATTATACAAACGCTGATAGCTCAACAAACCATGTCCAAAATGACATAATCAACTTTCAAAACGATCTTGCTGCTTTGCAACCGAGTACCAACAAGCCAGTTCATCTTATGAAACATAAATATGCTTCTTTCACTAAATTCATCTAATTAACTTGGTATCTCATTCTTACCTCCAGTTGTTCATCAGTTGGTTTTGGACCTCCATTTGTAGGCGCAGTGCTTCAGTAATCTCAATACTCCCGTTCAGCAACAGTCACAGAATTAAAACTAGAACAAGCAGCAACTAGGGTTTAAACGTGTCAAGGTCATGGTTATGACAGGAACAGGAACAATAAGAACATGAGGAACAACATGAACACAAGTAGAGATAGGTAGGAGGGGCTTGAGATTGCATGGTGATTCCTGAATGCCTTCTTGGGAACTTTGGTCTTTGAGATGGTGGTTTGAAACTTGGGTTCTAGAGACACAGGTAAGAGCAACCAGTTTATATAGGAAGCAAAATCCATCTTAAAGGTTATGGAACATACTGCGTCTACGTTTCAGGCACCCATGTTTGCACCGCCGGTTACTTTGTTAGGTTCCACCATAGAAAATGCCTGCCAGAAAGGATAGCTGTGGTTGGTTTGGTGGTGTATTTGATTATGATCCTAGTTATTTTGCATGCTATATCGCTCCAATTTGGGATGATAATTAGGGAAATTAAGCAAAAGACGTTGAGGTATAAGGGAGGTTGCAGGATTCCCGTTCAGCCCAAAATGCCAAACAAAGGTTACCAGCTAACTGCACAAATTTCCCACTAACCAAAAAGTGGAAAAAGGATGCCATCTTGTGCTATTTTTGAAACAATGTGCCCGTTTAAAAAGGGGTTCAATGATTTTCACTCGTAGATTAAATACCCAAAAGGTTATTTCCTGTCCAAACTATATTGGATACTCAATGTGGCTATGAATCTTTGCCATGAAACATTAGGTCATATTAGTTTAAAGTTTAAACTAAACCAGAAAACTTATATATGTGAGCATTGCAGAATTGTAATGACATGGAACTTCAAATATATGAATCATGCAATTCTTTGAAATGGACAGAGAATCTTTATCATTATCGCAAGACCACTATTATGCAGATAACCAAAACCGATGGGTTGTTTCATCTGAATTAACTCAGTAAATGGGAAGTGGTAGTCCTATTTATGAGACATTAGAAAAGAAGTAACGCAAGAACAAAACATGTTTAATTTGTCTCAGGAGCTTCCCAGTTTAACAGCCACTTATCATTCTCATCCTTGAAGCAAATAAACCATAACCACTTTCTGCTGCGCCTTATCCCAATCATCCATATATGTTCAGAATGGAACCTCAAGGCTCAAACATCTACACCTTTTTCTTTTTAAAGACTAGTAGAAGGAACGACAAGTAAGCATGAGTTGGTTAACAGAGGCAGAAACCATCAACATGTCGATCAAGGGACTGCATTTTGCGCCTCTACCAACTCAATTTTCTTGTTGCTCACAATTTGAACAAGTTGAGTGTGGACCCAGATCCACATATCAATTAAGGCCAAGCTAGAAGATTTGTCTATTCCCATTAAATCCTACTCCAGAAGCATGGACAGGAAACAAAGACCTCTTTTAGACAAACACAAGCAATTTAGTGAGTTCAGTTTACAAATGACGCTTACTAGGGCACTTTTGCCTAAATACCTCTTATAATGTCTGAGCGCCGTATGACTTGAAAATTTCCTTGTTGTCTGCTATATGTATATCTTTCATCATCAGAATCAACCAAAAAGCTCCTGGGTGAAAAGCATGTCAAACTAAACGACTTTGTATAAATGCGCTATTTCGTAAGAACAGTACAGAAGGTACCTACATTTTTAGGTCCAGAGATGATATGTCCCGAAGCCCTGACTCCTCCATATTTCCTGCATGGAAGACACCAAGTACTATATCATAAATTCACACATGAAAATCAATAAAAGATGATAAATGCATTTCAAGGAGACATGGAATGAAAAAGAGAAGGATCAAACACCGGCATTCATATTTCTCAAATGAATTGTGGTAGATTTTGAAAGGTTCACGCTTAAAGGAGAAAAAATCACACACATTGGGATTCATTTCTCAATGAGGAAAATCTTGTTTACTTCTCAGGATAAAAAAAGCACAAGCGAAGATCTCTACTAATTCCTTTCTATCAAAGTTTTGCTTGCCCTACTAGTTTATAATATCATGGATGACAGAAATTACAGATCATGTCATAGAAGAAATATAAGGAAGCCGTAAAATACATCAGAATATATACAAACAACACTCCTATCAAATGATCTGTATATGACATTGTAACTGCACATTATGAACTAGATCTGTATGACATGGCAATTTATCTAACTAGAACAGTTAATAGTCAACAAGGATATAGTTACTTCAAACGTTTTGACAATTTTTTCCTACATGTCAACGCAACCAGAGAGAGAGAACAAGTCCAATTTACCATAACCCAAATATCCTAGTAACTAAGTACTTCAAACACCAACGTGACCCATCACAAGCTAAAGTAGAGACGTACTAACCATATTCTTTTCTATAAAATAACAAATAGTAAATAACTGTCCAGATAAGAAACTTGCCTTCAGAAGTTTCTGGCTTATGTCTAGCTGTTCGATATTTCTGCAGTTAAACAACAAGCTTGCAGTCATCTCATGAGTTTGAACGATCTTAAATATAATTTAAAGCATATAAACATGCATGCAAGTGACTTTTGGTATGGTAAATGGTCAGGCCTTCTACTTTCATATGATTTACAACACCTTTTGGAGTTGCTTCTACAGGTACATTAGTAATCGTAATTCGTAAGCCAAGCGACACACTTTAGAAAATAATGGAGCATCATTTTTCAAGTTACTCACTTCCACTACCACAAAGATGGTTCACATCTTGAACACAGCGCTCATGGAGTTCTGGGTCCAGCGCATACGGGGCTTGTTCTGTTTTGCCACATGGCTTGAATCTCCTGAAAAAACAGGAACCAGTTGATTGATTTGAGGCTGGTCAATCTTGAAGCCTGAAGATGTTTCACTTCCCCGATAGGCAGCCTAGATTAAACAATACAATATAAATGAATTGCTGAGTTCATGAAAATAAGTAAAAAAACCTAGATTTTGATATTCACAAAAGCTTAGGTTAAAATTAACATCTTTAATTCTCGATCAGATTCAGCAACCAGATCATCCCAACCAGTGGCTGTGAAAGCATCCTCAGAAATTACATGCTCTCCCCACTGGAGATCATTCTTCTGAGTCTGCTCTTGAGAAATTGAGGCTATACCTTCATCTTGATCATGCCGGCCACTAACAGGATTGGAGAAATCAAGGAAGAATGGGTCACCTGGCCACGCTGCATCATTACTTTCTCGTGCAAAATTTCCAGGTGCAGCACACTGGAGCAACTCAGGATGAGAAATGTCCTTAAGCAACGGATATTCCATTTTCTGATGCTTAAGATAAAATTGGGGGAGTACTTGTTGGCTTTTCCGTCGACTGAGCTTTCTGTTCAGCTTCTGATTGCCTGGTTCCGGCCTGTTGAAGCTTGCAGATTCCTGATGTTATGCCAGGTACGCCTGCAGCATAATAAGGTAAGTATGGTTTTGGGTTGTTGTTGAGGTTTCCACGTAGGGGATTTTACGGGAGAAGGCCTTCTCTATATTTTTCTTTTGTGTTGTTGTATTTTGTATGCGTTGTTCTATTTATATAGAGCAGCACGTGCTCCCCATTTTCCCGGTTTTTCCTCATGTCATTTCCCTCATCTGGAGCGTTATTCTTTATTATCTAGACTGTTACTGTAAATCCCGGTAACGTCCGATTGTTATGGTTCTTCCTAATCCCAGATTCAAGTAACGGTACGGATGGCCAGTCTAACCGTTACCTGTGCTGGATTTCCGAAAATGGCCACAACATATCAGTACTAGCAGTAGTAAAGCCTCAGTCAGTTGAGAACATATTTCCAGCAATCCTTGTGTTTGAGACCGGAGAAGCTACATGGTCCACTATGGAACTCGTCAAGGTTCTCTTTCAAATGAAACCTTGTGGCAATCCTGTAACCTTGAAGATCGTCGTACACAAGAACCCACACTGTCGTGTTGTTTCTCTTGCAACCTTTGAATAGGAAGAATTGGTCTAGATTCGTTCTGCAACAACAAACAACAACTACGCCTTTTCCCATACTAGACGGGATCGGCTACATGGATTCTTTGTTTCCACAGATCCCTATCATGTGCCATGTTAGCAGTTAACTCCCAATAAGCTAGATCATTCTTTATTGTTTCTTTCCAACACTTTTGTGGTCGTCCTCTACCTCTTTTAATACTTTCCAAATTTAGTTTTTCTAACCTTCTTATAGGTTCTTCTTTTAATCTTCTTTCTATATGTCCAAACCATCTTAAACGATGTTCTCTCATTTTATCCTCTATTGGTGCCACTCCTAATTTATTTCTAATAACCTCATTATGTATACGATCTTTTCTTATATGACCACTCATCCATCTCAATATCTTCATTTCTGTCACAGACATCTTTTGTACATGTTGATGATTAACTGCTCAACACTCAGAACCATAAAACATGGCAGGCCTAATTGCTGCTCTATAATATTTACCTTTTAATTTTAATGGTATCTTCTTATCACAAAGAATACCTGATGCTCCTCTCCATTTTAACCAACCAGCATTAATTCTATGTGTAACATCTCCATCAATTCTTCCATCACTTTGAAAAATTGACCCTAGGTATTTAAAACTTTCCTTCTGGGGAATGCAATGTGTGCCAATTTTAATTTCTATGTCCTCTGAAGTAGCCAAATGATCAAACTTACATTCCATATATTTTGTCTTTGTTCTACTAAGTCGGAGGCCTTTGCTTTCTAATGTTTCTCTCCATAGTTCCAATTTTCTATTAACTTTTTCCTTAGACTCCTCCACTAATACAATGTCATCTGCAAATAACATACACCAAGGTACTTCATCTTGAATATGTTTTGTTAACTCATCCATCACCATTATAAATAAGTATGGACTTAAAGTTGATCCTTGATGTAACCCAATATTAACTTCAAAGAAGTTTGTCGTTCCTTCATGAGTCCTCACACATGTTTTTGCACCATCATACATGTCTCTTATAAGGTTAATATATACCTCTTTTTTCTAAAGTTCTCCAAAGAACCTCCCTCGGTACCCTATCATAAGCTTTTCTAGATCAATAAATATCATGTGAAGGTCTTTCTTTTTTGCTCTAAAATGTTTCATAAGACGTCTCAAAAGGTGAATCGCTTCAATAGTAGATCTGCCTGGTATAAATCCAAATTGGTTCTCTGTTGTACTTGATACTTGTCTTAACCTACGTTCGATAATTCTTTCCCATAATTTCATAGTTTGACTCATTAACTTGATACCTCGATAATTCGCACAATTTTGAATGTCTCCCTTGTTCTTATATATGGGTATAAGTGTACTTGCTCTCCATTCCTCGGGCATCTTTTGGTTTTTCCATATTTCATTAAATAGTCTTGTGAGCCAAGTGATTCCTATTTCTCTTAGTATTTTCCAAACTTCTATAGGAATATTATCTGGTCCTACCGACTTACCACTCTTCATATGTTTAAGATCCTCTTTGACTTCATTCTTTTGAATACATCGGTAGAAATTGTGGTTTATATACTTTTCTGACTTGGCTAAATCTCCTAAACTAATACTAACATCTTTATTTTCATTAAAAAGATTATAAAAATAGTTTTTCCATCTATTTCTTATATCATCATTTGCCACTAAAGTTTTTTCATCCTCGTCTTTTATGCATCTAACATAATTAAGATCTTTAGTTTTCTTATCTCTAGCCCTAGCTATCCTAAAAGTATCTCTTTCACCCTCTTTTGAGTTGAGTTTTTTATATAAGTCCTCCCAAATCTTAGCTTTTGCTTCACTAACGGCCTTTTTCGCTTTCTTCTTTGCTTTCTTATAAGCTTCTAAAGTTTCACTAGTTTTTTTAGCATAATGTAATTTGTAACATGCCCTCTTTGCCTTGATTTTATTTTGTACTACTTCACTCCACCACCAGGCTTCTTTTTGTGCCGGTACACCTCCCTTAGATATCCCTAACACATCTTTCGCCACTTTCCTAATATGTATAGCCATATTATTCCACATATCACAGGGTGTGCCAACATAATTCCAAACATCTCCTTGAAGGACTTTCTGTTTAAATATATCTTCTTTCTCGCTTTTGAGGTTCCACCATTTTGTCCGAATAGCTCTATGCACTCTTTTCTTCTTTGTCCATTTTTTTATTTGTAAATCCATAACTAAAAGTCGATGTTGGGTGGTTAAGCTTTCTCCTAGAATTACCTTACAATCTTTACAACATGCTCTATCTTTTTTTCTACAAATAAAGTAATCAATTTGTGTTTGTGATAAGCCACTCTTATAAGTAATTAAATGTTCATCTCGTTTTTTGAAGATTGTATTGACTATAAAGAGATCAAATGACATAGCAAAATTTAAAATCTCCCTACCTTCCTCGTTTATATCCCCAAAACCAAAGTTTCCATGAATCCCTTGATATCCTAATGCCTCTTTACCGACATGTCCATTTAAATCTCCTCCTAAACAAATCATCTGCCTTTGTGGAATCTTTTGAAACACCTTATCTAACTCTTCCCAAAAAACTATCTTTATACTATCTTCTAGTCCTACTTGGGGTGCGTAAGCACAAACTATATTCAAAACCTCTGCTCCTAACACTAATTTCAATGTCATGATTCGGTCACCATATCGTTGTATGTCTACTACACTCTCCTTTAAATCTTTATTTATGATAATACCAACTCCGTTTCGAGCTTTTCTTTACCTGAGTACCATAATTTAAAACCTGTATCCTCTATCTCCTTTGCTTTTTCTCCAACCCATTTTGTCTCTTGTAAACATAGAATATGAATCTTTCTCCGAATCATAGTATCTACCACCTCCATTAGCTTACCCGATAATGTTCTGATATTCCAAGAACCAATACGAATCTTATTATCTAGGACTAGCTTCCTTACTCCTTGCATCCGTCCATAATCAAAATGCGGAGACCCTCTCTGAAAATTTTTCACTACATTCGAGCGGCAATGTAGCGGGACTAACTTTTTACCCACACCCGTCCATGATGTGGGAACCCTCTCTGCAATTGATTCACTACATTCGGGTGAAAATATAGTGGCCCTTGCTTACTTCTTACTGCATTCGGGCTCTGCAGCACGTCACTAGGCGGGGATGCCCCAAAGCAATGCTCATAATTTTTGTAATCCATGTTTTAAAAATCCGACGAAGTTTTACGCTGGCTGTCGGAAGCCTAACACAACCCTCCTCCTTTATCCGGGCTTGGGACCGGCAATGCAAGGGTGATCCCTGGTCTGGATTCCTTCTCTTTCCATTAAATTGGAATGGCGTTCCGTGTCAGGTTACGACCCGGTCAGAAATCGTATTTTTCCACTATAGTCACAACATGTCCTCCATGTACAAAGCACTACAAATCAAAATTATGAACATCTAAAACTCCTCAAGATCATGCAAGCAATTACCAATTCTACATGAATATATAAAAGTACAAAACCTAAAACAACTGTGGATCCATACAAGGAAGCAACAAACTCTAAGCAGCCAATCAAATTCTTTGCCTCATACAGAAAACGTTGCTTATACCAGTTGTCACAATTAAGGATAATAAGCCATCATGACCAAAAATGAAAGATATAAATCACATCCAAAGAAGCCGTCCACAGTCCAAGTCAATGGTTCATCCCATGTGCATAGCATCAGATACCATGATATTTTCAAATGCGAAAATTTGGTGAACTTGATTGAATAAACTGAGAATTATACACAGCATGCACACTCTCATGATTCAATTTTCCAACAATGGTGTGGTCAGCATGAAGAACAAAGATACTCACTATTCCTTAATACTAAAGTTGGAGAAGAACAGAAACGTCAGAAAAAGACAGCAAACTTCAATATTGAAAAACGTTTTATAGAACTGGTTCAGGTTAATCATGGCCCACAATCATAGTATCACATTCTGTAGCTATGCATAATTTCTTCCATTTTTTAAGCAAGAATTCCAGAACTAGTATTTACACAAGTCCTTTTGATACTTTTAGTTTAGGAAGATAGATATTTTGCAATTTTAACACAAATTTATGGGGATATTCAGAATGCCGAAAAGAGAAAAGGTAATGCATTTTTTGACAAGATTGTACATAAAAGTTTTGATACCTCTCACGGTTATTGATTGAATTTCAAGTAATGAACTTCAATATGCATAAAAGGATACAGCAGTCTACTTTTGGTTTAAGCAAAGATAGTGAATATGGCTTTTGTCAACTTCCAAGATAAACACAAACTCTCGACATTCCATGGAGATCGTCTCATCATAAACTGACTAAATGATATGTTGTCGTGACCATGTCAAGCGTTACAATATCATGGCAAAGGATGTTCATGGACTCAGAAGAAAGCAGGTGTGCTATGATTTCTAAAAATAGGCATCCCTTTACTTACCATATGTCATGCTAAATGTGAACCCCCAACAGCAAAAACTCCAAAAGGCCGTCATTAAATTTTGGAGAGGTATGTCCTAGTTCATTAAGTTCCTAATGGAGCTTAATTGTTTGTCTCGTTACTAGTTCTTCATCGAATTTCCAAGTCAACTAAGTCCTAACAATTCAAACACACGTACATATAAATTTTGTTACCCCTGGAATCCATCTCAACGCCAAGCCGCAATGTATGATAAAATACGAAGAAAAAAGAGAGGCCAACTTGTATAAATTTCTCGTAAGGTTAAATTTCAAATTGTCACCTCATGTGTCCACATAATTCTGAACCAGGTCTGGGGCTGACTTTTTAATGAAACCAGCCTGCCCCTTTGACACTAGGTTGTCGTTTCGTGGTTGCTCTTTCTTTGTATTTTTTTAATAAAGAAAGAGAATTTTATTCAACGGCCACGGAGGACAGGGCTGCCAAGTGAGGGAGTCGATCACTGTTCAGCTTGTTTTGGCACGTTCGAACTAAATGTTGCTTGAGTTTGATAACTTACGGAAGGCTCGACTCGCCTCGGCTAGCAAGAAGCTGCAAATAGGTTGGACTCATGATGGCTGGGCGCATCTACAGGCCTGTTTAGCTAAGTTTATATATAGATACAATAAGATGCACAATCGTGCAATTTAACATGAACATGATACTACTGTTTCAACCTTTAAAATGTTGTCACCTATAAAACCTAAATATTTATATAAATATAAGTAGTTTTGCAATTCTCTAAGTCGTTTATTGGTGGTTTGGTGGTAAAAATCATGGTTCTGATAGGTGAAAGGTAGGGGAATGGTAGAAGGCAATCAGTGGTTGAACTGTGGAATCTTATCAAATAGGGATGCATATAAACTCTCTCTCCTCCCCTTATATATATGTTTATATTTGTTGGGAAACAAGCTAATTTAGTGGAATCTTATCAAATAGGGATGCATATAAAACTCTCTCTCCTCCCCTTATATATATATATATATATATATATATATATATATGTTTATATTTGTTGGGAAACAAGCTAATTTAATTTGATTACTGGGTTCTAAGTATTATCTTTATCAGTTGGGTTTACAGCTGTAACTAGAGATTTAATGTGGCATCTTGTTATATTGAATCCAACTTAATCAGTTCCCTAGTAATCAGATTCAAATTTGAATTAAGTATACAACTAAGCCTTTTCCCATACTAGATGGGGTCGGCTATATTTATTCTTTGTTTTCATAAATCTTGATCATGTACTATGCTAACATTTAACTCAACATAATCTAAATTATTCTTTATTATTTCATTCTAATACTTTTGTAATCTTTCTCTTTTAGCATTTTCACAACATAGTTTCTCATACCTTTTTATCGAAGCTTTCTTTAGTCATCTTTTTACGTATCCAAGCTATCTTAAACAATTTTCCCTCATTTTATCATCTATTGGTGTTATTCATAATTTATTTCTAATAACCTCATTACATACACAATATTTTCTTGTGTGGTCACTCATTCGTCTCATTTTTATTTGTGTCACAAACGTCTTTTATACATGTTAATAATTAAGTGTCCAACACTCAAAACCATAAAACATAGTTGGCCGAATTGTTGTTCCATAATATTTACCTTTCAACTTTAACGGTATCTTCTTATCACATAAAATACATGATGGAGTTCTCTATTGTAACCAATTTGCATCAATTCTATGTGTACCATCTATGTCAATTTTTTCATCACTTTGAAAAACTGATCATAAATACTTAAAACTTTCCTTATAAAAGATACAATATGTGTCAATATTAATTTTTATGTTATTTGAAGTAACCAAATGACCAAACTTGCATTTCATATATTCTGTTTTTGTTCTACTAAGTCGAAAGCCTTTACTTTCTAATGTTTTTCTAGTTCAAATTTTCTATTAACTTTTTCTTAGACTCATCCACTAATACAATATCATCAACGAATAACATATAACAATGAACTTTAAGGAACTTCATCCTGAATATGTTTTGTTAGCTCATCAATGATTAATATAAATAAATGACTTAAAGTTAATTTTAAATGTAATCCAATATTAACCTAAAAAAATATATCATTCTTTCATGGGTCCTAAGACATATTTTTGCACTATTATACATGTTTCTTATAAGGTTGATATATTGCAATGGAATACATCTCATTTTCAAAGTTCTTCAAAGAATATCTCTTAGCATCTTACGATAATCTTTTTCTTGATCAATAAGTAACATATTAAAGTTTTTCTTTGCTCTAAAATATTTTGTAAGACATCTCAATAAATGAATAACCTCAATAATAGATCTTCTTGACATAAATCCAAATTGGTTATCTATTGTACTCAATATTTTCTCCGGCCTACGTTCAATAATTATTTTCATAATTTCATAGTATGGCTCGTCTATTTGATACCTCAATAATTTGCACAAATCTAAATGTCTCCCTTATTTTTGTATATGGCTATAATTGTATTATACCTCTATTTCCAAGAGTCTTTTAGTTTTTCTATATTCATTAAATAATCTTATAAGCTAAGTAATATCATTGTCTTTTAAGATTTTTTATACTTCTATAGAGAAATATTGTTTGATCTTACAGATTTACTAATATTTTTTATATCATCACTTGCCACTATAATATTCTCATCCTCGTCTTTAGTACATCTAACAAAAGTAACATCATTAGTTTTATTATCTCTAGCCTTAACTATCCTAAAATATCTTTTTTACCTTCTTTCAAGTTGAGTTTTTTTATATAAATCCTCTCAAATCTTAGTTTTTACTTCACTAATGACATTTTTTACTTCTTTCTTTACTTTCTTATAAGCCTTCAAAAATTCATTAGTCTTATTGACATAATGTAATTTATAGCATGCACTCTTCGCCTTGATATTATCTTTCACCACTTCACTCTACCATCAAACCTAAACTTTCTTTTGTACCGGTACACCTCCCTTATATTCATCTAACACATTTTTTGCTACTTTCCTAATATGTTTAACCATATTGTAGTGTACCTATATAATTTCAAGCACTTTCTTCAAGAACTTTTTGTTTAAATATATCTTCTTTCTTATTTTTGAGGTTTCACTATTTAGTTTGAGTAGCTCTATGTACTCTTTGTCTCTGCCCATTTTTTTACTAACAATTTTATAACTAAAAGTTGGTATTGGGTAGTTAAGTTTTCTCATAAAATTACCTTGTAATCCTTACAACACAATCTATTCTCCTACATGCAAAATAATCAATTTGTGTTTGAGATAACCACTCTTATAAATAATTAATGTTAATCTTATTTTCTAAAAATTGTATTAACTAAAAAAAGATCATATGCTAGAGCAAAATTTAAAATTTTCTTACCTTCCTCTCATGGTCTCTTTACTGATATAGTCATTTAAATCTTTTTTTAAATAAATCATCTTTATTTATGAAATCTTTTAAATTACCTTATCTAACTCCTCCTAAAATATCTTCGTTATACTACCTTTTAGTCATACTTAGGGTGCATAAGCACAAAGTTTATTTCAAGTATTTATTCCTAATGCTAATTTCACCGTTATAATTCGATCACCATATCGTTATATGCCTACTATACTTTACAATAATACGACTTTATTTTGAGTCTTTTTCTTTTCAGAGTATCACAACTTAAAATTCGTGTTCTCAATCTTCTTTACTTTTCTCTAACCTACATTGTCTTTTACTTTTTCTCCATCTCTTATAAACATAAAATGTGAATTTTTCTCCTAATCATAATATCTACCACTTCTATTAGCCGATCGATCAATAATGTTTAAATATTTCAAGTATCAATATGAATCTTATTATCTAAAACTAACTTCCTTACCCCCTCATCGTTCATGTAATTTATTCACTACATTCGAGAATGACAATGTAACACAACTAACTTCTTTACCCACACCATCCATAATGTGAAAACTCTTTCTACAATTGATTCACTACATCCGAATGAAGATATAAAAGCCCTTACTTTCACTGCATTACGGCTATGCATCGCTAAGAGGAGAACTTGGTCCCCCAATGTGTTTGAAATCCATGATAAATAAATTTGGATTAAGAAAGCAATGAGAAAAAATTGGTCCTCAATAGCGACCCAGATAGGTAATATATGCTTACTTATCTCAGTTTCCTAATCGAAACCAAAACTTCATTAAAAGAAAGCAGATTCAGACCTGAAAGCAAAACTCAACTTCTAGAATGCTCAGCATCCATGATTGGCGATGGCTTGCGCAAAAGGTAGTAGCAGTCATGAGGGTCAAACCCTTCATTCTGTCTAGAACTCATTGGCCATTCCACTACACTAACCTCCATTAGGCAATGGCAACCAACATTCACTAGCAATTTCAATACTCAATGGAATTAATGAATCAGTTGAAAGCAAAGGTTGATTAATCTAAGTGATCAAAATAAACAGGGCTGAGGATTATCATGAGGGACAAGAGGAAGCGCCAAATGAGGAGAAGGGCCATTGTGAGCGTCTATCAAATAGACATGATACAGGACACATGATAGTTCACGATCGGCGACACTGATCCCACTTGAGAGAAAGAGGAAAAGCAAACACGACAAGGAACATACAAATGTATGCCAAAAAAAATTATATTACAAGGTTGAAATTCGATACTGCAATTAACGATACAACTTCACATTGAAAATTAAAATATAGGGACTCGCATATGCTACAGTTTCATCATGAACTTTGCCAATGGGCTCCAATATTCACAAGCTTGAGATAGGCCTCCTTGAAATCTTCAAAGAACTTTTCCTCATCATTTGCATATACGGTGATCCACCTAAAGGATCAATGACATTTTAATTCGGACCACAAACTTCAAGGTTGAGTAGATTAGGCTTAATTCAGGAAGGAAGAAAAAACAATAATAACGTAAAAGCACGTGAAAAGTGGAAACCTTAAGCATCCATCATCTTCAACTAGTGCACGGTCAGATGGAAGTCCAATCATGCTAGACATACGATCTGGACGAAAATAAAAGCATCAGTCCAAATTAGCAAGCAAAGTGTGCAACATCTCACAGTAGAGGTCAACACTAAAACCAAGCTGCTTCCCACTACAGAAGCCAGCTATAATATGGATTCCAATCACCGCCATGATCTCCCTTTGTTGATATCCACATACTCCAGAAACAAATATCATGTTTAGCTCACACCAACATTAACTGCAAACTACAGACCCCAGAAATAAGGATGCTGGAAGTTGCATAAATATGTACCAACAACCTGCCTATTTATCTCCCATTACCTGAAGACTTCCATGGTTTCTGCAGCAGTATCTTGAAGTATGAATTGTCAAAAGAATAAGGATCTCCAAAACCTTTACCCCCAAGAGTGTGTGCTCCTGATAACGCAACAAGATCTTGTGTCCTGTAACAAGAGATTTAGAATTTAAACAAAGAGAAAATAGGTAAGATGCATATCAATGAATACTCTGGACAGAATGCAAATCAAAGATGCCACTCTCACTGACCAACGAAACCGAGGGCCCACTGGTGGTGGAAGTGAATGCTAATCTTTTACTGAGTATTATATCAATGTATAACATTGTCTACAAGGTAATTTTGTCATGGATTAGTACTAATGTGATACAATAGAAAACTTTAATTTGAACATGGATAAGTGATGAGATATAAAAGGAAAGTTTCACCTAATTGTGAGATTATCTGCATGCCTGTGATAGCTTTCAACTACCAACTACAGCATAAACTAGTAGCAAACATATATAGAACATCAAGATGTTAAAACCAAGACATGGTAACAAGTTACAACTGAACTAGTTTTTAAACATAATTTCCTATATCTAACTCCATTCTACCTGATCGAGCGTGATCTACATCTAGATCTAAATCTAATCCCCATTTAGGACTCACACATAGGTCCAGATGCAGCAACAGAAATTTCTACAGGACATGGTAGTGGCCCTTCCTAAGTAAAACTTTTCTCTAGAACAGGGTGACTTGCTACACGTAACTCATTGCAGAAAGAAGCTTCTCCAAAAGGTTTCCTATCACTGTGCAAGATAAGTTTTGCATTGCAAAAAGAAAACTCTAACACAAAGGTTTCAAAAGAGAATCTTCAAGGAACTGTCCATGTAGATATTAGACAAACATACAGGATATCAGCATTAACACTGGTTCAAGGCATGTAACTTTGGTGAAATGGTTTTTTGAAGCTCAACGTTATGTAACCAGTCACACACTTGGATTGGTAGAACCTGACTGCACATTATAGCTCATGATGGCACAATAAATCAGAGAACCATATTGCTAATTATACAAAAATATTTTTCTACAACACAAGGAAATAACTATGTTACCTTTTTTTGAAAGTTCTTTGGCAGTGGCAGCACTCATTCACTGTACTTGTATCACACTGGGCTCTATGTACAGTGTTCATTGATTTAGAGAGGACTTGTAAGATGATACTAAGAAATATTCTTCAGAAAACTTGGAATGGCTCTTATGTACATAAAGCTGGAAAAGGGTGTGTCAACAAGACGGAAGGATAGCTGATGTTTTCGATGTTATTGTCCAATTACACCTAATTGTCAGCACTAAGCTTATAATATAGATGAATTATCAATGCACATCCAAATTTTCAAAGTAAATTCTCTTGGTGCATATTATTAGCAAAAGACATTGTATTAGTCATTCAGATGAGACCAAGAAAAAAAGAATTAAACAAAAACTCGAAGTGTAGAGATAACAGAACTGATGAAGGGTACTACTTCCCACCAGTACCTACATCATGGAAAACCAATGAACTGAAACAGAAAAAAGAAAACAGTTCCCGCAGCAAAAGAGGAATTTCTCTTGTCCTGCATAAAGCATATATATATATATATATAATATAATATAATATAATGTATGCTAATTGATGAGCATGGGAAATATAAAATGTAAAGCTGTGAACTCACGATAATCCTTTTTTCATGAAGCATTCTTTCAGAGAAAATGCATCTAAAGTTTCTCCAGGAAGTCTCCCTTCAGGATCAGGTGCCCTGGATGACGAAAAATTATGTCTCAAAACACATCCGTCAGAACCAAGATGCATAAATTCGGACAGCTACGGCTATAAAAAGATCATGTTATAACTCACACCCTGCATCTACTCTTCCTGCTTGGACGGGAATCACAGGCCCTCCACAAAAGGAAACTGCTTCTGCTCCACCCAAAGAGATCATATCTGCCCAAGAGACTAATAGACAAAAGAGACCCAAAATTCTACTATAAATATTAGACGGATAGCAATCTGAGCATTACAAAAGAAGCATGACAAGGTCCACTGATATTTCTGGACAAAAGGAAAGGTTCACATTCACATACTGGGAAATAATTTCTCCACTTCCACCTTAGCCTTCTCCAATACCTGAATATCCACAGAGACATCTAGTTACAGACACAAGCAACAGAACTTTGGTACATAAAAACACCCACTGGTGCATGCACACGCGCACACATACACGTAAACAAACATATACCTATACCTATATCCATGACAGTCGAACATAATAATTTTTGAAAGAGTTGTATGTTACATACCTTTACGGATTTTTTGAGACCAGAGTTTTCAGGTCTGTCAAGCTCAAAAACAATGGATCCATTCATGCCACCTGAAGTTATACAGCTCATCGTATTACTTATCTGAAGGGCAAATTATAAAGCGATACAGGAAAAGAAATATCCTCTGGGCATAATCCTTTCTAGCTACAACAGGAACAAAAGAAAGAGCTTTGAACAGTTATCAAGAGACAATTCGTCAGAAATTAAGTACCCAAATTGTCTTCCACATCAAAAGTCCCCGCATCATGAAACGACAGGCGAAGAACACCAGCAGACTTTGCTTTGGACAGTACCCTCCTTATTTCACTCCTTACTATCGAATAATAGTCGTTTGCTGTCCTTCTGGAATAAAAATCATGCAAAACAAGATACGACGACGACAAAGTTATGGCAGGAGAATTATATGAAACAATTTAAGGAAAGTTAAAGCAAACGAAATATATTAAAAACATGAATCAAACGAAAAGGACTCACTCTAGTGCATAGGCGCGGGTCTGTGACGGTGGTTCATGCAGCACAAAAGGGAACAGCAGCGTTGTGGAAACGAGATGTCTTCTTCCACAAGAGACATGAGAAGTAAGCAAAGCTGAAGAAGAAAACGGGAGAAATTAGTGGGCAGCTCCCTGTTGAAAGAAACCGGTAAGGCAGTAACCTCCATTTCCTCTTTAGACAAAATGAGAAGGTAGAGAGGGGAAAAGGATCTCACCAGGATTGCCGCTATCGACAGCAGCAGAAGAGGGAGGAGGCAGAAAGGAGACGAGAGGTGGTATCCTCGACCATTGAAGCGATAGGAAGGTGAGCCCAGGTGACATCGCTGTCTGCAGTAGAGATGAGAGTGGCTGTCTTCACCCTCCGCGCATTGAGCAGAGGCTCGCTATCTATCCCATCTTTGCAAATCTTAAAAGACAAAAGAGTACGCATGACACGTGAATCAACACAAGTACAAATATATACTTCTTCCTTTTATCACCACCGTCCATTGATTATAATTGAGATTTATCGGGACAGGACAAGCATATAATACATGAGATAAATTTGATATACTGATCATGGTGTATGCATTGTCATATCTTTTCAAATCTCAGCCCTTCGATTATTAAGATAAGTGATTAAAATAAAACAAAAATACTATTTTTTAAAAGTTGTCCTCTACACTCAAGAGACAGTTCATCAAGATCTAATACATGGATCAAACCCTTCAATTCATTGTAAAAACGGATCTAAAACATATATGTAACAGAAGATTGTCGCACACCAATGATCTTCCCGATTGTTGTCCTATTTTATCAGATTTGATTTGTTCTCCTTCGAATCTACCAAATTTCATTAATAATAACCATAAATGTAACGTAGAATATCTTGTTCACATTCAGATCTGTCAATTAACCAGAAAAACATGCAGATCTACTCACCTGGAGCGAATCTGGTTGGAATTCTATGTGAATTTTGCGTGATTTTCTACAGCTAGTTGCTCTCTAGTTGGAAGTCATTCTTCATCATTTATTTTGTCGAATTGATGATCGATATGTTTTTTATGAATCTCTGATATCAAACTATCACATCACAAATTTCCACACGGAGATCGAATGGAAAATACTGTGTTGTGAAGACAAAATGATCCGTTGATCACCCTCAGCCGAATCGAAGAAGTGTTGTGCTTGAACAGTAACCCGAGAGGCTACAATCTGCAACACTCCACCTTCCACTCACTAGATGAAGCTGGGCTGCTCACATCCGAATTAGCCTAGCTATGTGAAGCACGTAGGAATAGGAAACTAAAGATTTATTATGGAAACATGCACTTACAATTCATGATGATCAAGGAAAGAAGAAGAAGACTACATGACTCAACTCCTAAGGCTCACAAGAGTTCTGCTGGACCTCTCTAGGTTGAGTTTGGGTTCTTAATCCTCTCTTCTCAAGAGGTGTCTGTCTATTTATATATCACGATTCAGATCTAGATCCATAGTCACTCCTAGGACCCGTCCCATTGAATTAGATCCATTTGGATACCCAATTACACCTACTCGATCCAAGAGGGGTTTACATACTCAAGTGAGGTTACATCTAGGACTCAAATGAGGTTTATACATGTCATATACACAAGAAGAGGTTAACACACGGAGTGTGCGTACAAGGCATCCATGTGTAGGCATGCATGACGCGTGCACATGGTGCTAGAATCAACCCTGTAACACACTCTTCCCTAAAGTTGTATCTCTCGAGCTTAAGCACAACCCTACATCCCCATATCAGGAGCGTTCCGGTTGAGTTATATTGAACTTGACTATCTTGAGTTGAAGAGGTATCGTTCTCAGTGATGCCCGTCACATAACACGCACACTAGCGCTAGCTTGCCTTATTACTGCAGTGCTCTGTGACACACACTCCCATGCATTGCACTGCTCCAGCAAGACATATGTGCCCTGCCATGCCACAACATGCATCGAAGAATACCACACACCCTACCCTAGTGACATGCACTCCCTACGATGTGCGCGCCCACGCATCACGCTGCCTCAGCGTGACAACGCCCTATGTTCTCCGCACACTATGCCCTGTCATGACACCCTCTCATGACGCATGCCACACATCCTAGCAATAGGGGATGCTTAACCTCTCGGAACCGAATAAGAGTGGGCTACTCCAAGCATGCCCACACCCAACTAGCAAGTGGATCTAGTTGATCCACTTGGAGTCAATAAGGAGCGGTGGTATGCCTTTCCCCACAAAGGATATTAAGGTCTTGTACTTGGCCCTTGAGTTATAAAAGGGAGCCGGTTGTGAGAGAGATAGGTAAGTGTCCAAGACACCACTAGCCTACTTTCACCGCCTTCATCTCCATTGGTAGAGTCAGGTTATTGAAGGAGTACAACTACCTAAGGGTGCCTTGGGTGGCTGTGTGGTTTCTCCTTAGAGTTTCTAGAGTCGAATGGGTTAACACTGAAAACCCTTCTCATTTTTCCATAATAAAGTTCTCCTTTGTTCAGTCATGTACTTGTGTGTGTAATTGAATAGGTTTTGGTTACAAGGCTGGTTGGTCTGGAAGGTCAACATCGGGGGTAGATGGAGAACCGTTCCGGCTAGTGTTTGAATTTCAAAATTCTAGCACGAAGGGATAAGATTGGGTTGGTAACCTCAGCCCACAAAGATCCGAACTTCCCACAACTTTAGGGAAGCCAATCTTGAAATTCAAATTTGAAAGCAGTGAAGCTTATCCAAAGGCATGCTGATAGTTGTAAGTTCTATTGTCTATTAAATGTGGAACCCGTTATTTGTACAAGAACCGTGGTTCTATAAAGTCAATCTGAGTAAAAAACCTTCGTACTAGGGGTGATGGGCTAAATGAACTGAATCAAGAGACTCAAGCGACTCATTTTCTTGTGTTGTTATTTTGCTTTGCATGAAAACCCAAACATTAATACCACTCATAAACAAAATACAGAACCAAAGTTTGTTTAAATCATAATTATAAGCCCATGTGGGGCATGGGGTTTAAGCCTAACACACCGTGGGAAGTAGGTCGAATTGTGTTGGGATTTGCGAAGTTGAAGTTACTCATCTTTCTAGGTGTAAAATCAATTTGTCCAGTACATTCTTTCCTTAAGCAATTGATAACTTGAAGAACCCATCTTTTAATGGGTTGGAATAACTCAACATAAAACTCAAAGCTGGGATCGTCACTATCGGAGCCTACAGTGGGTTTCAACTCGGGTTAGGAGGTTCACTTATAGAAACAGATGTTCGAAACAACATACAGAAGTCGAGCTTCTGACCAGCCATCTTGCAACCAAAGGTCCTTTTCGCCAGTCTAACCCACTTTGGCACAAATTCTGTCGCATGATGAGAATGCAATACATACATTACTTTGTTTTAGGCCTAAATAAAGACTTTTCAATCATGCTAATTAGGTGAGATATAACTTGTTTATACAAAAGGGGGCTGAAGCTGTATGCATCCCCAAAGCATGGAACTCATGACATTCAACTTGTGAGTCAACCCTCCAGTCCAGTGAACTATTGCTCGTTTGTGGGCAGTAGAGGTAGACATGGCCGGTTCGGAACCGGAACTGAATTAGCCCGCAGAGCCACTTGGTAACCAAAACCGGTCAAACAAGAACTGAGGATCCCTCGGTTCAGTTACGATTTGTGTTTTCTAGAAACGGGCTGGGAAGTGGCAGTTCCAAACTGCCCAATGTTAAATGTTATATATTTTTTAAGATAAGTTATGAGCGCTGGTTGAACGTGTACGCCGCCTACCATTGAGCCAAGTGGGGCAGCAAAGGACACTCTTTTTTTAAAAGGGAATGCTTTTTTACTGATTTCAGAGCTGTTTTGGATCTGAATCTGAAACCACCTCAAAACCAACCGTTTCAAAGGTTAGTTCAGTTCCAGTTTCAGGCAACCCGAAGCCCCAGACATGTCTAAGTAGAGGTGTAATTTCATCAGCTTGGTGATTCAGTGGGTAACACTGCATTCAGTAAACATTTTAATATCAGTTTATCTAAAAAACTGAACATATTAATATCCAATTCCAAGCAACCAATGGTTTCTGTCATTGCCAAGTCATAAACGAAAAAAGAACAAATATTTTGGCAGAATTTAGTTAGCGTCATAAAGTTGGAAGTAATGAATGGCTACATACATGACTGCCACCTTTTTTTATTGTTTAACATGCAACTTCCGAAATGATAAAATAAAATAGTAGAATAAGCATCAGACAAAAGCGGATCTCGATAACAAGGGGTTCATGTAAATACCTTTCCTCCAGGTATCTAATCCAAGGTATTTACTATTAACCATGCAGCTTATATGTCTGCCATGACGAGCTTCTGGTAGGGGCAGTGGCACTCTCACACAGACACTGAGAGAGAGAGAGAGAGATGTCATCAACGTGGGATCGGTATTTTCTACATGGATCCAATATGAATCATGGTTGGAATAGCTTATTACCACATCTGCATTTCCAAATAAGAAGGTAATATGTGCTATCGCCAGCCACTAGAGATTGCATGAAATTCCTTTCATGGTGAGGAGGAATGACCGAGGTAGCCATGCACGGCCGGCAACTCAAACACTTGTTCACGCACGCAGGAGGCCTCGAACCCAACACTGATTTCTTCTCTTCGAACTCCCTGCTCTCAGAATATTTAGCTGCTAGAGTTTCTGCAACAAAACACCAAACTTACGTTAACAATTAAAAAGCAAGAAACAGGAAGGAAACTCATGAAGTTATAGATCTTTTACCTGATCTGGAGGGTGCAAAACGTAAGGACAAAAGCAGGAAGACCACTGTGACACCTTTCCAAGTTGGGTAATTGGGTACTGATGAAGCAGCCATTTTGGGTTTATTCTTTGGCCTCACATCTATCTTTTTGCTCCTCTCTACTAGGAAGAGCGAAGAGCAAAGGAACTGAACAGTATTATATGTTTCACTAAGAGAAAGGGACAGAGACAGAGAGGGAGAGAGTAAAAGAATGAATGATGGAAAGAGAAGAGACAAAACGGTGGGCTTGTTGGGGTAGAAGAGGACAAATAGCACTTGTGTTTACGTTGAGAATTGGGATTTGGGTGCTGCCCCTTTTCACCCTTTGTGGGAGACGGGCACTGCACCTTCAGCAGTCACTCGATATAGCAAGTCAAAACATAAACTATTGAAAGAGCAGCCCGGTTTTTCTCCAAGGCTTTCAAGTTCCAATACGGTGCTTTTATTACGGATTGCAACGTAATCAATCAACATAGTAATCTTACACGTAATGTATTATGATAATAATACACGTATACGTACATTGAGTTGACGTATCTGGCTTTTCAGAAATTTAGATGAGCAAATGCTCACTAATTAGTTATCATTATTATCACTTCACTGTAATTAGACGACAGTGAGGGGGTGGTCTCCTCGGCTTACCTGCATGCACAAGTTCATAAGGATCCTGACTATCCATTATGGGGTAAAACTCTCCTCTCTCCATTCATAAGATTGGAACTTGAGATCTTGCTTAAGGAAAACAAATGCTCAATCAGAACCAACAAATAGTTGGTATTAATTAGTTCTTAATAACCATAAGCAACCCAACTTTTCAGATATTAACATCTTTTTGAAAGCATAAGTTGCTTAATGTACAAAATTTTGTCAGTATGCTACAAATGTGGGGGTGTTTTCTTGATGAGTTAATGATCAACATACTGACACAGGAGCACGAGTGAATTGCGAAGATGTATACTTAACTGTAATACATATACTGTTGGCTTCTTGTTTGTAAATAGCTGATTCGTTAAGTATGTGAACGCAAATTTTCTTCTTTGTCCTGCTTGATGATGTGATGGCTGCTAATCTTCTCAGGCAGCGAAAGGAGAGGAGACCACCCCCTCACTGTCGTCTAATTACAAAGTCATGCCCAAGATTTCCACTATTACGATTAAACTCTCAAGCTTTGTGGCTGATTACCAAATAGCACAGCTTGAGCCTATGTTGAAGTTCAAATTAACCCTGATCAATTTGTTCTTGCTGCTCTTTTCTTTTCAATAACTGACAACTTAGGGTTACGCCGACCTCTTCAATTACAAGAAAACTCCTCACCCTTACGGAGATGCCTCCCTACAAACCCACTACTCTTGGGTGAACTTCGTTAGGTAAAATTCAGGTGATGCAAATATATATATATATATATATATATATATATAAAGAGGGAGAGAGAGAGAGAGCATAGTCCATGTGCACTCATTATATGTAAAAATATTTTAAAGGTCTTAACCATTGATCTCACTTATAAAATTATTGAGATATTAAAGGATGTTTGAGCAAGAATGAGTTGTAAACATGAAAAATTGGAATTTAGATTATGTCACCACTGATATGTCAATCTTTTAATTTTGATGATATGAATATAATTTTTAAAAATTTAAAATTTTCAAAAATATATATATAAGATAAGATAATGTTATTATAATCGTACTCTCGAAAAGTAACAATCAAAAGTAAACGCGGTTAATAGTGGATAGAAACCCAGGACTCGTGTGCATATAATATATACATTCAGTAAACATTTTAATATCAGTTTATCTAAAAAACTGAACATATTAATATCCAATTCCAAGCAACCAATGGTTTCTGTCATTGCCAAGTCATAAACGAAAAAAGAACAAATATTTTGGCAGAATTTAGTTAGCGTCATAAAGTTGGAAGTAATGAATGGCTACATACATGACTGCCACCTTTTTTTATTGTTTAACATGCAACTTCCGAAATGATAAAATAAAATAGTAGAATAAGCATCAGACAAAAGCGGATCTCGATAACAAGGGGTTCATGTAAATACCTTTCCTCCAGGTATCTAATCCAAGGTATTTACTATTAACCATGCAGCTTATATGTCTGCCATGACGAGCTTCTGGTAGGGGCAGTGGCACTCTCACACAGACACTGAGAGAGAGAGAGAGAGATGTCATCAACGTGGGATCGGTATTTTCTACATGGATCCAATATGAATCATGGTTGGAATAGCTTATTACCACATCTGCATTTCCAAATAAGAAGGTAATATGTGCTATCGCCAGCCACTAGAGATTGCATGAAATTCCTTTCATGGTGAGGAGGAATGACCAAGGTAGCCATGCACGGCCGGCAACTCAAACACTTGTTCACGCACGCAGGAGGCCTCGAACCCAACACTGATTTCTTCTCTTCGAACTCCCTGCTCTCAGAATATTTAGCTGCTAGAGTTTCTGCAACAAAACACCAAACTTACGTTAACAATTAAAAAGCAAGAAACAGGAAGGAAACTCATGAAGTTATAGATCTTTTACCTGATCTGGAGGGTGCAAAACGTAAGGACAAAAGCAGGAAGACCACTGTGACACCTTTCCAAGTTGGGTAATTGGGTACTGATGAAGCAGCCATTTTGGGTTTATTCTTTGGCCTCACATCTATCTTTTTGCTCCTCTCTACTAGGAAGAGCGAAGAGCAAAGGAACTGAACAGTATTATATGTTTCACTAAGAGAAAGGGACAGAGACAGAGAGGGAGAGAGTAAAAGAATGAATGATGGAAAGAGAAGAGACAAAACGGTGGGCTTGTTGGGGTAGAAGAGGACAAATAGCACTTGTGTTTACGTTGAGAATTGGGATTTGGGTGCTGCCCCTTTTCACCCTTTGTGGGAGACGGGCACTGCACCTTCAGCAGTCACTCGATATAGCAAGTCAAAACATAAACTATTGAAAGAGCAGCCCGGTTTTTCTCCAAGGCTTTCAAGTTCCAATACGGTGCTTTTATTACGGATTGCAACGTAATCAATCAACATAGTAATCTTACACGTAATGTATTATGATAATAATACACGTATACGTACATTGAGTTGACGTATCTGGCTTTTCAGAAATTTAGATGAGCAAATGCTCACTAATTAGTTATCATTATTATCACTTCACTGTAATTAGACGACAGTGAGGGGGTGGTCTCCTCGGCTTACCTGCATGCACAAGTTCATAAGGATCCTGACTATCCATTATGGGGTAAAACTCTCCTCTCTCCATTCATAAGATTGGAACTTGAGATCTTGCTTAAGGAAAACAAATGCTCAATCAGAACCAACAAATAGTTGGTATTAATTAGTTCTTAATAACCATAAGCAACCCAACTTTTCAGATATTAACATCTTTTTGAAAGCATAAGTTGCTTAATGTACAAAATTTTGTCAGTATGCTACAAATGTGGGGGTGTTTTCTTGATGAGTTAATGATCAACATACTGACACAGGAGCACGAGTGAATTGCGAAGATGTATACTTAACTGTAATACATATACTGTTGGCTTCTTGTTTGTAAATAGCTGATTCGTTAAGTATGTGAACGCAAATTTTCTTCTTTGTCCTGCTTGATGATGTGATGGCTGCTAATCTTCTCAGGCAGCGAAAGGAGAGGAGACCACCCCCTCACTGTCGTCTAATTACAAAGTCATGCCCAAGATTTCCACTATTACGATTAAACTCTCAAGCTTTGTGGCTGATTACCAAATAGCACAGCTTGAGCCTATGTTGAAGTTCAAATTAACCCTGATCAATTTGTTCTTGCTGCTCTTTTCTTTTCAATAACTGACAACTTAGGGTTACGCCGACCTCTTCAATTACAAGAAAACTCCTCACCCTTACGGAGATGCCTCCCTACAAACCCACTACTCTTGGGTGAACTTCGTTAGGTAAAATTCAGGTGATGCAAATATATATATATATATATATATATATATATATATATATAAAGAGGGAGAGAGAGAGAGAGCATAGTCCATGTGCACTCATTATATGTAAAAATATTTTAAAGGTCTTAACCATTGATCTCACTTATAAAATTATTGAGATATTAAAGGATGTTTGAGCAAGAATGAGTTGTAAACATGAAAAATTGGAATTTAGATTATGTCACCACTGATATGTCAATCTTTTAATTTTGATGATATGAATATAATTTTTAAAAATTTAAAATTTTCAAAAATATATATATAAGATAAGATAATGTTATTATAATCGTACTCTCGAAAAGTAACAATCAAAAGTAAACGCGGTTAATAGTGGATAGAAACCCAGGACTCGTGTGCATATAATATATACATTCAGTAAACATTTTAATATCAGTTTATCTAAAAAACTGAACATATTAATATCCAATTCCAAGCAACCAATGGTTTCTGTCATTGCCAAGTCATAAACGAAAAAAGAACAAATATTTTGGCAGAATTTAGTTAGCGTCATAAAGTTGGAAGTAATGAATGGCTACATACATGACTGCCACCTTTTTTTATTGTTTAACATGCAACTTCCGAAATGATAAAATAAAATAGTAGAATAAGCATCAGACAAAAGCGGATCTCGATAACAAGGGGTTCATGTAAATACCTTTCCTCCAGGTATCTAATCCAAGGTATTTACTATTAACCATGCAGCTTATATGTCTGCCATGACGAGCTTCTGGTAGGGGCAGTGGCACTCTCACACAGACACTGAGAGAGAGAGAGAGAGATGTCATCAACGTGGGATCGGTATTTTCTACATGGATCCAATATGAATCATGGTTGGAATAGCTTATTACCACATCTGCATTTCCAAATAAGAAGGTAATATGTGCTATCGCCAGCCACTAGAGATTGCATGAAATTCCTTTCATGGTGAGGAGGAATGACCAAGGTAGCCATGCACGGCCGGCAACTCAAACACTTGTTCACGCACGCAGGAGGCCTCGAACCCAACACTGATTTCTTCTCTTCGAACTCCCTGCTCTCAGAATATTTAGCTGCTAGAGTTTCTGCAACAAAACACCAAACTTACGTTAACAATTAAAAAGCAAGAAACAGGAAGGAAACTCATGAAGTTATAGATCTTTTACCTGATCTGGAGGGTGCAAAACGTAAGGACAAAAGCAGGAAGACCACTGTGACACCTTTCCAAGTTGGGTAATTGGGTACTGATGAAGCAGCCATTTTGGGTTTATTCTTTGGCCTCACATCTATCTTTTTGCTCCTCTCTACTAGGAAGAGCGAAGAGCAAAGGAACTGAACAGTATTATATGTTTCACTAAGAGAAAGGGACAGAGACAGAGAGGGAGAGAGTAAAAGAATGAATGATGGAAAGAGAAGAGACAAAACGGTGGGCTTGTTGGGGTAGAAGAGGACAAATAGCACTTGTGTTTACGTTGAGAATTGGGATTTGGTAATTAGACGACAGTGAGGGGGTGGTCTCCTCGCCTTACCTGCATGCACAAGTTCATAAGGATCCTGACTATCCATTATGGGGTAAAACTCTCCTCTCTCCATTCATAAGATTGGAACTTGAGATCTTGCTTAAGGAAAACAAATGCTCAATCAGAACCAACAAATAGTTGGTATTAATTAGTTCTTAATAACCTTAAGCAACCCAACTTTTCAGATATTAACATCTTTTTGAAAGCATAAGTTGCTTAATGTACAAAATTTTGTCAGTATGCTACAAATGTGGGGGTGTTTTCTTGATGAGTTAATGATCAACATACTGACACAGGAGCACGGGTGAATTGCGAAGATGTATACTTAACTGTAATACATATACTGTTGGCTTCTTGTTTGTAAATAGCTGATTCGTTAAGTATGTGAACGCAAATTTTCTTCTTTGTCCTGCTTGATGATGTGATGGCTGCTAATCTTCTCAGGCAGCGAAAGGAGAGGAGACCACCCCCTCACTGTCGTCTAATTACAAAGTCATGCCCAAGATTTCCACTATTACGATTAAACTCTCAAGCTTTGTGGCTGATTACCAAATAGCACAGCTTGAGCCTATGTTGAAGTTCAAATTAACCTTGATCAATTTGTTCTTGCTGCTCTTTTCTTTTCAATAACTGACAACTTAGGGTTACGCCGACCTCTTCAATTACAAGAAAACTCCTCACCCTTACGGAGATGCCTCCCTACAAACCCACTACTCTTGGGTGAACTTCGTTAGGTAAAATTCAGGTGATGCAAATATATATATATATATATATAAAGAGGGAGAGAGAGAGAGCATAGTCCATGTGCACTCATTATATGTTAAAATATTTTAAAGGTCTTAACCATTGATCTCACTTATAAAATTATTGAGATATTAAAGGATGTTTGAGCAAGAATGAGTTGTAAACATGAAAAATTGGAATTTAGATTATGTCACCACTGACATGTCAATCTTTTAATTTTGATGATATGAATATAATTTTTAAAAATTTAAAATTTTCAAAAATATATATATATAAGATAAGATAATGTTATTATAATCGTACTCTCGAAAAGTAACAATCAAGAGTAAACGCGGTTAATAGTGAATAGAAACCCAGGACTCGTGTGCATATATATATATATATATATATATATATATATATATATAATATTTCACCGATGGTATACATTTTTTTTTCGGATTCTAGGTGATGCAGTGGCCTCACAGCACATGCATAGGTCTGCCACTGGTTGTAATTTATGCCCCTCATTGTGATGAAAGTGCAGCTTCAAACACAGACTGGAAGGAGTCTTCATATTGTGTTCCACCTGCTAGGAAGTTATCTAAAACTTATGCGGATCTGTCATTACGTCGATGGTAGGTGCCTTTCTTTTAAGAAGAAAAGGTACGTATGTAGAAACCCAGAAGCTACGTAGGGCCAGTCGATTACTGCTGTAGGGGCTAAGACTTGCTCTGCAAGCAATGCACACCCCATGGAGAAAGTTTACAGTGTTGCTAAAGGATGTTTTTGTATTTTTTTGCACAAAGAAGTCAAGGATCCAACTCTCTCTATATGAGAGACAAAGAGAGGAGTCACTTCATGCCCACATTCGTTCACCCTTAAAACTACTTCAAAATCTGAAGAATATGATCGGTGAGATCGACAGTTGAGATTACATTTTAAAAATGAAAAAGTATCAAGTGTAATAAATGTAGTTGAAAAAAATATCAATGCATCTTCACTTTTATAATTTTAATTTTGATAATTAATCAAATCAATAGGATGATTAAATTTTTTAAGTATTTTAAAGCATTTAATCATATGTACGTATACTAATTTATCTTTATATATAAATATATGTATCTATATATAATACAATATCCTATTCACCACTTATTTGTCTACTTATAAATGAAAGTTACTTTTGTCTAGTATAGTATGAGTATAACAAGGTCATCCTTATCATTTTTTAAATACTCATACAACATTTAAAAGTTCACTTATATTACCGAAAAGTAATTTTCCAACATTAGTAGCCGGTATTAATGAGGGAGAACATTCCGTTTTTCTATTGTGTGTAATATTTATAAAAGGCTTAAACTCCGCTCATGTAAGGGATCACTCTTGCATTGCCGGTCTTAAGGCCGGATAAAAGAGGAGTATTGTGTTAGGCTTCCGACAGCCGACGTAAAACTTTGTCGGATTTTTATAACATGGATTACAAATTTATAAAAGGCTTAAAATTATTCAAACAAACAATTTGAGGACACTTCAACATGGACATCTTCTCTAAATCCTATTTAGACATCATTTTAGTTGATGCACTTATTCTTAGAAGTCCCTGCAGAAGGCGAAGAGTTATACGAGAGCAGCCAAGGAAAGATAATTTGGAAATGGAATTACAACCCGTTATATGAAATACAACACAAAACCTATACAAACACGTTGTAATAATTCTACTGCCAAGTAATACGAAAAATTAGACTCGTATTGGAGATCTCATGTTTCTACTTATAGACACGAAATAACACGATACTAAAATTACCCGACTCCTATGGGCACCTAATCGTGTTCGGTTAACCTGTTGAAGATACAAACACAAGACGACACGACACAACACGAGCAAATACGAAATCACCACCACCAAAAAGGTCGTTCGTTGTGGAAGGGGTGGCGCGGTCTCACAAGCACCCCATGTCAAATCAGCTAATAGTGATGTCAGGCTTTAGAAAAGAAAAGGGTAAGGCGAGCACCAATGGGAGATGAAGGAGGGCCCGGAAAACCCTCCTCTCGACGGGCGGGGCCCAACCCGACAGAGCTGGTGACGTCAACCTTCAGTTTTTTTTTAAGCATCTTTCTGCTTTTGGGCGATTGACTGAACCAGGGACGGGTCAAGTCTGAGACTCAAACGTCCTCCCACGTACTCGCTCGCTGTGGAACAATGACGATACAAGACGCAAACATAACCCGATAAGACCGTGTTCTCGCCGTACCATATAAGATTGTGCTTGCCTTGTTGCTGGTGCACCCGAAACTAGCTCTCACCCAAGATGTCCTTGTTCATGTCCACTCGTAGTAAAAAAAGAAGAAGAAGAGCTGTGTTCGGGTTGATTTGTTTCTGTTGTGAACGCCTAACGAGACGATGCAAACACGTAATTGCCACCACGACTCTCTCGCCCTATTGCAAGGAACATAGACGTGTTTCTAAATATAAGTCATCAATTTGGACATCTTTAGCCACATGTACGTACTGCGTGTATAATGTGTTTTGATGTATAGTCTTAATCAAAATTTTATTGTTTAATTATTGAGATTAATTGTAGCAATTTGAATTAAAAGTACATATTTTTACATTTTATATATACGTTAAAAGCAAAATAATTCAAATCTTCATCATTAATATTAAAAATCAAACATTAGAGATGTTTGTGTACACCAAAAGACATTATACACCTAACACACTCTTTCTCTCTCTCTATCTGTTAATATGGGCATACATCCTTGACAACATGCAATATATATATATATATATATATATATATATAGAGAGAGAGAGAGAGAGAGAGAGAGAGATTGTTGGTTTACACACAAGCGCATAATAGACCTGAACAAATGGTTGCTTATGTTGACCTGGTTATCTTGATTACATTAATCAGAGCTAAACCTAGCATAAGCCAAGCTAGAACTCGTTGAACACTGATCTATATATATATATATAGAAGTTCTGAGTTTTGGTATATATTTTTTCTTGGAAAGTGAACTTCAATAATAAATAAGTATTTTTATACAGTTTTTATTGGAAAAATATTAGCACATTTGATCGTTAAACTATGTATATGTAAATTCACCCGATTAGATGGTCAATTTGGTTTTTCAACATATCGTGTCATAGACACTAAACAGCAGGGATACGCAAAGGAACACAGAAAAACTTCAGATCATCTTCGAGTTTACTCGTTTCTTGGCATAGACACCAAACAACACAACTCATATACGATGGAAACACGAAATTGCTAACAATGTAGCACCTCATATGAATACCCGTAATAAACACAAGTGCATGTCCACTAAAAGCCACATAAAAAATAACAGGTACCTGATAACGGAGTTTCCGTTGTGTTAGTGCCCACTCAAAGCAATAAAGAAAAAATGGGTCGTGCTCCATCACATATATTTTGACACGAATACAGAATGACAGAACATGTATGAATAAAATGATAAACAAAGCAATGGTTGCAATTGTAAAAGCCCCCACCCAAAGCACAACTCGAAATTTTTTTGTTTGAGAAAGAAAAAACCATAAACACGACACGAAACACAAAATCGTCACTCAACGATGAGTCATGTATCGGCTGATGCTATATCATCAACAGTGCATGTTGTGCAGAGGTGCACCCAGCCCACCTTAGAATCATGGAACCAAAGAAGCCTTGGGAGGCGGTCAGCACAGGTCAAGTCATGAACAAATGAATAATGAAAATGATGGCACTACTCTGCCCGATTGATCATGTCATGCAAACAAAGGCACTGCATCTATCGGTCCTAAAAACCGGTATTATTACTGTAGCAACACAAAAGAAAATATGGGTGCATGTGTGACTCGTTCAGATCGTGAACTGTGACATGATTCCGTCCACTGTTTACCGGAAGGTCAAGGAAGTTGGTCGACGGATAAAAGGAGAGCCGGCGGGACATGCCAAACTTCCTGCGTGACAGGATAAGATACGTTCTGGAGCCTGGTAGGAACTGACAGTGATTGGATAGAGCCACTGTTCTTTCGTGTGGCAGTCGATCGAAGGGCAGAATCAAGGTATTTGTGTTCAACAAGTAGGTGAGACTTGTGCTTTTGAGGAGGTGAAATAAATCTTAAAATGAGAGTTTTGGAAAAGGAAACGCTATGGGGATTGCAGAGGGTTACGGAGCACAGATTGGCTCTATGATACTGGGCAAAGTTGACAATCGAGATAGATGGAAGCCAGTTAAGAAGGCTTGTTTCATGAACTTCACTGCACACCAAAAGAAAACTAATGAAAAATCTCAACAGAGTACGAATGAATCTTCAAGGCACGTTTGTTTGCAACCATTATGCTGTAGATCCAGATGATATCTTTTTTTGCTTTGTTATAAATGGAGGCTGAAGCCTACAACACCCACATACACATGCATCCACCCAGAATCGAACTCGCCATTGCAGCTTGGGAGATCGAGATCGCTGCTGTTGAGCTAATGCTCTTAGGCTGAGCTATATGGTCCTTTTCAAAATATGGGCCAAGATTTCTTGGCCCGGCCCTCTATGTTTCCAAGGTCATGCCAGGCCCGTAGGAATTGTTCGCATGAATGAGCTCCCACCAAAGCAATATCGCAGACACTGAGGTCACTACATGGGTTCTTGGTGGTATTTTACTATATCTTAAATGATATAGCATCAAGCTAAAAAACTAGAACACTTAATGGTTGTGTTCTATACAACGTCACATTCCACCCAGAATGGTGGTATTTTACTATATCTAAAATGATATAGCATCAAACTAAAAAACTACAACACCCACATTCTATCATTTTGTATAATAGAATCGATAGACAATCTGCAAAAATTCAACAAGATGTTCCATACAAAATCAGTGAATACATTACATCGGGGTTGTGTTCTATACGTCACATTCCATACAGATGGTCCTTTATAAATCGTTGGATTCTCCCCCACCAGGATGGTCTAAACTCTCCATCTACAACAAAAGGATCCTTGTTTGGCAAATTAGTTTCATGGTTCACGAACCCATTTTTTGCTGGATTGCTCGAGACGCCAAGTAGCACATGTCAAAATGGGTTTGGTGGTTGCAAGCACTTCAAGGCACTACTGGGATAGTCTCATTATTGAATCATCACACATTAATGATGTAACAAGATTCAATAAAGCAATATCCAGTGTCCAATACAGGATGTCAATATTTCTTAACTCCTTAAGAAATTTAAAGAACTCCAATACCTCTAGATTCCATGAGAACGTAACACAATGCCCTTGCTACTAGTTCATATGGCAACAATTGTTTGCTCATACAACTAAAAAGACAAGCCCTCCGATGGGAGAGCAACAACTTCATAAACATGCAGATGAATTTATCTACATTTCATAAAGAAACATTATTGCCATTATCACTGTCGAATCCTTTATATGGAGCATGGGCAATCCAACAATAGGCATATTTGATGAAACAATTGATCAAGTAAAATTATAGATTCACATGCCGAAGATCATCCTCAAGGAATTACCAACTAGTCCTTACTCACACTGTCATTAACACCAGAGACACTTTTTCAGTTTTGCGATCATAACTTAGTGTCCAGATTATTACTTCTGTAATAGTTATCTCAGAAAACCTGTATTTAAGGTTGTGAGTACCTAGTTACTCTTCTTGTCCATGAAGGGCTCCATAATGAACCCTTGCTTTTGTATAGCTTCTTTAATCCTACTCTTGTAGGAGTATGCTTAACCCCATCTTGATAATCCAAAAAAAAAGTTTCTTGTACCCTTTACATGTCACAAAGTATGCACCATCCAATTTCTTTCCCTTCATAAAACATCCAAACTAGTTAAAGATCACATTGATTATATTACAATAATTGTTTTTTGTACACTCTTTTTTTCTATTGGTTCATAGCACATGAATCATTTCTCTAATTTAACCAACCAAACTCAATAGCCTCCACTTTCCTTTGTTCTCACATCCTTTATATATATATATATATATATATATATATATATATATATATATATATATATATATATATATATATATATATATGGAGAGAGAATAGTTCATGTGCACACTCGTTCGTACTCAAATCTAAATCTATTTAAGGACTTCAACAGTTTGGTAGTTGACATTAACAATCACCATTAAATGCAGTATGCAAAGAGATCTAATTCAAAATTGAGATATCATCTATTCAATCATTGAGATCGTGAAGGATGTTTGAACATGAATGGGGTGTATGCATTTATCGTCTTCTCAATCGAGTTTATCCAATAAAATTGACAAATGAACAACCTTTATACTCAATTTTTGTTGTGATTCCGATTTTACTCCTACTAAAATTTGAAAATTATCATAATACCTCTCAACCATCTAACCTCTATTTGTGCAGGTTTCCACTTTACTTTTGATTGTCTCGCATCATTTCTTGAGCAACTCACAGTTTCAAGCTGGATCTAATCATGCATCTATCGTCTCATAATGCTTTAAATGAAGAAAAAGAAAAAAGAAGGAAGAAGAAGAGAAAAAAGAATAGCAAAAGAGGAGGCTCGTTCAAAGAGGGTTTAGTTATTTTTAGAGGTATGTACTTGATTTAGTGTATTTTTTGCCATTTATTTGATATATTGATTTCACTCAAATTGGATGTGAGAGGAGAGAGAAAATAATGAGTAATTTCAGTATTTTTGAAAAAAAGAAGTATGAGAATATTAAAAAGGCATGAAAATAGTAATCCCCGATTCAATTAGATTGCCCATGCTCCGATTCCTTTAGTTCGAAGTCGATTTTAACGTGGCGTCAACGGCTCAAGGCCGAATTTATCGTCGAAAGAGAAAAAAAGATGGCGTCATCACCATTCGATCTCCAATGGTGTCCCTCCAATTACCAGTCTCCCTCTCTCTCTCTCTCTCTCTCGCGCGCGCGCGCGAGGAATGATCGGTGGAACCGTTGTGCCGGAGATAAAGAAAAGCCATCATATTTCCCCCTTCACCATCGACGATGTTGGGGCCGAAGGTGAAGCTGTCCGAGCAGAAAAGAAGCTCCTCCGTCCCAGATTAGACCGGGGGATCAGGTTTCTGGGATTCTCCGCCGGGAGGCGGCAGTGGCCACGATGACTACGGATACGGAGATGATGACGGCAGCGTAGTACTTAACCATGTACTGGGGACTTTCGAATCGGTGGACGAGATCATGCCGGTTTATGGCCAGGGCTCCGAGTTGGGGAAGGAGAGGAAGGTGTTGGACGTTGAAGAGGAAAAAGAAGGGTTCAGACGGCAATATGCTAAATTGAAGAAGGAGGCTTTTCCTTCCGTCTCTGCTTCCCTGGCGGAAGAGGCTAAGCTATCGGATTTGGAATTTGAGGTTAGCGCTCCTATCAAATTTTCGAGACGTTGTTCTTTTTAATGTCTTAGAGAAAAGTTGGTGTTATGGAAGATAAAATGAGAGAAACAAACAATGAAGGAGGTTATGAGTTGGTCATCAGTGACGGGCAAATGACTGTGCCTCTGGCAAGTTGAGGTCACTATCTTAAGGTAAAAGGTGTTGAATTCAAGTAGATACGACCAAAATAAATCAAAATGCAATTGAGAACATATGTAGCCAACTGCACTTAATGCGGGATAGGGTCATTTCCTGAAATCAAGTGGTGGGTATGACCCAAGATAGATTCAAATGTCAGTTAAGCCTCTAATCAAAATGCAATTAAAGAATCTAAGAAGCCAATTCCACTTACTGTACGAAAGGATCATTTTTGGAATGGCCTTCTAAATTATTTCTATGAAAGAAACTCCCTTGGTATTGAATCGGACTAGGGACAAGGTGATAGTTCTCAACATTATATTGACGAGGAACTTAATGTGTAGGAAAGATCAGGAACTTCGATGATTCATTGAGAAGATAGGGCCTTCTGATTTATGCTTTATGAGTTGCGTCTACCGGAAGAAGACCCTTCCGTTATTAGCTTAATATTGCATAAAGATGAGAAATCGACAGTTCCCGAAGGAACAATAAGAAGTTGTCCTGTCTGCTATTAGTTGAAGATTGCTACTTCTTTTTCTTGTTCTCCTTAACAATGCCTATAACACGAAGCCCCATGCGTTCCTTCTGCCAAAATGAACTCAAATAGCCAAGAAGAGGTATGTAACCGAAATGTCTATGGGCGTCAGTTTCCAATTTATTCAATGGCTTTCCCACAATATTGACTGTGTTGAACATTGCATTCTTACTTCTATCATTGTGTCGCAGAACATTTGCACTAAATTTCTCCTTGTTTTCTCATATGTTCCTCAGTTACTGTCTAGACACGAGGAATAATGGATGTGCTGTCGAAAGTTACATTTACATAGAGTTACTTGAGCTTTTGTGATTATAATGCCTTTTCTTTTGGATAACATGGCGCCTTCCCCACTGGCTCTTATGGGTTATTTGTTTTCACTTATTGAAGCTTTCTCGAGAGAGGTTATAAACATGGACGTGGTACGAAATATTGCTAAGTCTGGTATTCCGGATGGTAGCAGTTTGCGGGCAACTATGTGGAAGGTGAACATCGCTTGAGTCTTGAAATTTTTGGTGTATGTGTTCACATTGGTTGGTTTTCTTGGTGATCATGATTTGTTCTGTTTGAAAGATTTCCTAATACATGCTCTGCTTGTAATGCAAGTTGTGATCCTCATATTCTTGTTTGTAAATTATATGGAATTGAATTTCCTGAAACTAGTTTAGTGTTCTATCAACTTGCTGCCACTTCTCTGGGTAATTCCTTGTTCTATCCATCACTAGAAACAGAGTTGGAGAAGCACCATTTTTAATGTTGAAATATGGTAAACTTCCCTTGTAAAAGTGGTTTACTTTAGATGTCATTGAAAACTTTTTGTTGATGAATGCACGCATGTGGAACATCTGTTCTGCATGATCACCAGGTTTGGCCTCATAGATAGTCATTCAACTCTAATAATCTCATAAATATATTTTATACGATCATTAAGAAAACCCATGTGATACTAAATGCATCTCTAAGAAAGAAAACTTTGAATACATACTGTTTAGGCATACCAAATATTTTATCTGATAAGGTGATGCTATTGAAATTGAAAGAAACATTATAAGGCAGAAGTATGGCCTACGATGTTGAGTGTTGGGCAGTGTAAACATGAAGATGTTGAGGTGAATATGTTGCTAGACAAGAAAAGACGACATTCATAGAGATGAATTGGTGTGGTACCAATAGAAGATAAAATGAGAGACACATTTAAGGTTGGTGCAGACATTTGGAGAGGTGTCCACTGGGGGTTCCAATGAGAGGGCATGCAGAATGGATAGTATTTTAAAAGAGGGAGATGAAGGCCTCTAAAGTTGGAAGGACACACTTGTATATAATCATGTGATTTTCGGAGTTAAATGATATTATTGCAAAAGATTGGGCTCAATAGCAACACAGAAACCATGTAGTTGAGCCCGCTTAGTCTGGGAAAGGGTTTGGTTTTGGTAGCCTGAGCTTAGCGATTTTGACAGCATGATGTGAGATTCTTCTTACAGTTGGATCTAACAAAATATTATATGTAATAAATTGACTCATGCAGTTGAGACTAGAGACATCTGTCACTGGTCTAAAGGGTCTGATGCTGGTCGAACATTCTTGAGAGACAGTCTTCAAACAATGGTAATCAACACATTGAATAACTAACTTCTCAACATGGTTTTGTATAACTATAAATTTGCATAAAATAATAATCGACATATTTGAAGACTCCTTTGTTAAGTTATAATTTTGATTTTCATCATTTGCCAGGCTGTAGTTATCCTATTTGACATGGGGTGAGAGTGTGGGTGCAAGACATGGCAATTTTAAAAAATCATAGGTTTGGGGAAATGGCTATATGTAAGTATAATATTTATATCATAAAACTAATGATGATTATCAAATAAATCATGAAGTAGTAATATATGAATCAATCCAAGTTACTTTTTCTTCAAAAGTTGACTCACTACTAATGTAATAACCGGTCAATGTTTGTGAAGTATCTTTGTGATCTGGCACTAAAAAAGTTTATCTTAAAACATTGGTAAGTTAGACATGGGAGAAGTACAGGTGTCAACTTCTGGAGACACGAGTGCAGCACATTGGTGCAAGTGCCTATGTGACATAGCTGTTACCTCCACATCCCGAACTGCACACAAACTCACAGTCATTTTGTCATCTGATGAAACTTTGTTCAGCTTCAAGGAAACAATAGCGAATTTCAGGAAGATGTACAAAAATAGGCTTAAGCACCGCAATCAAATTATATGAACAGTGAACACAGAGTAGGCTACTAAATTCAGTAGTCATTCACATGGTTATTGCTAAGTGAGAGCTGTTGAGAAAGAAAACTACTTGTGCAAGATGGCTTGGGGCAAGTTTCTACTGATGCAGCTGGAATATGGTCACACACATCTTCTTAAAGGAGGGTGTTGGGGGATTAGATGTGCACTGTCAACTTGAATACAGACTATGCTTGGCCAACGTACCACACCATATTGCAAAGTTCTTTCCAATTGATCTTTAAGAGCAGAATCTCAGCTAGTTAGAAAATCTCCTTACAGCAAACTACAAGTTTATCATAATAAGTTTTAGTTGTTTATTTAAATTATGAACAAGCATATTGTAATTTCATGATTGATCTTATGTATTTTAGGAGCAATCTTTCAGTGTAGGAGATTCTACAACGAACATAAAGAAGACCAGTTCATGAAAAAGAATTTGGCCAGTTAGTGTTCCTGTTAAATAAGGCAAGATAGACTTGAATGTGAAACCAGAAGGGGAAAGGGATTAAATGAGTGAGTGCAATGATTGCTCTAGAGACAATTTCTCACAGATTCAGATGATTCAGAATGCCTGAGCAATTTGGAGAAAAAAGAGTTGGGTTTGCATTGAAAAGGAAGCCAGAAGAGTTAATGAATTATATATAGGAATATCACTTGATACTCAGCTCGGGAACTGTACCAAAAAATCGCTTAGTTTGTAACTTTTCATCCCAAGTAATACTCTTGGATTAAAATTATATAGGAATTTCACTTGATACTCATGCTTTAAAATTCTTTCTTTAGAGTAAGGATGAAAGATCTTGCTTACTTTGTGACTTTTCATCCCAGTTAACTTATTTCTTTTGTGCACTATGCCTGATTAGCTTTTACTAGGATACTTGCCGGTTGATCGAGAATTATGGGAGACAGAACTGGCAGAGAACGGATTGAAGTACGCTTCCTTAAAATCAGAGCTTCTGTTAAGGCCAGTATGGTGTTGGAAAGTGAATCCCCTTTGCGTATTTGTTTGCTATTTTTCCTGACAGGGCTTCAGAAAGATGGTTACGGTTTCTGCATTGGTAGTTTTCGCAAGTTAGTCTTCCATTGACTATATTATTTAATCTAGGCAGTCTGGGTTGACAAGAAGGCAGGAAGAAGAATCGAACCCAGGCCAACAAAGATTGGAGAGCGATATTGATAGTGATGAACCTTTAAGAAGACATGAAATTGCTGATGAGGATCATCCACTCAGCAATGGGAAGGCTAGTGCCTGGCATAAGTATTTCCAGGTAAACACACTATATGTCAATGGGCTTGTCTGAAGTATATGGCATGTTATGGAGTTCAATCATTAATGACATGATTGTTTCTAGGATACAGAGACCGCAGAACAGATCAATCGTGATATTCTTCGTACCCATCCGGATATGAGTTTCTTCTCTGGAGATTCTCCATTTAGTCATGACAACCAGGTTCATCGTTTTCTTGTGTTGCCAAGAGCAGAGTTTTGTCATAGCATAAGCGAAATGAAATTTCCATTCCTTTTTTAAGAAGCAATGAGAAGCATCCTCCTCCTGTTTGCAAAGATGAATCCTGCTATTCGTTATGTGCAAGGAATGAATGAGGTTTTGGCTCCAATATATTATGTTTTCAGAACAGATCCTGATGTGCAAAATGCTGTAAGCAACATCATCCGAGGTTTATCAACTTTCATGCGTAACAATTCTGGTTTTCGATTTTCTTGTTCATGGATAAAGTTTTAATTTCACAAAGGGGACCTTTAGGTTCCTCATTTCCTATGATAGATATAGAGAGCAGCAGCCGAGATCCTAACGAAACAATACATGGAAAATTAGCCCACTCTCCAAACGAGCATATCCAAGATTTTGTGAAGCTTGTTTTTATTTCTTTATGTATTGAGGATGAGAATCAATTTGGTGCACATGTTCATTGACCATTTTTAATATTTTTACACAATTTTCTTGTTATCCCTAGGCCATCCATTTGACTAAATAAGATGGTAGCTTTTGCAATCTTATCATTGGATGTTATAACCTTCTTTTTGAGGCGATCATTGGGTGTGTAACTAACTCCATTATTACGCAGTCAAATGCAAAAGCAGATAGCTTTGCATGTTTTGTACGGTTGTTAAGTGATTCTGTCGATCACTTCTGTGAACAGCTGGATAACAGTTCTGTTGGTATCATTCTACACTCTCGCGGTTAATGGAGTTACTAAAGGCCCATGATGAGGAGCTGTGGCGGCATCTTGTCGTAATTAACAAGGTATAGTCTGGTAAATATATGTTTATGCAAAAATATATGTATCATAGGAAGTGAGGAACCTATCAGTTATATGTAAATATATATAAATAAATAAATAAATATATATATATGTGTGTGTGTGTGTGTGTGTGTGTGTGTGTGTGTGTGTGTGTGTGTGTGTTTGTAAATTTTATGCAATGAAGTATTAACCACGAAGGACATGGCACAACAACAACAACTAAGCCTTTTCCCATACTAGAGAGACATGGCACATCATAACTAAATATTCCCTGGACAAAAATACTTTTCCTTCCAAATATTCAGAACATTGTTGTCAGTGTATAACTTAGAGATAATATATCTTAGCTGCTGCCTATTCATCTATGTGAGAGGTTTTGGATTCCATGAAACTTCAGTTTTTCTTTTGATTTGACATACCAAATAATGGTATTATCTCAAATTGGCAGGTTAATCCCCAATACTATGCATTTAGGTGAATTACTCTGCTTCTTACACAGGAGTTCAGTTTTCAAGCCATCTTGAGAATATGGGATTCTCTTCTTGGTGATCCTTGTGGCATCCAGGTATCTCCTATAGAGGCATCCTTGATGCTTATAAAGGATCTGTATAGCATTTAAAGTTATGCATCAGTTACTGTCGTTGAACACAAATCCATTTTTGGTGGTGAAGGACATGCTATTGCGGGTATGTGTTGCTATGCTCCTGTGCACGAGAAGGAAACTGTTGAGTATCTACTTGATCCCAATACCAATTGCACAATTCTTTCGATGAAGATGATGGGAAGTGTTAATATTCCCAAACCAACTGTAAATCCCATGCCTGTTGCTCCATACTCCCATTCTAACTCTTGTTTGTCGTTTTCTTCATTACCATGATAAGGGCTTGTTGATGAGGACCGCCGCCACCTCCTTCAACATAACATTGCTTGTTCACCTGTGGACCACAAAGCTTTGGATTCTCTTTGAAGGAAGACTTTGAAAGAATTGAATTGCTTTCCTTGAGATATGTTTCCTTACAAGTCATTGAATGACAAGTTTTAAGACTTCCAAACATGTCAGTCCTGATAACTCCACCGGTATGCTTCCAGATAGGTGGTTGCAAGAAAAATCTAAAGAATTGAGGTGGAAGCGAACCTGAAAGTGGTACCACTATAAATGTGGTCTCACTGGGAGAACCGAACATCTTCATGGCCTTAAGGTTTTCAAAGAATTGAGGTGGAAGCGAGCTTGAAAATAGATTGCCAGATATGTCAAGGATCTGCAACGAAAGGGAATCCATGTTGGGAGCGGGGAAGTTTAATCTGTTCCCAAAGATGGTTGGATCTCAAGATCATTATTCGTAACTTGCTTAAGCTACCCAACCAGAAAGGGAATATGTCATTCAGCTAATTGTTGCCCAGGTCTAGAGATATCAACTCACTACAATTTGAGAATGGCGTTGGTATTTTGCCACTCAAGAAGTTTGTCTTCAGGTTGAGCATTTCTCACTACTTTTGCCATCCTCCTATGAAAATTCTTGAAGCAATTAGATATGGAACCCATGAGTTGATTAAGAGACATATCCACCCCTTGGATATGCCATTATGTGAGAGGTTTAGGTAAGCAAGACACCTTAGTATCTGGAGGAAGGAAGGGAAGGCGTTGATGCCACAATCACGGAGATGCAACTCCCTCAACAGAGGGTTATCTCCAGAGTCAGTCTTGTATTATATGAAAGGTCCAAGTCATCGAGGTTGCTCAAGCGTGAGAATAGTGAGACTTTGATGGTTCCACTGAAAAAATTATCAGAAAGGTGAAGACCATGGAGATTGGGTAGTTCCCTTGCAGAAAAAGGTGATGTCTCCCCTCCAAGAATTGCTACCAAGATAGAGGAATTCCAAATTCAAAACGGCTTCACGCAGTTTTGGTAGTGAGCTTTAAATCTGTTGTTTCTTAGGTCCACATACCTTAAATTGGGGAGATTGAGAAGAGGTGATGGAATGCCCCCGGTTAAAATGTTGTAGCAGAGGATTAAATCAGTGAGGTTGGAAAGAGAACTAAAATATTCAGGAATAGGACCCCATATATTGTTGCAGAGGATACATGAAATTTCAGCTGAGTTCCATGATGATGGAATGCTGCCGTTAACTTCACATCTTGTCATGCTTAAATGAGTGACTTGGGTGAGATGTCAAAGCAAGACAAGCTTACTCGACATCTGCTTGCAGTGGCAGATATACATTCAGCCGAGGTGGTGTCTGCCCCATCTCGACTTTTGAAAATCAACTTTGAAGTCTAACTCGTGGCGGGATCAATGGGGTATAACACATAGTTCGCCCCACCCTAAACCATTCGAAGGGCTATTCACCCTATGCTTAAAGAGCTTCAAGATCCGCCGCCGCTGCTTGGTATATGAAAGGGCCAATGACGGAATGTTGCTATTGTTGAGAAGGGTATCTTCATTGTCTTAGAGGTTAACCTCCACTAGTTGAGGTAAGGGAAAGAGCTTCTAGATCCGCCACCAATATGAAAGGATCAAAATTCATAAATGCTTGCATCATGTGTTTTTTAATATATCATGAATATCTTTTAACGGGAGACAGTGATGCTGATCTCTCTTGTTCTTCCTTGTCTAATGCGTGAATGTGTGCGTTCATCTAGTAAAAAATGATCAACAGTTTTCATTAAACAAAGAAAACCATAACATCATTGTATGCTTTAATACGAACAAAATCTGATAAATAAGTGGATAAGTATCAAAATGCATCATCGCAAATAGATAAACAAAGCCAGAAACAAAATGTTTGTACGTTTATACAATGAACACGAGCACACACAACGGCCTTTCGTGTGCCAGTTTGCCACTAGCAACAACTCTTATAAGAACAATTGATCAATATAGGAGATGAAATAGCCTTTTGTGTGTTTTTGGTGATATAGTCAATGATAACAATTCTCTCTACTTTATTCTGGCCCTTTGACATACAGTAACGGTACCTCAACCGATCAAAATTGACCCCGCACGAAAAATGGCATCAACATTGGACTTACTTGTAAAGGAGATCCATGAAAACATAAGCAGATCCAGATTGCGTGCACGAGAGAGAGAGAGAGAGAGTCCTAAGGAGGTGTTTGATGTTGAGGCATGGAACTGAGAAACTCGAATTATAGTTGCAATTTCTGTTATAATCGAACAAGGGTTTCACCGTGACAAGGTTGTACAACCTCATTTTTTTCGTGTTTACGAAACCCATCGGCCCAAGAAACTTCATTTCAAAATTTGCAATATTTTCTTTTTTTCTTTTAAATGGATCACTTTTATGTTAGGATCTAGTTTTACTTATGAGATACGGATCCTTTATTTCAATTCGACAATGATATGGCTGCATATTGAAACCGCATTATACATTGACGCCGTTAGCAAGTTTAGACTGATGGTAAAAACTAGAGATGATTCAATGAGACTTTACTTTAAATTAAAGGGACCAAATTCATAAACGCACGAACATGAAGATAGCTAATATGAAGTTTTTCGTAATTTGATTATTATAGTAGTTAAACAAGAAGTTTTCCTTATTTTTAATATTTACAGAAGCCGTTAGAAAGAAATTTACCCTACCGATTGCCAGAAATAAAAAGCAAGTCTATTTGAAAAGGAAGTCTAAATAAAGAGTTGAAAACGAACTGTTGTTTTTCGTCACCACAACAAACTACTTTGTTTTCTATCGCAGTTTAAAGATTAAAAAGGAAATCACTTCTCCAATAGTGTTGCATTATTGCATATAATTGCTCTCTCGTTGCGACGCCACAGCTTCGGATCGCAGTTGCAAATTGGCACGAGGATGAAGAAATTATTCTCGTCTCTCCTCCTCCTGCTCCTGCTCGACGCTGCCGCTACCACCACCGCCGCGGATCTCACCGACTCGGCTGCGTATTCGAGGCCGCAATTGCTAAAACTTTTGCAGATCGCAAAAGCCAAGGTACAAAGCCTTTCTTCTTCTTGCAAGATCCCGAACTTAATAGATTCTTTTAGCGATTGATCTTGGCTAAAGTGAAAGGGAGTCGGTTTAATTTGGTTGAGTTTGAATCAGGGTGGAGCAGGAGGAGGGTGTCAGTATAGCGTGGAAGTGAGGACGAGCTGCTCGTCAAGGGCGTGGACGAGGGACAGGGTCAGCCTCGCTTTCGGTGATGCCTACGGCAATCAGGTCCCTTCCTTCGTTTCCTCAATTGTCTCTTTGTTAGAAACTTTCTCCTTCCTTTCCTTTTGTTGCTTTCAGTTTTCTTTGAATGAGATTTTGCTGAAGCATGAAGAAAACACTCATAAAAAACAATCACCACCTCTACAAGTAGGGATGGCAATGAGATGGGTAGGAGAATGGATCTGGTCAATACCCAAATCTCAATTTTGTGTTTCGTATCCTCTGTGTTACATGCTGAGATGGTATGAGTAGACATGGCCGTTTTGAAATCGATCCGACAGTTCTTATCTTTAAATAAATCAAATTTCATTATGACAAGTAGATTGTTAGCTCAATGGTAAGGCACTCTCACAGTGAAAGAACAACTTATTAGTTGTCATTCATCGACTGATGTACCTAAAAAGTCTTTTTAAGGAAGAAATTTTTAGTCTTTTTCGAAATATGTGTGTCCTTGTATTTCATTTTTCTTAAACTTTTAATGGTTTTGAGACGGATCCGAAACTAAAACCGACGATTCGGAAATGAGAACCAAACTTGGGGTGGTTCAGTTTCAGTTCCAGGTTCCAAACAAATCAAAACCAAACATGTATGAAGTTACATTTCCTATGAGTCCATCTGGTTGGGTTTACCTAACCAAAGGTCACCACGAAAATCAAAATGAAGCCTTTTCCTTATTATGTGGTGAACTTAAATGAATCTTCACCATTTTGATATGTGTTGTATGCTATTCCCTCATTATAATCCAAGCAAGGAAGATGGTTGTATGGTTTCCTTTCAATATTTATCAACCCTTGCTGACTAACCCGATGCAAAATAAATAGGTTTATGCACCTAGGCTGGATGATCCACCATCAGGGACATTCAGGAGATGCTCAACTGATACTTTCAAGATAACAGGACCTTGCACCTATCAAATCTGCTATCTGTATTTGCTGAGAGTTGGGCCCGATGGTTGGAAGCCAGAACAGATCAAAGTTTACAAACCCAGTTCCCAGCCTATAACCTTTTATTATGACATGTTTCTTCCCAATGGTGTGTGGTATGGTTTCAACCAGTGTGACAGTGCTTCTTCAGGTGCCGCTGATGATGCCAGTCAGAGGAGTTTGGTTGCAGAAATCTAGACTTGTTAATAATGTTACCAATGCATATTTTATGTTGAAATTGGACTTCCTGTGCTTTTATTTTCCTCCTCTTTCTACTATCAAGTGAAGTTTTCATTTTCTAAATGCTATGGAACGCACAACAACATGCAATAGTTCACCTGGCTACGGGTTCGACTCTCAAGTTGAAGGTCATGAGCTGAGATTCGGCCTCCCCATTGTACAAGAAAAAAAAGTGTCAAACTGTCTTCAAGGTAAACCCCTGGTTGGTACATGACTAATATGCTCGTGGATGTGTATGTTAGGCTTTGGCCTCCTCTTATAACAAAAAAGAAAATTTTCATCGTTGAGTATCGTTCGGATGGTCCATCAATTTCTTCTATCCGATTACGGGATAGAAAACCCTTTAAATAAAATAAACGAAGAATACAAAAACCGATAAAAGAAAGGAGAGTAGAAAAACTTATTAGGTATCATTCTTTATAAAAATAATATTTATAACGTCCTACCTGCTTGGTGTGAAACAACAACTCCCTCTGTAAAGCAATAACCCAACCACCGAATTAAGTAGATCATTTATCATCACAAATAAAAGCAATGGTAAGATATTTATTAGAGACGCAGTATGACTTCTAAGAAATATAAACCCTTAGGCATTAGATCAACAGCAGCATGCCTTGGCGCCGAAGCTGCAGGTGGAGAGTTCTACTCCCGAAGGACACATGCGTGGGTGTAGGTGTTAGGCTTCGGCCTCATCTTATAACAACAACTAAGCCTTTTCTCATACTAGATAGGGTCGGCTACATGGATTCTTTGTTTTCATAGGGCTCTGTCATGTGCCATGTTAGCAGTTAACTCTACATAAGCTAAATCATCTTATAACAATAAAAAAAATATAAATACATCTTAGCAAGAAACAGCCATCAAGAGGTATCACCTTTGTGTGTGAGTGAGAGGCTTCTAGAACACGAAGTCGCCCTAGCTTCTAGAAGAGTGAAGGTACGTGTTAACGCCTATGCAATTTCTACGTTTCCCTAGTTGTGTCTCGCCTGTAGCTCAGTGGATAGAGCGTCTGTTTCCTAAGCAGAAAGTCGTAGGTTCGACCCCTACCTGGCGCGTTTCCCATTTTTTTCCTTGTCTATTTTGCTATTTAAAACTTAAGATTAATGTGATGGTATTTTACGTTTTTATTAACATCAACTGCCGTTTAAATATATAAACAACAACTACGGGTAAAAATATAAACGAGTCTTATCAAACTTAGTACTTGAAGGTCAAACTTGATTTATGCAACAAAGATATTATTTAAATTTGATTCATTTAATTAAATTAGTCTAATTTAAAATTTAAACTTGATTTGTTTAACTCTTTTATAATTTAAATTTTTTTATCAAATTTATTTTGAAATATTTAAATATTTAAATTAATATTCAATAAATACTTTTAATATTAGATAGAAATAAATACTTTTATACTATTAATAGAGTAAAAACTAAAACTAAAAATAAAAAAAAATTAATCCATAATCCATTATATAAAAAATTCATAATCTTTTTACAGAAACTTGTTATTAATAGTAATAAATAAAATATTATTATCTATATTTTTTTATCTAAATTATAATTTTTATTTAATTTTTATTAGTTATATAAAATGAATAAATAATATATATACACAAACATATACGAATTATTAATGTCAAATCTATAAAATTTAAACTTAACTCATTTATATAATTAAGACTTAATTTAAGTAAAAACTTGTTTGATTAATTAAATAAACGAATACGATCAAACATTTAATAAGCCAAATTTGAATAGATTATGAATTGAAAAATTTTCACACGGTATCATATGACCAAACTGTATGGTTGGATTTTAGAGATAGACAAATATTGAAAAAAATCTAATTATCATTAAATGTAGATTGTAATTACACAATCTGCTATCAATATGAAAGTCTCCAACTATGACAAATTGTTGACATTTCCATTCAAGTCTCCAACTATGAAAAATTTGATGTACAGTTATTAGCTGAAAATTTGATGTATATAAAGATTTATAAATTAATAGTTAGATAGGTGTATCGGAGTCAATTAAAATTTAATATTTTTATAAAATTTTATGAAATTAATTATGTGATAAAAAGATTAAAAAAATATTAAATTGATTGGCGCGATCTGTACGTCTCTAATCTTTCGAGAATTTATGTAAACTCTACCGTAATTATACATGTCAAAATGCAGCTAACTACTCGCGTGGAAAAAAAGAAAAACTACTAAGATTTACAGTTAACTCAAACATAGATTTGCATCTCTTCTCTCTGAGTTTTCCTATTAGTTTTTACGTTTTTATACTATGGTATTTTACGTTTTATTAGCATCAACTACCGTTTAAAGGTATAAACAACAACTACGAGTAAGGATATAAACATGTCGTATCAAACTTAGTACTTGAAGGTCAAACTTGATTTATGCAAAAAAATATTATTTAAATTTGACTCATTTATTTAAATTAACTCTAATTTAAAGTTTAAACTTATTTGTTTAAATTTTAGATATGAAGTTTTTTATAATTTAAATTTTTTTATCAAATTTCTCTTTAAAATATTTAAGTATATTAATTTAACATTTAATAAATACTTTTATACTATTAGATAGAGTATAAAACTAAAACTAAAAATAAAAAAAAATTTAATCCATAATCCATTATATAAAATTTTCATAATCTTTCTACTGAAACTGGTTATTAATAGCAATAAATAAAATATTATTACTTATGTTTTTTCTTATCTAAATTACAATTTGTTTATTTAATTTTTACTAGTTATATAAAATGAATAAAATAATATATATATACAAACATACACAACTATTAATGTCAAGTCTATAAAATTTAAACTTAGCTTATTTATATAATCAAGACTTAGAACTTGTTTGAAAAAGCGAAAATTATAGATTATGTTGATAATCGTTATTGTATAATCGATTCATTTTTTATGTTTGGATCATTAAATTGTGTAAAGTAATTTTAAGCTAATATGATTCGTTGAATGATATAAAAAAAATTATTTTTTATGCATATTAAATTATTTAAAAAAATTAAATAGGCTGTTTGAAATGACATAAAAAATTATTTATATCATATTAAAATTAGGTATAAATAAAATAATTAAAAAATTATTTAATTGAGGATAAAATAGTATTTACATATCAAAATGTAAGAAATAATCTATAAGTTAAAATCATAAGCTCCAATCTTTAACTTATGATTATTAGTTGAAAAAATATTTTTATTTTACATTGAATTTCATGTAAAAACTTTTTTAGAAAATAATTTTATTATTCAAATATAATAATTATTTCACAAAATAACTTAATCCTTCAAAAATAAATTGTTTAAGAAAAAAATTAATCTTTCTCAAATATACTCTCTAGTTTAAGTTAAAACTTGTTTGGTTAGTTAAACAAGCAAAGGATGAAACGTTTCCAACAAAGTCGAAATTCGAATTGATTACGAATTAAAAAATTTCACATGGTATCATATGACCACACTGTATGGTTGGATTTTAGAGATAGACAAATATTGAAAAAATCTAATTATCATTAAATGTAGATTGTAATTACACAATCTGCTATCAGCCATGAACAAGTCTCCAACTATGACAAAATTCACACCTTGACATTTCCATTCCCCTTCTGAAAACTTAATGTACAGTTATACATGTCAAAATGCAGCTAACTACTCGTGTGGAAAAAAAAAAACCACTAAGATATTTACAGTTAACTCAAACATAGATTTGCATCTCTTCTCTCTGAGTTTTTCTATTAATTTTTAGGTGAATTCTCCTCTCAGTGCAGAAGCAGCTCTTTGAATGGCTCTGGCAACCCTCCAGATCTCATGCTGAATTGCTGCAAGCCTTTCTCTTTCACTCACCCCCGTTGATCGAGTGATAGAATCAGCAATCCCAGGAAGAAATCCAGCTTGCTTTCATGGTCGCTGGGAGGCCCAAACACCTGTACAGGATAACAAAAAGTGTCAGGTTTTTCAAGTAAGAAGCATAATGGATTAGTAACTAATATACAATGATGACAAAATGCACTATTTGTTACATGAATGATGAAACATCAAGTGACACAAGTCAAACACACTCACAAGTCATGCTTGAACCACACAAACACACTGCCTTCCTCTAAGTCATCTGCATCCAGGAAGCCTTTTTCAGCAAGCATTAGTCTATCATTCAACGCTCGCTTTTTCATATCTACTGAACAACTTGCAGTTTCTTGCAATCTCAGCTTCTGCAGTTCAAAACAAAGACAAGTATAAATAGATGGTGCCAAGGAACAAGTAGGAGTGATTATAGCATTAGCAGATATATAAATACATGACAACCCATTGCAGTTATTTTTATTTTACCTTTGATTCATCATCAGCTTCTTCGGCAGCAGAAGCAAATTCTTGAATTGACATAGTTAACGGACGTAGAGAAATTTGCTGGTCTAGCAAGTTGCTCAATTTGTTCTTGTACAACTGCCCAAAGCAGGGAAGATTGTATAATCAATATATGAATGCTCAGCATTTGATGGTAGCAAATGCAAATGTAACACCAATGTTCTCACCAACTGACTGTGCAAAAACTTTCTTCAGTTCACTTCTCTCTCTTTGCCTCAGCCTTATTAAATTAAAACCAATATGTTTTTAAGAGTTTTGTTATATCGACCCAAAACATTCCCTTAATAATCTTGCTTAATACTTAATAAAGAAAGTATTAAACAATAACAACAACCATATAGTCTGTCCTATGTCATAAAAATTTGACAAAGTTTTACGTTTCAGACTGTCAACTACCTAACATATTTATTTAGAAATTAAGAAGATTATTAGAAGAATCGATTAGGAGCTAGAAAGCACGGACACGCCATTTCTTGGCGTGTCCACGTGAATACGTGTCCGACATAAACAAATGATACTTCGACACGCACACGACACGCGTGTCTCACGTGTCGAGTGTCCAATTAAAAAAAATTATTTTTTTTTACTCGAGACACGGTTCAAAACTAGAAGCAGACACATATCGAACACACGCAAACACATATGGACACAATCCATTAAAAATTTAAAAAAAAAAATTATTCGGTTTTACCACAGTTTCGGATCTAAAACCGAAATCATCTCAAAATCGCCGGTTCTGGTTTACCAGAAACTAGATATGTCAATATGGGCCCGGCCTGCTCACATATAAAAAATATTATATATATACTTTTCCGATCACATTTATAATGCAAAGTTTTCTTTTGTTATATGTATAGTTTCTTAGTATATGTATATATACATACGTAAAATATATTTGTAGTATATATGCCTCACATATACATACATATATATATATATATATATATATATATATATATATATATATATATATATATATATATATATATATATATATATATATATATATATATATATATATATATATATAGTTTTTCAATGAACTAAATAATCAAAGTTACATGAGTTTAACTGGGCTACCAACCATTAATTATACTATTAAGTCCAACACTAGTGTTTTGCAGTCCAACCCTACCCTCCAAACTGGCAAGACGGTGATCTTTCCGGACGTTAAGAACCGATCTTTCTTGTATAACAGAGATTCATGGAAAATTTGCAGCCGGCGTTGCAACTTTTCTATGCTTGGAGTTCAAAATTCAGTCGAAGGCAAAACCGCAAAGGTTTGTACTTAATCCTGTTCTTTCTTTTACATCTTGTTTTCTATATCTTTGTTAAATCAGACATTTTACTCGTATGGTTGGCTAAAATTGGTGTGGTTTATGTAGCTTTGTGATGCTTTACAGTTTTATTGATCATTATTTGTGAAGATCTTTTTAATGGATAATAGAAATTAGTGGTTTCAAAACTGAATGAAAATGTAGTGGTTGGACAATTAGCAATTGACCGACCATTAATGGACTGGTAATGATCTCAACTTTCTTAAGAACCAAAAATTATTGGAAGATGATTTGATTTATAAAAAATATCCGATTGTTGTATTGATTGAAATGAACAGGTCCTCAAGTTAGGTTAGGTTCAGAAAAATATTTATTCACCCATCTACAAGTATTTAAAACAAGATTGATACGTGTACATCCCCTTTACTATACAAATATTCATTTTGTTGCTTTTCTCAAAATGCTTTGGATTATTTTTAATGATTATGAAAATATCTTTCAACAAAAAAACGAAACATTTTTTCTTCTCCTGCACAAGCCTCCTTCTGGCCTCAGTCCATTCCTCACTCCCAAACTCATTCCAACTAAGTGTTACTCGATTTAAAACTATTTTCAGCAAAGAATGAATTAAATTCATCAAAAAATTAAAAAATAAAGAAAAATATAATAACAATGATCAATTCAAAAAGAGATTTATTGATTTATGTTGTTGATTTGATTTTGATTTTTTTATTTTTTAAAGTTCTTTTGATTTATTTTTTATTAATTTTTCAATAATAATTGAAAATAAAAAATAAAGACATCTCGATGAAAGAAATGCACGTGACACGTCTCCTTAGCATCTCCCCAATGAGAAAGATGTGGGTCCACCATGTCTCCCCCAACACGAGAGACACGCCTCTACCACATCTCTTTTGTTGGGGAGATGCGTTCGACCCGCGTTTCTCTCGTTTGAGGAGATGCACGTTTTGTTATGTCAAAACAATTTTTTATTTTTTTCGTTCGATTGAAAAAAAAGATAGAGTATTTATATGAAAAGTATTTTAGGTATTTATGAAAATTGGAGCGTGGATAATGTCCATTTAAATTTTTTAGAACAAATTGGCAAACACGTTTGATGTGTCGAGGGGATGGAATTTCCTTAAACCCGGGGGTCTTTCGTCCCAGCACCCACGATACTTCTTTCGAGGGGATAGAAAATTTCCTTTGAACGATCGGGGAGAGAGAGAGACTTAGAGGACTCGGTTGTATAAAACGCCTCTACCAGTATTCCCTCCCAATTGTACCAAGAAAATAAAAGATTTTCTTCCCTCGTCCATTTTGCTCGCCTGAGCGTGGTGTCTTCAAATTCGCGCTACCTTCTCTTATCAAGTTTGCAGTCCAAACTCCATGTCACGATTATTCACAACTTCATTCTCACCATCCCAACGAGTTCAAATCTCAAATCCTTCGCAATAGTTGTTGAGATCATCAACGGATTAACCGGCAAGGTGTTTTCTGTCAATCGGGACTCTGTTTTCGTGTTAGCAGCCAGAGTGTTGCCTGTTCTCGGTGCAGCTACTTTCGGCTACTCCACCTTTTTATCATGGAGAAAGGAGAAGCAAGAGCCTCTTAACTCTGCTTTCTCCCTAGCCGTTTATTTCACGTTTGTGCTCTCAACAGGAGCCATCACATACGCATATTCAAGTTGTGATGGGAAAATGAAGGAGAGGGACATGTGGGTGGTCGTGTCTCTCTTTGCCTTTGATCACCATCGCTTTCCTCGCCCGTGTTTCTGTCATCGTTCCACCAGAATCGATTTGGACTATCTTTGCCTCTTCTTTGGTGCCTCTGTTCGCAGGGCTGGCGTTGCTTTTGGTTCGACGTAGCATTGTCGGGGTTTCTTCGTCTGAACATAATCGCTTCGGTTGAAACGAGTACATGTAAGAAATCGAATGCAAAAGAATTCACTTCTTAAATTACTTTTGTTAGTTAGTAAACTGCATTACAGTTGGTCATTCTGACCGTATCCATTCGTTAATTGTCTCTCGAGCACTTCCCTTGGAGACACCTTTGACTCAGAAGACTCCTGAAGCCATGTCTCTCGAGCACTTCTCGGAAAAATTATATCGGGAGAACAACACTTGGCACACTTCACATCATCTTTTTATTCACAAGATTATAGGCTAAATTTGGGTTAACTATGATAATTTGAGATCTACGTTCATCAATTCTGAGCTCTTCATTTGTTATTTTGGTTACAACGGGAAGCCATGCACCCTCCAGAGGTCGAACTCCCACCTGCGGCGGGGGAATCAGAATTCCCTGCCGTTGAGCTAGAACTGTGTATTTTCGTCTCTTTAAAGTGAGAGTTGTGCTTTTCTTCATCATGACTCTCACGTAATTGACTGCTATAAATGTAACAGTAGAGGTTGGTTGTTGGTCATCTTTCTCTCTTTCTGTGTGCAAGGCACAGAACATATATGCATCAACGACAGCTTGAAAACCTGTTTAACTTTGGCTACATGATTATGAGATTCATTCATCATTACAACTAGAATTTTCTCAAGTTCGAAAGTGGGGTCTCTCAAGGGATTGCTAAAAGCGTAAAAGTCTGCACTTTGAAGGCAGCAATCAATGAAGAAACAAATTTTCGGATATTGGTCTGAATAGTACTTTAAAGTCCTTATATTAACATTGTTAATAACAATAGATTACAATGGCCAGGTTAAGAATACTGATAGTGCAAAATAATATAAGATGCATTGGAGTAAAGCCCACAACACTCATTTACTCTGTTGGAACCTGAGGTTGTATGAGAAGGAAAGATGGTCACTGACCAATGAAGAATTTAGTGTATGTTACAGGATTTGAGATGTTAATAGAAGTAGGGTTCTGTTTTCCTTCAACTAGCTCTTCCTTTATTTCATTGGATGAATCTTTAAAACTTGGTTTTGGAAAATGGAAATACTGACCGTGTGAGATAAGTTTCTATTGAATTGAGAGCAACAATTGACATAAATGTTGCATCGAAGATGGGGTTTTGCAGTGCAAAATAAATCCAAATGCAAGATTTAGACAACTTCATATATAGTTAGGTTCCACTAAAACCAGGAAATGATACATCATCCCAGCAGGCTCTGCTTTTGGTACCCATGCTTGGATTCAAAAACAAGGAACCTTTAACATACAAAGCCTCAAAAGGCATTTCAATCCATGTACAATCTTTAGAAGGGCATGCTTTTATCACTCTTCCCATTTCAGGTGCAGCTTAGATGTCCTGAATGGTAAGCCTTTGTGATTATATTCGCTTTGAGGAGCAATAGTCATTATACTTGTTTAGCAGACGATGTTAGTAAATACCAAGCACTTGTATTTGTTCCTTCTGATTTAATGTCTCACTCTGTGCTCTTAACACTCATGACAGTAGGATAAACACGCGGGATCTATAACTTGCATTTAATCCGTTTTGCGGTATTGATGATGGTATTTAGCACATAATGTGTCTTCCTTTTTTAGCGCCCTCGATTTCTCTATTTGACTCTGCATCTTCATACACATGCTGTCATGTGATGATGCCATCTACTCGGGCATACATCATAAGCGCTGCCCTTCTGATCTTCTCTGAATTTACGTTGGTATCAGGGTGGGCGATGGGATTCTTATTGTAATAGTCGCTTGCAGTAAAAACTAAGAAGGCTTTGGTGATCGTACAAGTCATACGCAAGGATGTTGCTGGGGAATGCTAAAGTTGTCTTATACCAGTTAATTCCTTATTGAAGAAGGCATAGTATATGGAGTTTTTGCAGTCTTTGGAGTTGTATTCATTCTACGTGTGTATTGCATTGTAAATGAATAAGAACTAAATGTGTTTGTGAAGGATTGTTAGCAAGATTGTTCATATTGTATCAGATTTACCAGCAAAAGACCCAAAATGTTCGACCATTCGTACTTGATCCTCATTAGACAAAACCAAGGAAACAGAGTCTTCAAGGCAACACAACTAGTGTGCAATCACCTTCAAGATGCGAAGTTCTTTTCTAGTCAATTCCCCCTATGACCTGCCTAAATGATAGATAGGCCAGAGTAAATGACATAATTTCGTGAGGGGGAAGAACAATAAGGGATGGCTATATAGGCTTGACCTATGGGCCCTGACCCAACCCGATCCAAATGGAGCAGGTGTTAGCTCGGTTTGTTCGGGATCTTGAGAATTATCCGAATTGCTTAGGTAGACTATGGTGCAAGTACTTAGTAACAAGTGTTCTCTCTCTCTCTCTCTCTCTCTCTCTCTCTCTATATATATATATATATATATATATATATATATATATATATATATATAAAGAATTCTAAATACATATATCTTTCGGTGCAAACCTTGCGTAGACATCTTCACCTATAGAGGAATGAGTTGTACACTGATTTGTCTGTAGTGTCGATAATGACAGTCACTGACATAACCTGAAACCCATTTTGTAGGGTTCGTGTCATGATTTGAACTTTAAAATTTATGGATGTTAGAAATCCGGACTCCTCTCTGAAACATGAACAATATTTCCATTTTGCTATAAAAGCAACAAAATAAATTCAGAGATTTTGCGGAATTCGAGGTCTATGAAATTTTCAAAAGTGATAAAATAAGGCTAAGCTATCACCTAAATGATATTACACAAGTTCAAGAAAATTGTTTAGAGGAGTAAAGAAAGATTTGAAACTTATTTATCATGAGATAGAAGTTATAGAAACTGATCTAGAAGAGTAAAAAATGATTTGAAACCTACCCACATCATCATCAATAATAAATGTCAAAATGGGCCTGGTACGGCCCTAAAAAATTGCAAGTCCAAGCCACAGACAATTCTGACCTATATTTGAAGCAGTCTCGCATGGCTCGTATGACCTTGGGAGCCGACGAGGGCCTGTTGGATAATAAATCAGGTCTATAAGACTCGATTCAAATATGCTTGAAATCCAAATCCAAGTGCAGCATTTCAGGCTTCAATAAGCCATAATACATGTCTGGTTTCTGGTTTCCTGGAACCGGAACCGGAGCAGTTCTGGATCAGGTTTCTAAACCGTTGGTTCCAGTTTCATATCCAGAACTGCTTTAAAACCGGTTTAAGTATAAATTTTAAAAGAAAACTATGGTTTTGACAACAATGAGAGTTGAATTCTCTACCTAATTTAGTGACAGGTCATTCTCTGCCGTTGAGCCACAACTCAATTGGTGATTTTAAACTGTAATATATGTATATATATGTATATATATTATTTAACAAGAGCCTATTTGAAATCGCTGGTTCAGGGCCGATTTCTAAAAAAACAAGAACCGTGAATGAGCCGGCCCCCCTCAGTTCTGGTTACCGGTGGTTTCATAGCCAGTTCAGTTTTGGTTCGAACTATCGGACCAGTTTTGAGCCAGCCATGTTTAAGCCATATACGCATGTAATAAAAAAACTATATATATATATATATATATATATATATATATTAAAAATTATATATATATCTAATAAAAACTATACATATATATGTAATGGAAAAACTATATATATATATATATATATATATGTATATATATATATATATGTATATATATATATATATATATGTATATATATATATATATATATGTATATATATATATATGTATATATATATGTAAACACTTTAGAGGCCCATGTAAAATGTGGCCGGGCCGGGCCAGGCCCGAAACATGTTTTCCCCTGCCCACAAGGGTTGGAATGGGGCCAGCTCACTCGGTCCATATTGACATCTCTAATAAATAAATTGGAGTGGCTGCCCAGTGTTTCCTAGTTGTAGTAGTTGTAACATCTATTTTAGTCAATATAATTGTCTTTTTTCTAGTTCTCTATATGAGTTTTGTTTTTCACATTCGGTCTCATAATGAGACCTACGATCATTGCTTTTATGTTTGAAAAGCTTGTCATGTCGCAACAAGAATTATTAAAATTAGAGCTCGAACGATTGAGGTACGATGAAAACCGAGACACCCAATACTTTAATCCATACCCTCCCGGGAAATGGCTGTAGCTGAAGGGATTTTCGGCGCTTACCTTTCGGTCTTCTCGGTCGCCGGAGACTCAGTGAGCACAGTGAATGTTGAAGATGTCGCGAGGTTTCCACACGAGGGTTTTCTCAGACGACTGTATTTTTCTATATCACTGTGAATCTGTATTTCTCTTTGTAAATGGTTGCCTTTTTATAGGCACCCGCTCCCCCGTCGTCTGGCTTTTTCCTCTCGTGGCTTCCCTCGTCTGGGAGAGATAACGGATGGCCGTTACCGAATTTTCCGGTAACGGTTCGTTACTTATCCGGCCTCTCCTCAGGTAACGGCTGGATGGCCAGTCCAACTGTTACCCGAGCCGAGAATGGCCATTTCATTGTAACATCTCCCACTTGGCCATTCGAGCCAAGTGTATCGACATACTGGTTTTTCTCCCACTTTCCCGAGGTTTTCACTAGTTATGTTGATTCCTGATTACTATTACAATCAGAACCTGTTGTGTGGTTATTTTCCTACACAACAAGTCACCCGTTGTATGGTTATTTACCTATACAACAATATATCTCAAACCCATGTTTCTAACATGTTTTGAGAAGAGTTCTTTCGTTATGCCTTTAGTTAAGGGGTCTGCTAACAAGTCTTCTGTTGGCATGTATAAGATGGATATTTCCTTTCTCATAACCATATCATGAACATAGTGGTATTTTACCATTATATGCTTGCTTTTTGAGCAATCTGCTCCACTCTTAATAAGAGTAATTGCTGCATTGTTATAGCAATAGATAACCACCGGCTCATTTGTTATTTCCAACTTCAAATCACGTATGAAGCGGCTTATCCAGACAGCACTTGTTGCAGCCATACAACAAGCAATATACTCAACTTCCTGTGTATGCAATGCTACACAGCCCTGTTTCTTACATGCTCAAGAAACAGCACCACCTCCAAATAAGAATATTTGTCTTGAGATTGATTTGTTATCATCTTTGCTCCCAGCAAAGTCAGCGTCTGAGTATCCTACTACTTCTAGTTCATTTGCTTGAAAACATAGTTTCAAGTCCTTTGTTCCTTTTAGGTATCTTAGAATCCTTTTTACAGCTATCCAATGCTGCCAACCTAGATTACCTTGATATCTACTAACAAGACCAACAGCAAAGCTGATATCAGGTCTTGTACACAACATAGCATACATTAAGCTATCAACAGCTTGAGCATAAGTAATATTAGGCTTATCGTCTCTTTCACCGGGACAATCAGCCTTACTTAGTTTCACCCCTTTTGCAACAGGTGTATATGCAGACTTGCATTCACCCATTTTGAACTTCTTGAGGATATAGTCTATATATCTCTCTTGACTCAGGCATAAGAGTCTAGATCCTCTGTCTCGAGAGATCTTTATACACAGGATATAGGATGCTTCTCCCATATCTTTCATTTCGAACTTGGAGTTCAACCATGACTTGGTTTTGACAATCATTTCATTGTCATTTCTAGTCAACAATATGTCATCGACATACAAAGATAAGATGACAAAGTGGCTTCCACTGTTCCAAACATAAACACAGTGATCAAGTTTGTTAGCCACAAACCCAAGTTCTATAATTGCATTTTGAAAAGTCAAATACCATTAGCGAGGTCACTATTTTAGGCCATATAGGGATTTTTTTCAACCTATACACTTTATCTTCTTGGCCTTCAATCATAAATCCTTCGGGCTGCTGCATATATATGATTTCTTCTAAGTTGCCATTTAGAAAGGCGGAATTTACATCTAACTGATGTAAATTCAAATCATAGTATACAGATATTGTCAGGATTATACGTATGGATGCAAATTTCGCAACTGGAGAATATGTCTCAATATAGTCTATCCCTTCCTTTTGTGAAAAACTCTTTGCAACCAACCTCGCTTTAAACTTGTTAATTGTACCATCGATCTTATATTTCTTTTTCAGAACCCATTTACAGCCTATAACTTTTCTTCCTTTTGGCAAATCAGCCAATTTTCAGACTTGGTTTTTCTCAATGGATTTAATTTCCTCATCCATGGCTTTCTCCCAGTCTGTTGCTTTTGATGAATTTATTGCTTGCTGATAAGTCAAGTTATCAGTCAATTCATCTAAATCTACTGAATGACACACTTCTTCTGAGAGATAAGTATGATAATTAAATAGGATGGAGTGGCTCTTAGCCTCTTATGTCCAATTAAGGTATTGATAGTTTCAGAAAGTTCTTCTATGGGCTCAAAAGATGATTGGTCAAAATCTACCAAATCATCAATACACTCTTCATTGTTTTCCAGGATGTCATTCTTAGAATCTTCTAACAATTCAACATCTCTGCTTTCAATGAGTCCTTGGTCTTTATGATAGAACCGATATCCTTTTGAACATTCTGGATATCCAATAAATATATACCTCAAGGACCTACTGTCTAGTTTATCTCTAGACTGTTCGAGATCTTGACATGTGCAATTGATCCCCATCTCCTGAGATGACCTAGGTTGGTTTTCTCCCAAACCACATTTCATATGGTGTAGTGAACACAACTTTACATGGTACTCTGTTGAGCACGTAAATAGCTGTACTTACCGTTTCTCCCCAAAAGACCCTTGGTAGAGAGGCATCAATAATCATAGACCTTGTCATATTCAACAAGGTTCTATTGCATCTTTCAACTACACTATTTTGTTGAGGTGTTCTAAGCATTGTATTTTGTTTAGTAATACCAAAGTCTTTACAGAATTCTAGAAATTCTGTTAAGGTATACTCACCTCCTCTATCTGATCTCAAGACTTTGATAGTATATGCCCCAATTGATTTTCCACTTCTTGTTTATATTCTTTAAATGCTTCAAGTGCCTTTGATTTATGTGCTAAAAGATATATATATATATATATATATATATATATATATATATATATATCTAGAGTAATCATCGATAAAGGTTATAAAGTAACACTTTCCTCGATGTGTTTTTACTCTAAAAGATCCACATAAATCTGTATGAATAATCTTTTATGCAAGCTTCACATTTGTTGAAAGTCTTTTCCTCAAATCCGAATAATAAGTCATAGTAGGATAATTTCCTCTACTTTTCCAAACTTATATGCCTTAGGCGTTTATGCTACATATTCACATCAACAGAAAAGACACTTTCAATATAAACAGAAGATTGATGACTTTCATTATCGGATAACTTGAAAAGTCCATGTTCTACATCAAATTCTCCTTAAAACAAGATTCTCCCATGTTTTCCTACAGTCACCTTGTTAGGTACAAACCTAACTTCAAAACCTTTCTTTACTAAGGCAGGGACCGAGACCAGATTGCGCCTTATAGATGGCACAATTAACACATCGATCAGTACAGTTGGTTTGCCTTGTATAAATATCCTAAAGGATCCAATACCCAAAACATCTGAAAAAGTATTGTTTCCCATGTACACACGATGTTCTCCGGGTTGATATTCTTTTAGATCAATTGCCCCTTCCTTGGTTTTTGAGATGTGTCTTGTAGCTCCGGAGTCTATCTACCAACCTCTAACTAGGTGGTCCAAGTATAGGCATTCTGAAATTACACAGATTATGTCCTGCTTCTCTGATTGTCCGCGTTGTGGGTTGTTTTCTTCACCTTTCTTGTTGCGGCAGTCCCTCTTGTAGTGCCCCATCTTTCCACAATTGAAACACTTGATCCGGGAAGCAGTTTTCTGTGATTTCTTAAAAGCTTGACCGCCTTTCTTGTTATTCTTGCCAAACTTTTTATTTAGTTTCTTTTTCTAGAAAGATTTGGAGCTAGATGCCAAGTCATCCTGGACTACTAGCAGTTTTTCCCTTTTATTTTTGAGCATGTGTTCTTGCTCAATTGCTAGCTTTAGGGGCAATTCCGAAAGGTTGATTTTAGGCCCTAACCTTAAGGCAGTGGTGACCATATTCCATGATGGAGGTAGACTGTTCAGTATAGTTGATATCTGCATTGGTTCGGGGATGACTGGTTTTGCTACGACTAAATCCCTAGCTATTACCAGCATATGATTCACATGTTCTACTACATTTTCTCCTTCTTTCATTCTAAAGTAGTTGTATTTTTATAGTAACAACTGCACATGCAACTTTGCAGTTGTATCATACTTAGCTGTTAATGAGTCAAACAGCTCTTTTGCAGTCTCAAATTCTTCAAAGACTCTAATCAGGTCATCTTCCGTATAAGTTAACATTACAGTTCTTGTTATGGTATCGTCTTTTAGAAATGTTTTATACATTTCTAACTGTTGTTGATTTGCGTCTGGTGGTGGAGGACGCACTATTTCCTTTAACACATACTCTATACCTTTTAGTATTAGAGCTAATAGGATTCTTTTCTTTCATGTCTGGAGTTCAGACCGTTTAGTTTTTCTGTTTTTGCTAGTTCGGATACAAATATCCTAGAACTCATTTTTGTTTGGCAAAAATATTAAGCAAGCGGTCTTTTTCTTTCTAAAGAAAACAACTAAAAAACACAGAGCAAGAAACACGTTAACTTGATGCAGAATTGAAAAAACTAATAATTTTTCTAAGGGTTTTTCTGCCTCTAAACTCTTAAACGAATACCAAAGGATAAATCTGTAATTTTACTTATTTGTCTCTTTTTGTATTTTTGTAAAATCACAAGGACAAACTCGTAAAATCACTATTTAATATTCTTGTAAAATTCGCAACTGATCAGGGTTAAAATCATAATTTTAACTCTTAGGGCGAATCTGTAATTTTCTAAAAGGAAAAGAGGTAAACCTGTCTTTTGACTGAATGGCAAAAAAGATATTTTTCATACCGGGTTGGATAATACCGTAAATTAACAGCTTCCGGTATTTTTGTAATTTTCAAAAACAGCTAAGGGGTAAACTTGTCCTTTTACCGTGGCAATTTCGTAATATTCAGAAAACGATGGGGGGCAGTTCTGTGAGTGGTTTTAGAAAACCGTTGATGGTTTTCGAGAAACCGACGACGATTTTCAAAACCACTGGTTTTCCCGTCGCGGTTTTCTGAAAATCGTGGGTTTTTTTTTTATATCGCTATAAAAGCGAAAAAATAAAAAACTTTTACAGATCTAGATTTTTCCAGAGAGAGGGAGAGAGAGGGGTTCGACCGATGGCCGACCGTCGGCATCGGCTGCCGGGTTCTTCTTTTTCCAAGCACTCCAGCCGGCTGCTGGCCGTTCGTCGCTTGCTATTTCTGTCTCGCCTTCGGGCTTTTTCCGATTTGCCGTTGTTTTGCTTTTTGGGGCTTTCCGTCGGCTTGCCTCAGGTTTTGCCTTTGGGGCTTTCCGCTGGCTTGCCTCTGGCTTTGCCTTTGGGGCTTGCCTCTGGTTTTGTCTTTGGAGCTTTCAGCCGGCTTGCCTCTGGTTTTGCTTTTGAGGCTTTTTTCCAGTTTGCCTCTGGCTTCTCTGTCCGACTGCCGACCGCCGACTTCTCTCTCTCTTTTTTTAAAATTTTTTTTCTAATCCTCTTCTCTCTTTTTTTTTTGCAGGGAACTAGGCCATGATACCACTGAAGGGATTTTCGGCGTTTACCATTTGGTCTTCTCGGTCGTCGGAGACTCAGTGAGTGCAGCGGATGTTGAAGATGTCGCGAGGTTTTTCATACGAGGGTTTTATGAGACGACTGTGTTTTTCTATATCACTGTGAATCTGTATTTCTCCTTGTAAATGGTTGCCTTTTTATAGGCACCCGCTCCCCCGTCATCTCGCTTTTTCCTCTCGTGGCTTTCCTCGTAAATCCGGTAACAACTGTTCGTTATTTATCCGGCCTCTCCTCAGCCAGTCCAGCCGTTACCCGAGCCGAGAATGACCATTTCATGGTAAGAGTAGCTCCAGCCAAGGTTGTAGCTCAGCGGTTTATAACCCAGTTTATCGAAAAGTTTTTGTGTCATCTCTTCGTGAAATCCGCAGAGTTTCAGACCACGGAGTTATAGCGAAGACAAGTGAGGTTTGTAAGGTCGTCGACGGAATCCCAATAAAATTAGAAAAAATATCAAAATTGACCAATTTTTATTACGTTAGATAGCCCCATGTGTTTAGCTTCGAATGTACCAATATGATGATTTCAGGTACCCTAGCATGCCTGATCCTCTTAAGGGTGGAGTTCTGCATCTTGTGGCACACCTTATACTCCATCAACGAACAGGATATTCATACCATTTGATGGTGCTCGATTTCAACAAGAGTTTCAAGCAAACTTTACTAAGAGTGACAGAAATTGGAGATTCCGTGAAACATACGCTATATTTTCAATAGTTTTCTGAAAATTATTCTTGTATGCGCTTTTGTTTTGGGAGTATTGCGGCTCTTCCTTTCATGGAAAGTGATTGGTTAGCTGCTGCATATGAGTTACAAGAGAAAGCAAAGGAAACAGAACAGAAAGATTTGTAAGAAATGGATGGTGAAGATGTGTCCAACCTTGAGATGAGGCTTCACATAGCAGTAGGGTATGAAGAAGCTATGCTGGAAAGGAGAATACCCGAACAAGGTGGATGTAGATGTCTCGGGGAAGTAAATCTCAAGCAATTGAGGTCACCGAAAAAAAAAATCAAGCAATGTGATTGAAAACCTTAGCCTCTAGTACTTTTGGAATTGGTCTGATTAGCGACAATAGGGAAGTGTACTACGAAGAGAAGTACTGTTATTTATCAAACATCAAGGTTGACCTAAGAGCTCATTGAAACATATGATCTTACGACTTTAAAAGAAGTAATCAATCAAGTTTTGTGAAAATTTTTTTCCTCTTGGTGTTGTAAATCCGTTCAAGCATGGTCTTTACCATACCATACCAACAGAGGTCGAGCCATAAATTTGTTGTATCATGCATTAAAGGGTTCATTGTTACAAAATTTGGTAGATTGGGTCAGTCTTTTGGTGCAATGAATTATGGATGAGGGTTTCATGCATTCATCTTTTACAGTTGTGTGGGTTCTGAGTTGTTATTCGATGGATCTCAGTACACACGTCTCTGCAGCGGTGCGTTCTTCATATCTTTCATGCAGGTAGCCTTATAAGTTGGAGCCGAGATGGAGCTATTATAAGGGGTTGAGATAAAAAATCAAACAGCTTGATGGCCTCTCCAAGTCATAATTTTCTGTTCTGTAACACTTCAACCTGGTGTCTTCCGGTGTAGGCAAGATTCAGCGTCGTCATTGTTGTAACACTACTATTTCATGAAGTGCAATGATCTCCTTTCAGTGTTGATTTCTTGTGATAGAGAACACATCCCATCACTTGCTGTACTTTTTTAGCCAGAACTTTTCGGCTTGGCAAGATGGGATTACGCAGACACCGAACAGTTAATTACAAGAATTAGACAGACCTAATGATCCCTTTGAGGGAACCATACAAGGCTTGTGAGCTCAGAAATCATACAGCTTGCTGGCCTCTCCAAGTCATAGTTTTCTGTTGTCTGTAACACTTCAAGCTCGTGTCTGCCAGCGTAGGCAAGATTCAGCGTCGTCATTGTTGTAACACGACCATTCCATGAAGTGCAATGATCTCTTTTTTCAATGTTGATTTCTTGTGGTAGAGAAGCACACATCCTATCACTTGCAGTACTTTTAGCCAGAACTTTTCGGCTTGGCAAGATGGGATTAAGCAGAGACCGAACAGTTAATTACAAGAATGAGACACAACTAATGATCCCATTGAGGAAACCATACAAGGGATTGATTTTTCAGAAAAAAACATGCATTCCCCTCGGCCGCAAGTTTAGATATAGTACAATGTACTCCTGTGGTTCATCTGCACCGATACTGTTTAATCTTCTAGAAGACATCTAAACACAGCATCCATATTGTGCGAGTTCGCCTGCCCATTCATGCTTCGAAGTGACCGTACCAATGACACTAATGGTCGATGATCTACCACCGTTCTGTAACGGTTGATGTTTTGAAGCAGTAATGCCTACCATTTCCACTGCTTGTCTATGTCAATCAATGGTTTATTCATATTTTGTGCCGGATGTGATTGGAATTTTCTTTATCCTTGTGATCTTAAAATGCTTCCCTTCATGGTTTTGTTAAGGTGTTTGGCAATGTGACCAGGTATGGAGGCAATCTGTGTCGCCATGTTGTCCAATGTACTCCATTCCGCACCCGTTCATGTACTTCGTTCTACCTCCTGCTCAGGTGGAAAAGAGAGGTCCGACATAGACATGGCCGGTTCCATGTAAACCAGAATAGGTGGTTCCAAATCGGTTTCTGTTTTCCTAGAACAAGGAACCAAACCCAAACCAGGACTGACCGGTTTTAGTTTCGGTCCAAAACCACTGGTACTGGCCATGTCTAGGCAAATGCTTTTTTAAAGAAAACAACAATGTACTGCCTGGTTCTTTAATGTCTACAGTAGATCATTTCGAGCCAAAAGTACATCTTTCCCTAGGCAATACCAAGAAATTGTTTTGAAAGTTAACTAAAACGAACATAAAGATGAGTTCAAATAGTTCGAGCAGCATGTGATCAAGTCGGAGGTCAAATAGAAACCAGCTGATCAAGCAGCCTGTGTTCAGTTCGTGCCCTTCATCATACTGAGAAAGCAATAGCTTTTAGTACCTAATGCTGTTTCTACTTCTCACACCTTCTAACTGTTGTTTGAGACGAAGAAAAGCGTATTTAAGATTTTAAAGAAGCATAGACTAAATCTCTTTATTTAATATTTCCACTAAGGTTATAAAGTTGTCGAAGGGAATAAAGAACTCCAACCGAAAGAGGGGAAGGGTGTGGAAACATACAGAAAGAGATGGAACAGAATATTGCTAAGAAGCTTCCCAAAGTTTATCATGCATTTCTCAATAGAAAACTTTTCGATTGTGGACTCATCTTTTATGAATGTCATGCCAAGCATCCCAACATTTTGAAATTCTTGATGTAGGCCCAAGTATTTGGCAGCAATGATCTGTAGGGACGCAACATCACATTGCATCCCTGTGTGAAGGAACTCCAACCGAAAGAGGGGAAGGTTGTAGAAACATACAGAAAGAGATGGAACAGAATATTGCTAAGAAGCTTCCCAAAGTTTATCATGCATTTCTCGATAGAAAACTTTTCGATTGTGGACTCATCTTTTATGAATGTCATGCCAAGCATCCCAACATTTTGAAATTCTTGATGTAGGCCCAAGTATTCGGCAGCAATGATCTGTAGTGACGCAACATCACATTGCATCCCTGTGTGAGCCATGACTTGTTATTGCAACATTCTATTTTGACGTGTGTGTGTGTGAGAGAGAGAGAGGGAGGGAGGGGGTTCTAAATATCACTAAGACATGACTTGCCAAATAAGGTATATTTTAATATAAATTTGAATGATCATACAATCTGGGTTTGGTTGAGTATGGCCGCCCATAATAGAACCGATTAAGGTGTACAAAGAAGGGAGACAGGCAGCAAAACATGTATTTGAGGAGGATATTTAAAGTTTTTCGGTTATTTGGTTTTGGATATTTGCCAAGTGGTTCAAGACTTCGCTTCTGATTTTGGATCGGATTGATGCTAAAATCTCATAATAATAATCTCAATCTGATTAAATACTCCATTGGTGTTGGATAAACTAAACGAAGTTCTTATGTACCACCATGTTTCTTTTTTGGTACAATGAGGAGGCCGAAGCCAGATGCACGCCCCCAGTATCCAAACTCATGACCTTCAACTGTGGCGAAATGGTGATAACCCGGCTATTGTGCTTATCTTATTAGACAGATCCTAACTTTTGTTTAGTAACTTGTGAGGAAATCCCATTACTTTTCCTTGGTTAGGAGGAAATTCTAGTTTTTCAATTCTCATTTCGACTGTTTGAAAATGCATGAATCACGGTGAGAACTGTTTTTTGGTAAATAATTTTAGCCCTAGATAAATCTGCAAAATAATCTCTCTCTCTCTCTCTCTCTCTCTCTCTCTCTCTCTCTCTCTCTCTCTCTCTCTCTCTCTCTCTCTCTTATATATAAACACACGCAAGCGCACACAAACACACACATGCCAATGCCATTGATGAACTTCTATCGGTTATTGTTGTAAACCCAATCCCCCCTTTGATATGTTAAACAACTTGTGAAATGATTTGAGCGTCAGGCCAAGAACGTTCCAAGACCACTTAAAATATGGCACTTGGACAGCTGAGATCATCTAATACCTCATTCGATAGATGGCTCTACCCTTTTACGACCTTAATTTAGGGCATATCTTCCAATATATGAAGAGAGAGGACCCCCCAGATACTCATGGGCCAGATACTTGCTCGTTTTGCAGGTTTGATGCATGTTTTGACATTAAAGATGTTGGGTTCAGTTTTAGCAGTACGCAGAATGTTGATTGTATAATTAAGAAAAGGCGGTTGGCATCAACAACGTGCTCAATGCTCCAAATACACAATATAATATATGATCAAGATGTGGATCAACCATTTGTCACACCACACACACACACACACACACACACACACACACAGAGAGAGAGAGAGAGAGAGAGAGAGAGAGAGAGAGAGAGAGAGAGAGAGAGAGATTCTTTACATAAAAAAGTGAAGGCCTTACGAGAGATCAAGTTATTTTTGACATTATCTACTGAAGAATAATTCTTGAATGCACCTGTATGATGCATCACTTATATTTCCTAAGATGGAATTACCTGTAGAGAATTAAATTAGTAATGTATGTGGCTTCGAACGGATGCATCCCAAGTGTTTTATTCATCTTTTGCCCAAAAGAAGTACTTAGAAAGCATACTCGACAATGGCACCACTGAGGTTTGAACCCGGAACATCTCATTTTTTGAAGCTGGTTGCCAACTAACTGACATACATGCGCTGGACATAAGTACACTATTTTATATAATATTAACATATGTAATTAGACAAACACGCTAAACCAATTACTTTTATTAGTGTACTCGCTGTCTGTGGTGTTACAGTGACACTCACGATGTAATCCAACATAGACATAGACATGGCCGGTTCCTAGCCAGGCAGGCCGTTTCAACCGGAATCAAATCGGTCCAAGAACCACGGAAAATCAGGCCAGAACCGAGGACCACCCGGTTCGCTTCCGGTTTCACCTTTTATAAAACTGGAAACCAGGATCAAACCAAAACCGATGGTTTTGGTGTTTCTTTTATGAAAAAAATATAAAATATAAAATAATATTAAATTACTGACGGATCTTTCTGTGGCATTGTCCTAAATTCAGCGCTTATGCTTCCAATTCAATTACACATCATAATGTTCAACATTATCGAAGGAGTGTGACAAAACGAATATTTCATTGTAGTAGATGTATTCATTTTAACAAAGAAATTATAAAGATTTGAAAATTAAACAAGCAAGCTAGTGTTTAAAGTATGCGAAGAGCTCGGCTTACCTTAAATGAGCAAACAAGGAGAATCTGCTTCTAATTTCGGGAATAGGTGCAGTTGTACAAAAAAAAATTCTAGATAATGTTATATATATATATATATATATGCTCCCCCTTTACTACAATATTTAATAAGAAAGGTCCAAACGACTGCCTCCAAATGGCTATTTCTCTAACTTCTAGGAACTTTCAGTCCTCTCTTCTGCGTTATCCTCTGCTGGTACCAGAGGAGGAAACAGATATGGTTTAAACTGGCTTTTGACACTTGGTTTGATTTTTGAATTGGCTTTCGACATCTGGTTTGATTTCTCATTAACACAAGATGACATAGGATACAAAGTTGCATCTCATATCAAAATTTTAATCGGTACGATATTACATATGGATACGAAAGATATAGGTTGCATCACTCATTCATATTCTAGCATTCTTAAAGATCTCAAACGTTCGATAAGTGAGATCAATAATTTAAATTTAAATTTGAAAAGTCAATCGATGAATCTTTAAGGAGATTTATAGGTGTATAAAATATACCTTATACAGCTTTAAAAGGTATGAAGTGTATTTTTATTACACTCATGTTACCCAAAAGCAATGGATGAATAAGTATCAATAGTAGATAATATCCAATTTCTCTCTACATGCTTATCGTTATCAGAATATGATCATAATGTGTTTAATAAACCCATTGGCATCATACCCTGAACTCCTCTTAAATCCTCCTCCATGAGTAATTTTGCTGTATTCATTTGGAACTGTCAAATAGGCTGCTGCTTGAATCACCATCACAATGTTTAGTTTCAGCTTTTTAATAATAAAATTCAAATTAATCATATTTTAAAGAATTATCATTGTGTATGACGCCATCAACTAAGCTTAATGCATGGAACCTCAATGAAAACGTGCTTACGAAAAGCTTCACACATTCAGCAATCCAGTCAAGGGATTATAGATAGTGGCGGACCCATGAATTGTTTCAGGGTGAGGAACACTTGTATTTTAGGTGAATTGTACTTATATTTTAAGTCTACGAAGCACTTATATTTTTCTATATATAATAATGGACTCAAGGATTTTTCAAATTTTAGGTAAGGTGCATATGCCTTACCTCGCCTTAAAGTGGGTCCGCCACTGATTATAGATACCCAAACCTAGTTTGAAATTGAATAGAAGCGATGGAACTTCATCACATTCCCATTTAAAGAAGAAAATGGCGGACGGGCAGATCGGATCTGCCCCAGACTCCGGAGAGAGCGTGAAGCTCTTCGTCGGGCAGGTGCCGAAGAATATGAGCGAAGCGCAGCTGCTCGCCATGTTCAAGGAGGTTTCGCTCGTTGACGACGTCAATATCATCAAGGATAAGATCACCAAGGCCTCGCGAGGTGAGCGAGTCCTTTCGTTCTCGTTTGTTTCGGCGTCTGTGCCGTTTCTCCTGAAACCGCAGTTATTGCTTGCCTTAACTTTTTTCTAAATTCTGATATTCTGAATCTGTTTTATGGGATGTGGATTTTAGAAAACCTAGAAGTATTGGGGTTCTGTTGAAAATGAGGTTTCCTATGGAATTTTAGGTGTGGATTTGTTTTTTGAGGAACAGAAGGGAATCTCCAGTTTTTATAGGTTTCATGCGTAGACAGATATATCAGCATTTTAAAAGTGGTTTCTTTCCCGCAAAAATAATTGGGTTGAGTTCTTTCCGGAGGTAATCTGAGAGTACTTTGGGGCTTATTTGATCGGGAGGTTGGAATTACGGCAAGTTATTTTGTTTGCCACTCCGAACAGGGAGTTTTGAAATCATAAGCTTCCCTATTTAAAGTTTCGCAAAGTTAGACATAAAGCAAAGGATTAGGTACGACAAATCGCATATTTGATTACATTTTATAAGTGTCTCTTAGTTAAGATAGATTGCTTGGAAGCCACCACAAGAGAAAAGGGGAAGCAAAAGATGCAGGTTTATGTAAATCAAATGCAGTTCAAAGTCTCATCTTCCTGGCAATTTAGTATAGTGTGAGTGGCCATCACTGGAAACTAAAGTTCGTCTCTTCTGGCTGTGAAGATTGTGAAGTGGGGAAAGAATGATAGTTTATGATAGAATAGTTTACATTATACACCGAATTTAATGCAATTTGTTAAGAGTTGGAACAACCGAGCTCATCTGCCCTTAAGGCCTATGTAAGGTCTTGGTTTGAGGCAACATTTATGTAGCCCAAGTTAGACATGGATGATTCCAGTTTTCCTGGAACCAGGAACCAGAATTAAACTGGATCAGAACTGTTGGTTTTGGTCCCGGTTTGTCCTAAAAGTTCAGAACTGGAGAAATATTTAAAATTGAAATTTTGAAAAAAAATTAAAAGAATGCGTGGGTCCAACATTTTGGAACCGCCAGTTCCTATTGGCTCCAATTCCATGGAAGATGGAACCGAAATCGAAACGAGGTGGTCTCTGGTCTCGAGTCCAGCTTGACATGTTCCTAATTTGATTTGATTTCGTTTGAAACTTTCAGGCCAGTTTTGAACTAATCATGTCTACTCTTGAGACGGATGATTAAACAACAAATAAAGTTAAGATTTTACTTGCTTTTTCTTTCTTGTAATGATAAGAACCCACTTCGAGGTAAAGCTTAAGTACGAGATGACCAGCTCAGCTTGATCGACTGTGTACAGTTGGCACCCTCGCTGTCACGTGAGCAGCCATGGCAGATGTTGGTTCTTCTTGTCCATCTCCTAATTTGAAATAGGACACATGCTTATGCAGCTGTGGGCTGTGATTTGCCACATCAGGTGCGCATGTAGGTTGCATACAGCCATTCGTCTCTGAGATGGACGGCGCCGGTGTGACCAAGAAACAATATCTTGACTACCCATCACAAGTGGGTCTCATTGTGCCAATTGGATCCCGAAAATGTGTGCAATAGCACAAGCGCACACACACACACGCACACAGAAGCAACCAACATGAACAATTCATGGAAATTAAGCACAGATTGTGACCTTCTAATATCAACATATCTGGATACTTCACAATTACGAAGACCATGCTTAATTGTTCCCTGCAATGGAGGACAGTCCTATCGAGCGGCACTTGCATCTGTGGGACTGATCCATAATGCCAGAATCAATACACACCAAGAGAGTAATAAATTCGGATAGAGAAAGGAAAGTGAAGTCGATGCATGACTTCATGTCGGATCAACAGGCTGTTAAACGAAGTAAGCTATGTGTTGATCGGCTGGGTTCGACGTGTTTCTAGTTCTATCTTCCATGGAACCCGAAGAGGACCAAGCTTGAAACCGGCTGGAACTGGAACAGGTCAAAGCAGACCCAATACTGAGAATCACCCAATTCGGTTCCAGTTCTACCTTCCATGGAACCAGAATTGGTCAAGAACCAATACCGTCAGTTCCATGCTTCTTGTAGAATTTAAAATTCTTAATAGTTCTTTAGAACTCAAACCATAACCAGATCTGAAAGTTCTGAATCGGAATAGGAACCAGCTCAGCCCTAGTTCTGCTCAGGTTCTGGGTAAACCGGAACTGGCCATGTCTACTTTTACCTTCAACATACTCTTTTGCCACCAAAGTTATCCCAACAGTTTTAGTCATTGGAATAATCTTGTTCCGCAGCTCTTAACTGTCAAGATACATTGTTATTGTGAAAATGAGGTATTTCGGGTTCGACTCGTATAGCAGGCTAGGCATCAAGATTGAGCTTGCACAGTGTGAGCATCAAGAGAAGTGTCTAGCAGCTTGAGTTTTCTCCACTGTGCTGGCCCCAATAGAACCCTTTTAGCAGGTGCCAAGAGTGTTAGGCTGTATAGTGATTTTTTTTATGAAACCAAGGAGGCCAAACATGCATGACCCGACATATTTTGAGTTCCAGTTTGTGTGAGGATCAACTGCTTGTTTAGTTCACCTAAAACAAGCCTTCATCATAGGAATTGTTTGGGTGACCACTCGAGTGACAAGGATGGTGTAAGTGAAGTGAAGTTCTTAACACAATCCCATTGTGTGCTGTAAGTAGACATGGCCGGAATTGGAAGCAGCCAGATAATTCCAGCTGGAATCAGCCTGGAACAGGAACCGGTGAAACCGGATTCTGAATGGGAGACCACCCTGTTCAGTTCTGGTTCCACCTTCTGTGGAACCGAAATCGAGTTAGAACAGGCAATCCCAAACCGTCGGTTTCATATATTTTTTTTCAAATTTCAATTTTTTAATGGTTCTTCTCGTTTCGGATGGTTTAAGACAAACAGAAACTAACAATTCTCAAGTTCCGGTTTTGCTTCAGTTTATTTTACTCAAAACAAGCTGTGTAGCTGCAAGGAATATTCTTAGTAGAGCTTAATATTTAACTTTCAGAAGATAAGACTGCTTTATTGCTTTCTTCTAACAGATTTGAAGCCTCTTCTTTCATTTTCAAGTGTTCGTCGTCATATTTCTTTGCATCTCTCACCAAGACTTCATTTCCCAACGATCGACTTGAAACTTCTGTGCTAATAACAGTGCATTGACAGTTTTTGCAACATCACTGCTCTCAAAAGACATGGGTCATGGGTGGAAAATGCAATAAAACTCTACTTATTTCACTGAAAATTTGCTTCCAAACAGAGCCCTAGAATGGTGCGAAGGACAAGTTGAAGGCAAGTTGTGATAAAGGAATACAATGCACTGTGCTGCTAGTGCACAAATGAGCCTTGAAGAGCATTCTTCCATTCATCCCTCTTTGAGTTCTAGAGAGAGTCAAGAGAAGAATGGAGATAGTCCCGCCGCGGAGTGCTAGAGAGATAATCTAATGGTTGAACCGTAAAGGTGTCTTCGGTATCTTCCTCCAACCACCGCCATCTCCGTCTTTGGTAGAGTCGGGCTGATCTAAGGGTTCGTACCACCTAGTAGTGTCTAACGGCTGCGTGATTTCTCTTGGAGGATTTAGGGTCAGCCGAGGGAGTTTGCAAGCTCTCTTTCTTTCTTCAATAAAAGATTATTTCTTTGGGTCATTCGTGTGTGTTTGGGTTAACGAGTGGTAGATTAGACTTGGTAGTCGAGGAAGCTAGAGCCGGTTGCCGCCAATGGTACAGTGACAATTTGGTATCGGAACTAGTTTGTGCCTCTCTTGGTGGAGTTGGTGGTCGCACATGCAGGAAGACCCTTGTAAGGTTGCGCACTTGAATGAGCCATTGAATGCGAGGCTGGTCGCGTGTGACGAGACCCCATAGCACGAAAAAGAATTGGTCTTCAAGGCGACATTAGAGTCACCTCTTATTCGTTGAAGAAAACTGTTTCAAGCGGATTTAAGTCATCGTTATGCTCTTGTTGAAAGCGTTAAAGAGTGGTGGTGAGTAAGGTAGCAGCTGAACACGACTGTTGGAGCTGACCACCGCCCAACCAAATTTTTAAATTTGAATTTCAAAAAGCTGTTGATCCTATCCCACACGTACAAGAGTTGTTCCATGAATTTTAGCGGAGCTTACCAACCTAGTGGGACCCCTTCTTCATTAGGGGAATTGAATTCGAAGAAATTAGTTGCAGCCAGCCCCTAAAGTTAAGGGATCCTCTCCAAAAATTATGGAGAACTTGTTGAAATGTTGCAACACCAAGTGGGAAGAAGTGCTGCAAAATTCGATTTCAAACAAAAAGCAGTCCCCATGGGACCCGATCTTGGTTGAATGAATCAAATTAAATTTTGAGTGACTGGAAAAATGAACATTCTTATCTCACTTTTTGAAAAGGTATCTCCTAAAGTTGGGGGAAGACTTTTTGATAGTCTTAACAGCCAAAAATTGTTGCACATTTTGCCCGAAATTTGGAACTAAATTAGAGTTGGAAAGTGTCCACCTAAATCCAAAAATCCATTGAAGGGACCCAAATGAAGTCGTGGACTTCTAAGGAAGCTCGAGGGAAGCTGTGGAGAAACTCATGGAAGAGTTTTGGAGAGAGATCAAATGGGTCTTCCATGAACCTGCCATCAACATCATTTATTTTAGCAGTTAAAGCTGAAACTAATGAATATTTACGAAATCTACACGGGGATTGTGTTAATAAAACTAAATATCTTGCCTTCGTACAAAAGTCCTTATTTGCTTTAGTCAAATCTGTCCCGAATTTATATATGTATAGAGATCTATAACTATATCTATATGTTTATGTATTCATTTATTTACATTATTTACTAATGAACTAACATGGCCAAAAACATAGACAGTGTGGTTCCAGACATTGAAATCATTCTTCAACAACATTCAGCTCATACTCCAGCCATTTTTTCGCTGGTACAGAATTGAGAAACAAGCAATGGAACAGTGAAAGGACGAACTAAGTTCGTGCTTTGGTAATTGCATAACCTTTCACTTTTTGTTGACATGATAGTGCTGCATGTCAAAATCAACACCATCCTGAATGTTCCACCCCACAAATCAACTTGTTCATTGGTTTATAGGCAAGTTCAGAAATTAGAATCATACATTGGTTGTGGGCTAGGTTGAAATTGAGTTATGAACTCTAGAATGACTGGTTCCAGATAAAGAGGGACCAGCTCTTTGAGCCGCCTGTTCCTATTCACCCAGAACCATGAACTGGAACTCAATGAGCTTCTACTCAATGAACTAGAACGCGGTATGTAACTATCAGTTCCGGTTATGGTTTTGATTTGAATCAGAAACTGAAAAAGACAAAAAAAACTTATACATCAGGATCATCATCGGTAACTTAGAACAGTACGATTCCAGTTCCGGTTTTATGAGGAAAGGAACCATAAGACAAAGAGGGGACTCTTCATATTGGTTTCGGTCCAATTAAACGGTTCTGGTTTCAGACCCGGTTCAGTTTCGGCATGCAAACGGCCAGGCAAGGGGTAAAATGGTGAAGTCGAGCAAATGTGGGGCCGTCGGCTTCGTTTTTTCACAACTAATTACAGGAAAACCTTGGGGCGCCACAAGGACGTATTAAATGATTCTTTTGTCTTTTTGTGTTGCAAATAGGCAGCAGACAAGCAAGGATATGCAGGAGATGAGTAACTATATAAATGAGTACGCCACATCGCTCAGGTAATCGATGCTTTACAACGGGAGAGCACGAGGATATAAGCTTAATCTCTCTCTCTCTGAGAAAGATTTGCAGACAACCGAAAGGGTTCCTCTACACTAGTCTTTCTCGATAGGAAGAAAATGGTGGGCTTTTGAGATATAGAAGAGAGTTTAATTCTTTGTACATAAAGTCTTTGTGTATGATTAACCGTTTAGGAATTCCTGCAGGAGGAACAGGAAGTCTCAGAAAAGTGGGAGGGCTATGTGGATTGGAGGAACAGGCCGGCGTACAGGTCTCGCCATGGAGGCATGCTAGCGGCATCTTTTGTCCTTGGTACGTATTCAAGTCCCAACTTATGAATGAAATAATCCAGCAACAAACTCTCAATGAAAAGAGTTTTATATACCGATTTCCTTTTGTTCTTGATGCTGTTGAGAAGGTCCTTTTCTCTTTTTCTCTCATCTTTCTGAAGTTGATGAGAATCTCATTCTTTGGGGTTCGATTGAACTGGCTGAAAAATTTGCTTTTTGATTAAACGATATACATATCCCCGTTTAATTGGTTTCCATACATGAATACGAATTGACTGCTAAAATTCACAACCGTAAAGCGTCGATTCTCTGTACTCTCCTGCGTGCTCTTTTGTGAATGATGTCTTTAGGTTTTCAGTGTTTCTTGGCTTATGACAATTAGATATGCTTTTCTTCACGTCCGTGTATTCTTTCTCCTCTTGTTTGCAGTGGGGTTTTCATCTCACTTTATATGATTCTATAATTAGAACCACATTTACTGAATAGAAAGTGGTTAAAAGAAAAGGAGTTTGTTGGTTCTCCCCAACTCTTCTTTTCTTTTCGAGAAACGAGACCTCAGCCGGAAAAGACAACGACAATTACCAGAGAGAGGCGTAGTTAAAGGACCCGAAGATATGGCCTAAATCAAATAATCTAGCTGATAGCGGACGGTCAGCATACATAAAAATTAGTACCCCATTGAAGATCTCGATGCAAAGACAGTCTAGCCAACCGGCGCTCAAACATGTTTCTTTTTCTAAAACGTATACCTTGTTGGGTCTCCACCAGCCAGCTGACCACTCCCCGTTAACGAAAATAGAGTTTAGATTCCTTACGAGAAAAATATTTATCAGCAGAACCCAGATTCAACATTGCCTTTCATCAAGTTTCCTTCATACGATAGATTAGAAGAGGAGGAAGGGATCATTAGTAGTATTATACTGCATTGGGACCTTGAGTTGATGGTGGTTTTCTTCTTCCATCTTGTGGCATTCTACCGTTCTCGTTAACTAGCTTTTTCTGTTTTAGTTATGACACTAGTTTTAATTTTGCGCTTCCCTCACAGAGAAATTGTCGATAGAGTTCAGATAATTCAAAGTGGGCTGTCAATAACTTGCTCTCCTCTGGAAAAACATACACTACGACTGGCGCGCGCGTACACAGAGAGAGAGAAAGGGGGGGCAATATTAGTGAGTTGGCGGTTTTCTATGCTTTGTGTATTCGGTGGCTTTAGGAGAAAAGAGTAATTGGTTGGTTTTGAGTCTTTGTCTATTTTGTGACGTTTGAGTTCTTTGCCTTTTTTTCGGTTAACTGGATTTGTCTGCTGTGGGAGCGATACGCAACGGTTCGTTTGGGAGACCTTGTTGTTTTATATGTACTGGGGTTGTGATGTAATTTGGATGCATATGGGGCAGGGGTGGAGGTACTGGAGAATTTGGCTTTTCTGGCGAACGCTAGCAACTTGGTCTTGTACTTGGTTCGGTTCATGCACTTGGGTCCGGCCAAGTCCGCCAACGCCGTCACCAACTTCATGGGCACAGCCTTCCTGCTCGCACTCCTTGGTGGTTTCCTCTCCGACGCCCTGTTGACCACTTACCACACCTACCTCTTGGCTGCGCTCGTCGAGTTCTCGGTAAGTCTACTAATCTAATAACTTTTTTTCTTTTCTTTTATAAAGGAAGACCCAAGCCTAACACACACATGCACTTCCAGAAGAATCAAACTCCCCACATACAAGACGGGCGAATCAATTCAACATAAACATCCAAAAGTGGGATCATGATTCTTTCATCATGCATCATTTGAATAAGCACATCAACTCCCCACCCCCCACGCGCGCGCGCGCACACAAAACACAACCATTCCAAACCTTATTTGAGATCACACAGCCCCTATTTTCATGATAGGAACAGCCCCTCCGCGTCCTCCTCTCTCTTTCTCAAGTCATAAAACCTGGTTAAATTTGCACTGTCAAGTCCGTTGATTTTTTAGTGGTAGATACTCATCACCACCGTTCACTTTAATGTGATAAGCAAAGTTCTCTCTCTCCCTCAAATTAGAGTGCCCAACTTAAGAGCCACCATCCATTTTGGCGATGAACGGCATCAGTATCTTGTGTCGCATTATAACTTTTTTGCTTGATGGGACACAATTTATAGTGATCTGATGGTGGTGCTTGCTGTTCATCATCGAATTAATTAAACACCATCCATTTTGGCGATAAACGGCAGCAGTATCTTGTGTCGCATTATAACTTTTTTGCTTGATGGGACACAACTTATAATGATCTGATGGTGGTGCCTGCTGTTCATCATCGAATTAATTAATGGTCGTGACTTCAAATGAGGTTCTCTCTCTCTCTCTCTCCCCGTTTTAGTGACAACACCTTTCAGTTTCATCTGAAATGAAAACCTGAATTCTCTCTCTGTAAAACCTTAAAAAGGTTGTTCTCTTTATTCTTTCCTGGAGGATGGCTTGGTGATCACAAACTTCCTTTGTATCAAAGTAAACACATGACCTAATGCTAAAAGTGGATTCTAGCGTTTGAAGCAAAGTTGGAAAAGGCCATCCACAACTGCTGCTGAAGTGGATGCCAATTTGTAGAGTGCAACAAATTTTTGGCCACGGGATGCCTACTTTTCCGAAATCAATATCACAATAATAGTCGGATCAGCTTAGATCCTGACTAACTTTGTTGGATTTGGACTCGGTCTCCCATCTCCAGCTCTAAGTCTACTTGCCTAATATCCAATTAGGTTTAGTACAAACCAAACCTGATCCGTTGGCATTGTCATAATTTAGGGAGCATTCCATGAGTTTAGAAGGGTTCGTGACGATGTAAACCACTTGTGTGCATACTCATCAAAACGATCCATAGGCATGAATGGTTGGGATCGAAGATAAAAGGTGAAACATAAGCAATAAGCAATGAAATCCATTCAAAGGTAAATCCAAATTGACTTGAATAAAGCTTGTATATAAGTGATTTGCATCTTTCAACTTTTTCAATGAGATAGATATTATATTATATATATTACTCATGTTTGGTTATTATTTTTCAAAAATATAAATATAATAATATTATCTTTTATCAAAATCTTAAAAAAATTTAATTATACTATATTTCGAAAAACAACGAGTAGATTAAGGAAGATCCAATTTTCTCTTTCTCTCTCTCTCTCTATATATATATATATAATTTGGGGGCCACATTAGTCAAAGTGTTGTAAGGAAGGTATCATCTTGTCCATCATGGACATTAGTGAAAGTGTTGTAAGAAAGGTATTATCTTATCCTTCATGAGGAAGAAAGATGATTTTTCCTTGGCTTTCTCGTGATTGCGTACGGAGTTCTTCTGGAAAAGGAGTTTCTAAAAGGGAAAATCTCCAAACGGAACCTGAAAGCTAGTTTTTAAATCACGTAAGTACCCCTTGACTGTATTGTCTCTCTGACCTGTTTGGGAAATGAGAAATATGTAAGGCCGCTATTACATCAATCCTTTTTCTTTTTATTATCTGATTTTTTAAAAAAAATTCTGCGTGGGTTGACTCTATCCTTAGGTCGTTCTCAACCCAGCTGCAATCCCTTCCGGACCAATCTTCACTTTTTTTTATCTTACCTTTTCTCCAGTCTAACATGATTCATGTGAAAATATTTGAAGCGCACCAAAAAATTTATTTGAGTTCGGTTTCAGTTTCAACTTTTAAAAATTTTCAGTTATTTCGGTACGATTCGGTTTTCAAGGTTTGAAAACTGAATAACTTTATATATATATATATATATATATCTATATATATATATATATATACATATATAAACTGAATAACTTTATATATATATATATATGTATATGTATATATATATGTATATGTATATAGTGTATATATACATACATATACCTACACATACCTATATATAACACATATAGTGTGATAATATATACATATACTTATATATATATATATATATATATATATATATATATATATATATATATATATATATATATATGTGCACATATATATACATGCACACAATGAGAGAGAGAATTCAGTTATAAAGGGAAAACCGAACCGACAGACTGATTTTGCAAGACTGCTGTTTTGCAAGATGATATTGTTAATTAAAATAAATATTTATATGCTTAAATAAAAAGTTGGCATGTTTTGATCAATAAAACTGGATCCTATACATTGACATGATTATTCATACCCTTTTGGGTGGCACTAGTATACTACAACTACAACTAAGCTTTTTCCTATACTAGATGGGGTCAGCTACATGGATTCTTTTTTTTTTTTTTTAATTCATGTTAAGTCCGACAAAGTTTTATGCTGGTTGTCGAAAGCCTAACACAACCCTCTTCGTTTTTTCGAGCTTGGGACCTGTCATGAAAGGGTGATTCCTTACATAGGCGGAGTTTTGGGTGGCACTAGTATAATTTCAAAAATTTTAAAGTCTTAAAAAGCAATACTAATTTTTCAAAACCTCTTAAAAAAAAAATTACACTTTGTATTACCGAAAAGCAATGAAGGATCCCAATCACTCACACGTGTGTGTCATGGTGTCCTTATTTAGCAAATGTCACATTTGCGTGCCGTGTAGAAATCTAATGTTAGTTTGAATGCAATGGGCGCAGGGCCTGGTGTTGTTGACAGTGCAGGCTCACCTGGCCTCCTTGAGGCCGCCGGGATGCAGCGGCAAGAATGACTGCCGGGAAGCAGCGGGCTGGAAGGAGCTGGGTCCGCTCTACAGCGGGCTGTACGTGGTGGCGCTGGGGGTTGGAGGAATCAAGGGCAGCCTGCCCTCCCATGGCGCCCACCAATTCGAGGAGCAACAAGAACGTGGCCGGAAGCAGAGGTCCACCTTCTTCAACTACTTCGTCTTCTGCCTTTCCTGTGGGGGTCTACTGGCCGTCACCTTCGTCGTATGGGTGGAAGACAACAAGGGCTGGCAGTGGGGCTTCGCCATCTCCACCCTTGCCATCCTGATCTCCATCCCGCTCTTCCTCGCCGGCTCATTCACCTATCGCAATAAGGTCCCCGATGGCAGCCCCCTTACTACCATTGGGAAGGTACTCCCTTATTTACAATTCTTTAATTATTTCCATTTTGTCTTCTGTCAAAATGTTATAGCTGCTTCAAATGTATTTCTCTCATTTTATCTCAAAACAAACTTAAAAATGATGTTTTAATAGTTCTATTTGAAAGTAAAACCCCCAACAACTGAAGTTATGAATCTATTACAGAGTTGTACATAAGCATTACATATATTATATAATAGAGAGACAGTGGTTCATGTTCAATATAAGAGATTTAAATCTTAAAAAGCAATGTGTATTGTACTTTTCATACATTTAATGTACAACAGTACGATTTACTTTTGTATTTAAGTTTCTACGTTGATCAAATAGTAAAAAGTGTGAGTAGATTTAAGCCAAGATAATAAGCTTAACATTTAAAACATTTCATATCTTCTTTCTCTGAGACATGAAAGATACATGTAGACCCTACTTAGTGTGCAACAGTAGGTTTTAATATGATAGACATTTAAGAATGATGACATTTCAAACCAGATGTGTATTAGGTCTGCTCTTATTTCACCGGGTGCAGGTTTTGCTCGGAGCAATCTTCAGCTGTAAAGTCCACAATGCAGTTGCAAACGGTTCCGCGATCCCCGACTCGGACGAGAAGCCGACTCGCAACAAAGAGAAAGATGACCAATTGGCCGAGCCTGGAAAACTGGGACGCAGCTCTGATACAGAGTGCCTGACCGATTCTCTCCCCTTCCTCAACAGAGCCATCCATGCCAGGCCACCAATGCCTAGGTCCAAGCCCGGCGAGGTTGAGGATGTGAAGATCATTGCCCGGATGATACCCATCTTCGCTTCCACCATCATGCTCAACTGCTGCTTGGCTCAGCTGTCCACCTTCTCGGTACAGCAGGCTGCCACCATGGACACCCACATAGGCGGAATGCAGGTTCCACCGGCCTCACTCCCCGTCTTCCCTATTGTATTCATCATGGTTCTAGCCCCACTATATGACCATGTCATTGTGCCCCTGGCACGCCGGATCACTAGATCAGAGTCCGGAATCTCGCACCTCCGGCGCATCGGGATGGGCCTGGTTCTCTCAATCATTGCAATGGCTGTTGCGGCTTTGGTCGAGGAGCACCGCAAAAGAGTGGCACGTCGCCTTGGCCTGCTGGATTCCAGCGGGCCGCTGCCCGAGACCTTCCTATGGATCGCGATCCAGTATCTATTCCTGGGATCCGCGGACCTGTTCACCCTTGCTGGTCTGCTAGAGTTCTTTTTCACTGAGGCACCGGAGAGCATGCGATCGCTCGCCATGTCGCTCTCGTGGGCATCCTTGGCAGTCGGATACTACCTGAGCTCTGTGCTTGTGTCCATAGTTAACAGTGCCACAAGTGGGTTGGGCCGGAGTCCGTGGCTGGCGGGCAGGAGCCTGAATCACTTCCATCTTGAGAGGTTCTATTGGCTGATGTGCGGACTGAGTGCGGCCAACTTTATGCACTTCCTCTTCTGGGCCGTTAGGTACCGATACAAGCATGAGATCTGGCCGCGCACTGAGCCCACCAAATCAGGAAACAAGGAAGAAGCAGACCCTGTTACCAGCAGATGAGATGGCAGTTGAGTGTATTTTTTTGGGTATGTTTGTGGATGCCTGCATGCGTGCATGATCTGTGTGTACTAGATGTATTGCCATGCATTTGGCATTTAATGATCGAAATAAGCGACATATATGGCATATCGTCGCTACATGATTAGCTAGTTTTTTTTGTAAAATTAATTGATTTTATAGAAAATAAAGTAATTTCCATACAAATAAACCTCCCTTCTACCTATCCACTTCACTTTTCTATTGTTTGGATTCCTTAGCCTGTCGACAGTATGGATTCACGGTCGACCAAGAAGCTACGGCTTCACGTGATCATTCTATTCCTAAATCTAATGGAAATGGTGGGCAATTTTAATGAAAGAGATTAGCGGACTGAAACTCATAGTCGAGTTCGCGAGAGTGGATCCTGTACAGGCGGTGGCGGTGGCGTTGACAGTCACTCTGAGGGATGAAATACATGATTCCAGTTGATGAACATAGTTTGAATACGGAGAATTTTGAATTCTTGCTGTCGTGTTGGGCGCCCAGAGACTTTGATCTTGCGCAACATTCTGACGTAAACCCATCATCCATTGTTGCGTTGCATGCTCGCTCTAATTATTAGATGGTGATATTGGCAGGAGTGAAACTTTTCGAAAAACAGATATGATATGCTACTTGCTACGTTCCATGGACATGGTACGATACCAGTATCAGGTACAGGTACTGTCACGGGTATGAGATATTGGCACTTTTTTTAACTAAGAAACGAGTATGCCACTATTTAAAAATATAATAAAAAGATAATACCAACTAAAAATTATAACATATCAAAACAAGAAAAAATTCAGATTCTAAACATAATACATCCTAAGTGCTTAACAAAAATAAAGATCAATCGTTTTCTGAAGGCTCCATCAGAAAAGGCCACCAACAAAGCTTTGAGGGGAAGACTCATGGTCCACTCTGACTCAACGAAGCACCATTAACAAATAAATAAACTATAACGTCACATTGAACAGCTAAATGAATTAAAATATTATAAAAAATTAAAAGAAAACAGTTATTATAGCCTATAACGTAAGACCCTAAGTAACCAGAATACTCAAAATAACCAGACGTCTATCTATTAGTTGCTCCAAAATTCCAAATGCTTGAGCCATGGATGTTGAACTAAAATATGTCACATGTAGCCAATAAATCATGATAGAGAACATACACCAAAGCTGGAATGTTCATAAAACTCGTCAAAATGATTCTACAATGATTTCACATTCGTGTGCTTCCCAGGTAAAATAACACATGCAAGGGATTGGATCCTTTAAACAGATCCTAAAGGACATAAAAGTTGGGCATTCATGAATATAGTGAACTCACCAGATAACTCCCACTTGTTAAACCTTACAAGCCAAAACAACGTAAAGAGACAAAGAAAACCGCATATCCAACAGTCAACAGACTCAACACAAATAAAGACAATCTAACAAACATTTGGTATACGTATGACCAAAACAACTAGCGAATGCATACACACAGAGACACGACTAAACAGAAGCGTAGAAGATATTGGCAGCAAAACCATGACCTGTGTACGGGACTATGATGCACAATGATCTCACCGGCAAAACCAACCAGTCGCACTTTCCGCCGCCGTCCGACCGCTGGTGTTGAGAATGTCACACCCAGAGGGCCAGAGCAGAGGCCAAAGAGAGAGAGAGAGAGGGCCAGTATTAGAGCAGACGCCAGAGAGAGAGAGAGAGGACCAGTATTGGGAGACTAGGTTTCACGCTTACGGAGGATAACCCTGAAAATTTGTTATTTGGATCGGGTTAACCCATATGCATATGAGTCGACTTGATCTAATACGTACCGATACAAGTATTTGGCATACCTAATAGAGGTATGTGTATCAATACATATTTCGTGGTATGGGTATATACCCAACATATCAATATATATACTCGTACCCGGTATCGGGTATGTATCATATACGGGTACCGTACCCTTACGGCATACCCATGCATCATACGTACTTGCAAATCAAGTGGGCAGAGGCGGGCTTAAGCACACACGGACACACATATACACACATTTATGCCCCACTTATTGAAATGGTCTTATACGTGCATGCTGACATCAATAAGCAGAACCAGATGAAAGGACAATGTGATAAGGCATCAATACTCTGCAGGCAGATTCGCTATAAGAAAGTCGATGTGCCCTTGGAAGTTCGTAACCTAAACTAATAATTTGTGATAAATGATTTATCATTAGAATGTTAAGTTGATGCATACAATTGACAAACTCAAGGTGTTATTATTTCCCAAAAAGAATAAACTTTAGTTGATTTTCACCATGTCGTAGCAACAAGCTTAAGCTAGCCTGCAACATAGAGATGGATTTAGGTTAATTTGGCAGATTTTCCGGTAGACCACAGCCAAACTCGCCGGATTAAAAATGAACAAACTTTTGGAGGTTTGATAAGCTTTTGGAGGTCGGTGTAAAAGACATGTCCGGGAATGTGCCTCTGTGTAAAAATGAACAAACTTTTGGAGGTTTGATAAGCTTCTTGATATATATATATATATATATATAGGAGAGAGAGAGATTCTTTTAGTGCGTTTTCGTTATAACGGGAGGCAGAATCCAGATATGCATGCACACACTGCGTGTTGGGGAGTTGAGAGCCCTGTCAGGTGAGCTAACGGTGCTACTTTTAGTGTTTGATGGAGGTCTACAAGAAGCACAAATGATACGATTTTCCCAGTCCTTTCCCCAAAGTGAACAGGAATTCTTTTTCCTTTTCGTGGAACTGGGGGGAAGGGTGGGATGAATTAGCAATATTTCACATTAATTACTTGTTAATTATGTTTAAATTACGATAAAGTCAACAGACTGCTTGAATAACAAAAAATCAAATGAGTTTGAAAAGAGAGATTCTTTAAGTACTATTTCAATTATTACACGAAGTTGGGTCAGTTTTAATATCTGTAATTAGCCCCACTCGAATTCAACTTTTAAGTAGGTATTGATTGATCTATTTGATACCTACAGGACATGCACCTGCTAACGTTATTTTGGGTTCAACATGAAAATCCCGATGCCTCTATGGCGGGATCAAGGATCTGATGATGTGAAACTTGAAGGTGACAAGAAGCTTAATCTCTAATCCGTAAAACATGCCTCACTCAAAAGGCCAAGTTTATCATGTTAATATGACATCACCGGGCACTAAGATCGGAGGGTGCAGAGAACCTGTTCAAATAGAAGAGTCTAGGGGCTGTGTCTCATTAAAGAGCAGCAAGATGATTGCGGCCTTTGCTTCGTGCATATGCTAATTACAGTGATATAGCCACAAGATGCATGTATATAACTTTTTCATTCTCATAATTTTAATCTGTTCTTACGTCAAATATCTAATCGATTGTTTATTTGTCGAGTAATACGAAAGCACTAAAGTTGCGGACGATGGACATTTATGTTGAATAGTCGTTTCTGCTCTGTTATCTTCTTCATCTTCTTCTGTGGTGTGCGTGTATGTGTGTGATGGACATTTATGTTGCTTGGTAGTTCTCATAATTTTAATCTCTTCTTACGTCAGTGTCTGTTTCCGTATATTACGTCAATATACGAGTTTTTAAAAAAATATGCCATGATAGTATTTGGTTATTCCTACATATTACTAGAATTTGGAAGATTGAATGACCTCATTCGGTGATGCCATGGGTTTCAATATACGAGTTTTTTAATCCAGAGTGTCTATAGAATGTTTCATATTATTATTGCTTTCGTGTCAATGCTAAAGTTAAATTACCCATAAGGTGCTTGTAGAAGTACATGATCGATGGAGTATATGTGTTTTCAACATATGGATGCCTACAGAATGTGTTTTAACACCATATTCTTGTCATTACTCTTTTTGAAATGCTCACGAAGTGTCCATGCTGTAAAACTTTTTTCTGCTTGTGTTATGTTCTTGTCACACACATACACTATATATATATTGTTCATACTAAAGTTGTTAGTTGTTGAAGCATGTCTGTTATCATAGGTTTTGATACATAGGGTACCAAAGGTAAAGCAACAACAAAATTTCAGGTTCCAGTGCATCTATCATGAATCATACTTTAACATTCAATGTTAATGCCTTCGACCAGTCACATTCGAAAAATTATCACTCAAGCAGCTCACCAATCACAAATATCCCCGATGCTTTCCTCAACCTCTTTCTTTAGTTAAGGATCGAGTCTATGAAGGTCAAGCCAGATAAGGTACTTGTGGTGAGCACTCATCTTCCTACTATTTTCGTACTCTAAACCTCAAGCTCAATGACAGTGAGCATGACATGGCCTGTGCATGTCCTTAGTGCGTTCCAACTTGTAAACTAATTAACAAAGATTCATTTGAAATGTGGAGGATATCTATCCCCTTCCCCATCACTCCGCAGTGATGGTGCAACGAAGCATGTACGAGCTATCACTAACAAGGATTCATGCTCTGGATTCCTATATTTCATCATGTAAACCAATTTACAGAACTTCATTCGAAGTGTGGAGGCTACCCCTTCCCACTTGCATGGACTGTGATGATGCAATGAAGTTTCTGTGAAGGCAAACACGCTGAGACAGCAAATCACTACTTAGCTAGCTAGTAGGAACTAGCGTTAACAAGGGAACGTGCTGTGGGCACCTATATTTCATCACTTTGAGTTTTACTGTTTCTTTATGTAAAAGTCATATTTACTGCTTTACCTTTCCATGTAATTTTTTTCATGCTGTAAATCCATTTCCCTTCTTCTTAAAGTACTAAGCTAACCATTCTGGTGGCTGACACTTGTGGCAGAGGTGTCAACAATTTGTGTTCTGAGTTGCGAACTTTAGAGCTTACCTACTAATGGAGGCCCAATATAAGGCTAACCTCTGTATTGTGTGGTCAGGTTGGTCGACGCTATTCAGGGTGTGACACAGAACACGATTTGATACCTTGCTTAATATCCATGATGCAAATTGTGACAGTAAAATGATTATGGTCGTGGTGAAATTCCTCCCATAAGCACAAAGAGAATCTCAATTAGGCTTCTCCACAGTGAATTCAGGTATTCAGAATATCCAAATCCATCTCAACGGACAAATAGGAAATAATCAAACCCAATTTATCATGTCCAAACAGCAAGTTCCACAGTGCGCACCAAGGATTTACAGTTCTCCTACATGTTCAGCATCAATGCTCTAAAAATCAGTCGTCGCACTAGGGTGACTGAGCCATAAGCATGATCGAGATGATACACACGCACGGTTATATTAAGATGTAATAGTGGGGTGGCGCCAGTAGGGCCCAATAGGTTACTTGGGGACTGGGCTTATGAATAAAATTAGAGATTTTGATGCTCCCTTAACTTATTGTTTGATATTTGATTTCGCTTGTATATTAAGTGTTTGATAATTCGTTTGGCGATTTGGCTTGAAGATCTTTTAGGATAGTTTGTGTTTGAGTTTGAAGATTACTTTGGCATTTTTACAAGGTATTAGAGCCAAAAGAGTTTGATTAAAGTTGTATTGGGATTTGTGCCGATACTCAAAATTTGGAAATCGTTCGAATCAAAATACTCTTTGTCTTTTCTATTATTGTTGAGAAGAATGAAAGAGAAAAATGAGTTTTCGTTTCTTGTTGGTACCCAACTTTTATCAAAGTTTGGCATGAACCATGAAAAAGTATTTTATTTCCAAAGACTGTTGAGATTATATTGATGGTACCATAAAAAACCCCAAATTGATAGAAGAAGAATGTGATGATGATGATGATTTTCTCAAATTATAAGAGAGACATAAACAATAATTGAAAAATGAGAGAAGTATAACACCAAAATCACTTGAATTATTGATAAAAATGATGATAAGAAGTTTCGTAGTCGAATTAGTACATTCGATATTCTTTTGAAACTTGGTAATATCTTAGAAAAACTCATTCTTAAGACGATTTTTTCTTTTAAATAAACTTAAAAGAAAAATGATAATGCTCAAACAAGATTTCATGAGTATTAGAGATTATTATAATGAGTTTTTAGACCTTTAAAACCAACTTAGGAGGCTTGATAAATTAAAAAAACTCTAATGTATAGATGAGTTTTAAGAGTATCTTGATAACCAATATTTTTTTATTTATAAGGAGATTGAGAGATGAGTTTGAAAACATTATATCAAACTTAATTCATAGAAAAACAAGACCCAAAATCTCATAGATTTTGGTTGATTTAGTTATGGAAGAAACTATATTAGGGAACATTAGAGACCAAAAGGAAGTGGTTCTTGCTACATCTAGACCCAACAATTATTTGAGAAACTACAAACCTCCACATGTAAAAACTAGTAAAGACAATAGGCAAATCAAGAATAATGTAGTGCATTGACCCGATAAAAGCATAATTTGCCATTATTGCAAGAAAAATGGTCACATCAAGACTTTGTGTCCTCTCTGATTAAGAAGGTTCCCCAATGTTGTTGTCATTGATCACAAGTAGGAAGTGTTAACATTGAAGATTAAGGCCTACATTAAAAAAATGCTCAAAGAAAAGGCAAGCATCTCCAAGTCGGCACTATCATCTTATTCCAAAGATCAAGGTATGTCATAGTTTTTAGATTCCAATATTTATTTTCATATGACTAATGAATATAAATTGTTAGACAAATGCACACAAGCTAGAGCACAAGTATTTACGGCCGATGAAACTAAACTTGATGTTAAAGAAATTTTTGGTGTTTATTTTCATATGACCGATGAATATAAATTATTAGACAAATGCACATAAGCTAAATCACAATTATTTACGGCCGATAGAACTAAACTTGATGTTAAAGAAATTGAAAATTTAGAAAGTAATTTCTTTAAAATACCTCAAGTATATTTTATACCAAAATTAAATCTTAATCTTCTCTTAGTTTCTTAAATTTGTGATAATAATTACATTGTTACCTTCTCACCAAATGGATGTATGGTGTACAACCATGTGTCGAAGAAGGTCATTGGAGAAGGACATAGAAAAAGAGGTTTTTATGCCATGGTTACGTCAAATTTTGGAACTTGTGAGATTACATGTAATGATGTTAGGCTTTGGCACAAAAGATTGGGGCACATTGAGTAAACAAAATGAACAATTATCCATAGATAAAAATTAATAAAAAGAATGATTTTATTTGTAAATATTGTATTTTTACCAAAACACATCATGCACCATTTGGCGATAAAACATTTATCACAAATAAGGCATTTACTCCTATGCTTGGAGACCCATTCCCATAACTTCAAAAGGAAGAGTGACTTACTATGTTATTTTTGTACATGACTTCACTCAACACACTTTGATATATTTCTTGAAATATAAATAATTTTTTTAAAAAAAAGTTGTTTGGTTAAGAAATAATCCCAACCAAACATGCTCTATGTATGTCATTGAAGTCAATATTATGGTCTTTGAAGTCAAGGTGGTGGTTTATATATATATATATATATATATATATATATATATATATATATATCATTTATTATCATGTTATATATGTTCCCTAATTAGTAATAAAAGATAATAATATATAAAATAATAATTAATTAATAATAGCTAATTAATTCCATGATATCATGAAATGACAATAATGCATATCAATGTCATTTATTATCATGTCATATATGTTCCTAATTAGTAATAAAAGACAATAATAAATAAAATAATGATCAAGCAATAGCCAATTAATTTCATGATATTATGAAATGACAATAATGCATATTAATATCATTTACTATCATGCCATATATGTTCTTTAATTAGTAATAAAAGACAATAATATATAAAATAAAAACCATCAATGTGATAAAATTAAATTGAAAATAAGTCATTAACTTTGAAAGTTTTGCCTACAATATACATCTTATCTTATGAATTAATATTTGAATGTATAACTAACGATTAACTATGCATTTTAAAATAGGTGAAAATTATAGAAATTAATAAAAATTAATGCGATAATTAACATTGTGCTAGGAAAACAAAACAGGCAAACGTTGGTTGGGTTCGAGAACGATCATTGCTGCCACAAATAAAATGTCAAGTATGGCATGTTCTTAAATGGGTTCGAGAAAGAACGATCATTGCAAAATAAAATGTCAAATGGCATGTTCTTAAATGCAATATCTAGAAAAAGTTATTCTGGCCTAAAATCTTAAGTAGATAAAAAGTGTTGCATAGTTTTATACAAGAAGATCGACTTGAGCTTCAATTATTAATCACATGTCACCTAAGATTTATCTTGAAAAAGAATATAATAGAAGTCATTTTGTAAGAAGGAAGAAAAAGCTTGCTACCTCGAGGGAGTCAGAGTTATAAAAGAAATGTCATGTGCTTGCACAAAGTGCTCCACCAAATAGAGGTAACATACCCCAAGAAAGCCCCTTCCAAGCTTCATATCCTGATTTCTCCCATATTGCCACACCAAAGTCATGGCTATAAACCTAAACATATAGGCGATTAAGCTGTTCTAGCCAATCAGTTTTTTCAAAGATTTTATCATCATGAAAGACATAGTTGCTTCTTTTCAAGATAGTTTTGGTACTGCCACACTTACGGTGGTTTCGCACCTGAGTTACTATAGACAAACTAGGTTTCGCATCTAAGTTGGCGCCACACTTGGTACCGGTATCGCACCCACGTCATTATAGACAACCACCGAATCTAAGATTGACGTCACAAGGCGATGTGATACTTGAGATCTCGAACTTAACAATGTCGATTTGAGTATGAGGAACACGCTAAGCGAAGATCCATGAATTTGATTGGAAATGTGTTGAGATTTGTAGCTTTCGAGATGGTGGGAACTGCGTTTTCTTGGATTCCCACATATCAAGGCCGATGTTCCGTCCTCCCTCCTCACCGAGAGGTGGACGTCGAGAGACCTGTGCCGACCGTTCGGCGCAGATTCGTTGGCTCCGAGTAGAGGTGGAATCCCCGCAAAGGCACTCTAACCAATCAGCCCAGGGAGTCAAGATAATGTATGAAGGTATAGGTAAAGAAAAGTGAACATCTTCTCGGTCAAAACCGTCAAGTCTGCCATATAGGATAGAGATTTAGGAAGACTCCGAAACTCTCCCATACCTTCCATTCCGCTATTTAGGATTCTGAACATTATAATTACATTTTGAATGGTCATTATGATAATTACATTTTGAATGAAGTTGAAGTTAATCCACCGTTGGTCATGATAGCGCCGAAATGGTTGATAATTGTTGGTGGATCGTATTAAACATGTTTTTGTCAAGTTGTCATACCCCATCTAGGTAGAGCAGCCGCCCGTATCTGCAAAACGAGGTCATCGGGCCGGGTTGACGTAGACTTTCATGGGTTTGGCTTTCCGAAATGGACCTAGCTTATGAATAATCGGGGATGCCAATCGGGTCACGACGATCCACAATTCCTCAGTCACTGGGTCATTTGTAAAAATGAAGCCGAGCTTATGGGTAGCCAGATGTCAATTGGGTTAGAAAGGTCTAAAAACCATTTCATGTTCTATTCATCTCTTGAATCTATGTCTTGGGGTGCATGTGGTCGACGAGAGGATTATGTTTCATTAGTATCAAGTAGTTGGCCTAAATCATTATTACTTCATCAAACTGATTCATGGCCATTTCAAAGTGGGAGCTTAAGTTGGATGGAGTGCAAGAAAGTAGTGGTGATTCTTAAATCGGGTATGGGTAACCTACATCAGGCATGATTGTTTCTTAGGTTGGCATTCTATGCCACATAATTTCTTAGGTACTCTATTCAATAGTTGACAAGTATAAAGGTACTTGTGCATTTTTAACATGAGTCATACATCCTTATATATGTTAAATAATTATTTGAATATCTAGAATAGGTTGTACACTCTATCAAACAAAATGCATATATATATATATATATATATATATATATATATATATATATATATATAGAATAAGAAGAAAAAAAAATTTAAGTAGTGTTTAGTTTATTTTTTATTTTATTTTCAGTTGGATATATTTTCTCTTATAATTATATAAATGACACATTATTTTCACTTTATTTCACTTTTATGATTTTGTAAAGGAAATGAGAAAACAACAAAATCTTATTTTAATCAAGCTCTCTCTACAAAATCTTGAAAACAAAATCAAAGAAAAATGAGGTGATATTTTTGTAATTATAATTCAAAACATAACAATTAAAAATAAAAATAAAAAAACAAACTAAACACTCCTTAATTTTTCTTATTTACATGAAAAATGAAAATTGAGAATATATAGCAACAAACCTTGGCCAATAAATTGATGGCCATGAAACTAACACAGGCTCTGATTAAAAATTTTCAGAATTCAGACTCTTGCTAGCCTATTGATAGAAATCAAGAACCAATAAGCACAAGTACTACAAGTTTTCGATTTTTATTTTCTTTTTCTTCCTTATTAGGTAAAAAAAAAATTAACAACATTTTTTTCGTACCTTTTTCTAGTACAAGAATGAATTCGATCTTCCTAGTCCTAGAATGTCATTTACATACAGCTCACCAGAGATTTTCAGCTAGGACATGCATATCATGACCCCTAACGCAAGCATCTATCACCAATAATCCATACAAGAACAGGTTCCATCTTTAAAGTGATGGAATCGAGCACGATCTTTACAATTATCTCCACATTGTAAATTCTGGAGATTAATTTGGTCAACCTTGTGGCAATCATTACACACCCTAAGATTCTTAAACACTCTTATTGGTATGCCTGGTCTTGAGCTTAGAAGAGCCCAAAAGCTATGGCCAGTCTCTCACTGTGCAACCTCAGAGTATTCTGTTTTCCATCACTACTCTCATCAACCAAAGGTGCCTCTGAATAGTCGGGTAAATACCCTAGTGATTCTAGCTTCTCATCAATTTCATTCATAAACTTATATATATCTTTATTTTGTGGATGAATGGTGTCTCCAGCAAAAAATTCATGAGTCACACCCATCTATCTCTATCAAACTACAGCCAGGCTCTTTAGTCACACCCTTATCAGTCATTAGTTTTCTAAGCAACCCTACATCATTCCACCTCCTAGCTGAAGCATAGACTTTTGACAGAAGCACATAAGCTCCGTCATTGTTGGATTCAAGCTCCATTATCTTTCTCAGTGCATATTCTGCCATGTCCGCTCTTTTGTAAAGTCTACAAGCATTGAGAAATGCACCCCAGACACCAACATGAGGTGCCACAGGCATTCTGTCTATAAAATCAATAGCCTCGTCCAAGCGCCCGGCTCGACTAAGTATGTCAACCATGCATCCATAATGCTCTGGTATAGGCTGTATCTTGTACCTATTGATCATGGAACCAAAATGCATCTGCCCCTTATCTACCAATCCAGCTACACTACATGCACGTAAAACAGCAACAAAAGTAATCTCATTCGGCATGAAACCATTTCCAATCATTGAATCGAACAGCTCCAAGCATTCGCCTGCAAGACCATGCATGGCAAGACCAGACAACAACGTAGTCCATGTCAAAACATTCTTCAAACTTATCTTGTTAAAAACTTCCTTAGCTCTAATGATATCCCCGCACTTTGCATACATGTCTATCAATGCCGTTCCAAGATTCACGTTCAATCTCAACCTGTTCTTCTGGATATAAACATGAACCCACTTCCCCTGATCCAAAGCACCAAGATGCGCACATGTGGACAGGACTGGCACCATGGTGGCTTCATTTGCTCTCACACCCGCCACCTGCATTTCATGAAACATAGTCAAAGCAGCAGTAAAGCGTCCACCCTGAGCGTATCCAGCAATCATAGCATTCCATGCGACAACATCCCTCTGCGGCATTTGATCAAACAAGTTCCTAGCACGAGCCAATTCTCCAGCCTTTGCCCAAGCACCAATGATGGCCGTCCAAGCAACGACATCCGGTTGAGAAATTCTCACAAATAGTCGGTGTGCAGCGACAATGCAACCGAACACGGAATACATATGCATCAACGCCGACTCGACATGACCATCAGATTCGAACCCACGCAAAAATACAGTACAATGTACCGATTCTCCAATCTGTTGGGAGAGCAATTGCGTTGAAGAGCGTACCACGAAAGTGAAGGTAAAGTGGTCTGGCTGGAGTTGCGACTGTAGAAGTTGTTTGAACAACACGACGGCCTCTTCAGGTTCCGGGCTCCTCGAGTAAATCCTCATCATGGTGTTGAATGCGAAGACGGTCGGATTTTCAGATTGTTGTAGGATCAACCGGGCGTAATTGAGGTAAGAGGGGTCCAGTTCTAAGTTAGAAAAGGGAAGAAGGAGGTTGGGGAGAAGATGGGGTTGGTGAATGAGACCGGTAGTGATCATCTCGGCGTGAATCTGTCGCAGTTCAGCCATGGAAGTGCAGGAATCAAGAAATGCAATGGTGGGGTGTTTCGTTATTGCCCTCAACGAGTTCAGCATATTGGCACCGGAGAGGGTGAGGGACTACATGACCGGAGGCCGTATATTTGATTCACATCTGAGAACCTTGAGAGCGAATCTAGTTGGCAAACTATCCTAACCTTGTAGATTCAACTCATGTAAATCGCACTTCTGAAGCACGCAGACGCATACACACTTAGAACAGCTTAATATCATTTATAGAATCCAATCTTAATTGCCGTCCACTTATCCATCAAAGACCAATCGTATTCGAGCCCCCTGTAACGACTCATCCTTTATCCCCTATCTATTCATATTCTGCAGAAAGTTTATCCTCCTTGTTGCATAATGTACTGAGGAAAGGAACCATCTCTACAAAGACTCATCCTTTACGCAGAAGAGTGAGATTGCTAAAGAGGCTTGCTCGGGAAAACATGTTAAAACTTCCTTCAATGATAAGTAGAGGCAAGAATAAAGCTATGACAGCCATCAAGGACAAAATATGGAAGTGCTCGCAAGGTTGGAAGACAACATCGAAGGGAGGGAAGGAGATTCTTATAAAAAGAGCCGCTCAATCAATCCCCATCTATTCGATGTGGTGTTTCCTTTACCAAAATCTTTGGTGAACGATCGAAAACATCATTTGCAGGTTTTGATGGATGATCAAGGTGATTCTAATGAACTTCATTGGCTAGAAAGAAGAATCAAAGAAAAAGATCCAATTACTATCTCAGTCTACTAAAAATATATCTACTATCAGGATACATTTAATAACAATAACCAGAAATTCATTACCTAATGAGATGAAACAATAATATTTTCACTATCAATTTATCAAATTGAAGTATGGCATTCCCATGTGAAAAAAAAAGACTTGTGAACTGATCTATTGCTTGAACTTGATTAAGGTAAATTAAGGAACCTTCTACTTCACTCAGTGTGAGGTCACAAGTATCATAGAATTTTCCATAAGTTATTAACCAGATGAGGATAGTAAGTAATTCTATCTGCGAAGATTTCATCGCGATTCAAATATTATTTCAATGCTAGCAAGTTGACTAAGAACCATCAAGTTCATGGTCACAATTAGTTCGTCTCGTCACAATTAGTTGCAGGACAACGTGTTTGTCAACGTTGTTGCATCTGTCCATCAGATGGACATTATTTACTTGGGTGAAAACTTATAAAGAAAAAGGACATTATAATGGTCTACGCCTTGCGGCTGTATTAACTGTGATCATAGATCACGGTTGAACAGTGGACTATCATTCATAATCCATGGTAGTAAATGTGGATCATTGGTTTATTTTCAAAATTTCTCTGAGGCATTAATGCCCCAGTGCCTCAAACACTAACCAACAACAACAACAACTAAGCCTTTTCCATACTAGAGGGGTCGGCTACATGGATTCTCTATTTTCACATAGCCCTATCATGTGCCATATTGGCAGTTAACTCACAATAAGCTAGATAATTGATTTTTTATTGTTTCTTTTCAACACTTTTGTTGTCGTCCCCTACCTCTTTTAATACTTTAAAAATCTAGTTTTTCATACCTTCTTACACGTTCTTCCTTTGATCTTCTTTTTATATGTCCACTTAAACGATATTCTTTCATTTTATCCTCTATAGGTGACACTCATAATTTGTTTCTAATAACCTTATTATGTATATGGTCTTTTCTTGTATGACCACTTATTCATCTCAACATCTTCGTTTCTGTCACAGACATCTTTTGTACATGTTGATGATTAATTGCCCAACACTCATAACCATAAAACAAGATAGGTCTAATTGATGTTGTATAATATTTACCTTTTAACTTTAATGATATCTTCTTATCACAAAGAATACCTGATGCTCCTCTTCATTTTAATCAACCAGCATTAATTTTATGCGTAATATCTCCATTAATTATTCCATCACTCTAAAAAATTGATCTTAGGTATTTAAAACTTTCCTTTCAGGGGATGCAATATGTACCAATTTTAATTTATGTGTCCTCTAAAGTAACGAAATAATCAAACTTGCATTCCATATATTCTGTTTTTGTTCTACTAAGTTGAAAGCCTTTACTTTGTAATGTTTCTCTCTATAGTTCCAATTTTCTATTAACTTTTTCCTAATACTCCTCCACTAACACAATATTATCTGCAAATAACATGCACCAAGGTACTTCATCTTGAATATGTTTTGTTAACTCATCAATCACCATTATAAATAAGTATGGACTTAAAGTTGATCATTGATGTAACCCAATATTAACTTTAAAGAAGTACGGCATTCCTTCATAAGTCCTCACACATATTTTTGCACCATCATATATGTCTCTTATAAGGTTTATGTATGTCAATGGGATACCTCTTTTTCAAGGTTCTCCAAAGAACCTCCCTCGGTACCCTATCATAAGTTTTTTCTAAATCAATAACTATCATGCGAAGATCTTTTTTTTTTGCTCTAAAATATTTCATAAGGCATCTCAAAAGGTGAATCACTTCAAGAGTAGATCTCTCAAGCATGATTCCAAATTGGTTATCTGTTTTACTCGATATTTGTCTTAACCTACGTTCAATAATTCTTTCCCATAATTTCATAGTATGACTCATTAACTTGATACCTCGATAATTCACACAATTCTGAATATCTCCCTTATTCTTGTATATGGGTACAAGTGTACTCGGTCTCCATTGATCGGTCTCCCTTAAATAGTCTTGTTAGCCAAGTGATTCCTATTTCTCGTATGATTTTCCAAACTTCTATAGAAATATTTTCTAGTCCTACTAATTTATCACCCTTCATATGTTTAAGAACATTTTTTATTTCATTCTTTTAAATATGTCGGTAGAAATTGTGATTTATATACTTTCTGATTTGGCTAACTCTCCTAAATTAACACTAACATCTTTATTTTTATTAAAAAACTTATAAAAATAGTTTTCATCTATTTTTTATATAATCATTTGCCACTAAAATTTTCTTATCCTCGTCTTTGATTGATCTAACAAAATTAAGATCCTTAGTTTTCTTATCTCTAGCCCTAGCTATCCTAAAAATATCTCTTTCCTCCCAAATTTTAGCTTTTATTTCACTGGCGACTGTTTTTTATTCTTTCTTTATTTTTTTATAAGCTTCTAAAGTTTCACTAGTTTTTTTTAGCATAATATAATTTGTAACATTCCCTCTTTGTCTTGATTTTATTTTACACTACTTCACTCAACCACCAAGCTTCTTTTTGTGTCAGTGCACCTCCCTGAGATTCACCTAAGACATCTTTCTCCACTTTCATAATAGGTATAGTCATATTGTACCACATATCACAAGGTATACTAACATAATTTCAAGCATCTCCTTAAAGGACTTTGTGTTTAAATATTTTTTTTTCTCGCTTTTGAGGTTTCATCATTTAGTCTAAATAGCTCTATATATTCTTTTGTTCTTTGTCCACTTTTTAAACTGTAAATTCATAACTAAAAATTGATGTTGGGTGGTTAAGCGTTATCTTGTAATTACCTTGCAATCTTTATAACACACTCTATCTTTTTTCCTACAAATAAAATAATCAATTTGTGTTTGTGATAAGGCACTCTTATAAGTAATTAAATGTTCATCTAGTTTTTTGAAGATTATATTGACTATAAAGAGATCAAATGTTATAGCAAAATTTAAAATCTCCTTACCTTCGTCATTTATATCCCCAAAACCAAAGTTTTCATGAATACCTTGATATCCTAATACCTCTTTAGTGTCATGTCCATTTAAATCTCCTCCTAAACAAATCATCCCCCTTTGTGAAATTCTTTGAATCACTTTATCTAACTCTTCCCAAAAAACAGTCTTTATACTAGCTTCTACTTCTACTTCTACTTGAGATGCGTAAGCGCAAACTATATTCAAAACCTATGCTCCTAACACTAATTTCAACGTCATGATTCGGTCACCATATCATTGTATGTCTAATACACTATCCTTTAAATATTTATTTATAATAATACCAACTCCGTTTCAAGCCTTTTACTTACCTGAGTACCATAATTTAAAACATGTATCCTTTATCTCTTTTGCTTTTTCTTTAACCCACTTTGTCTCTTGTAAATATAGGATATGAATCTTTCTCCGAATCATAGTATTTACTACCTCCATTAGCTTACCAAACAATGTTTTGATATTCAAAGAACCAATGCGAATCTTATTATCTAGGGGTATCTTCTTTACCCCGCATCCATCTATATTGAAAATGCGAAGACCCTCTCTGTAATTTATTCACTACATTCGGTTGCCAATATAGTGGGACTAATTTTTTTACCAACACCCTTCATGATGTGATAATCCTCTCTACAATTAATTCATTATATCTGGACGAAAATGTAGTGACACTTGCTTAATTTTCACAGTATTCGAGCTCTATAGTGTCTCCTAAGAGGAGACACCCCAAAAGAGTAACCAACAACAATGAAAGATTTGACTTTGTAATAATTATTGCAGTCATTAGGTCTAGTGTGGCAAAGCTGAATATAAATGATGCTTTTGCACAAGAGAACGAGATTGCAAGGTTGGTCGGGCAAGAGCTTGAGAAGGTAAAGTTTTATATGTATACAAAGAGAGAGAAAGAGAGTGGTTCATGTTCAATTCCTGTTCATTCTTAAAATTTTTCAAACATCTTTATTGTTTTTGATCGGCAATATCAATTATAAAGATTTAAATTTAAAAAGAACACTACAATCCACTTTTTTATTTTATATTTTCATCATTGGTCGTGCTGATCAAATAGTGGAGATATTTGAATAAATTTAAACATGTAATCAAATAGTGGAGATATTTGAATAAATTTAAACATGTATTAGATTGAGTATATATCATCTCTTATATATATATTAGAGAGAGAATGAGAATTGCTAAACTTTCATTCAGACTTTGTGGAACGAATGGTTCATATTCAAAAAGAAAAAAGTAAAGTATATCTTGTGAAATTTGAACTTACTTTTTTTCTTTGAGTTTGGACCATTCAGTTAAAGAGATGGAACATTTAGATTGTCAAGAAGAGTGAAAGAGTATAACAACTATATATATGTTTGTTGTGTGTGTGTGTTTGTGAATGTTTATTCAAGTCTAATTATAACCCATTTAGGGCTATTATTATTCTCTTTAACGTTCCTTTTTCTTTGTGAAGTATTTTTCCTTTCTATGATGTACTTATGTATATCCAATGCCTGCATATGGATTTGAGATCATCCAGACGCTCATTGTTGACATCAACCCAGATGAGCATGTTAAACGAGCAATGAATGAAATCAATGCAGGTAATACCTAAACTCAACAAACCCATCAGTATTTCTTTATTGAAAAAAATATTGAGAGAAAAATTAAATTATACTGTTGCATTAGCAATATGAGCTTTCCTTTATGACCCAAACCAGGTAACCCATTCTCCTTGTTGGACCCAATAACCGATCGAACTCCAAAGCTTGCGATCAATTAGCATAGGTCCAGTGCCCTACCTGTGTATCATGAATTCTTTTTATGGTTACATGAATGCACCCCCAGGGTTCGAACTGTGCCACTACGAATGGGTGTTGAGAGCCTCACCATCTAGCTAATGCTTTGGGTGCACATGAAGTTTTGATCATTAATACTGATGTATGGAAATTTCATCATTTATAAAATATCATGACTTTATTTGTCATTGTGCTTTGTCAAGTTTAAAGAAGCAAGATCATGTCATATCATTTTCTTCCAAGACTTATGAAGCTTTTATTGTTTATAAAGGAACAACAATTGAATCAAGTGATTTTGATTGTGTGTAAGTTTGTATGTATACATATATTTATCATATATTTATATTCATAAATATATATGACACACACCAATACATATACAAGTATATATAACCTGATTTTGCCCCATATCTGCCCCATTCTCAACAGGAAAAGGAGAATTCAAACTTGTACCTGCCCCGTTAAGGTTTCACCGGTACAGGGTATAAGTATACTCGTCCTCAAGTTGACCCATTGTCATCCTTATTATCATGTCAACCTATTCGGCAATTTCGGGTGGGGCGAACTATGTATTGTACCTATGGATTCTGTTGTGTCCTGTAACTTTTAATTCGTTTTTTTTTTTATTTCAGATGGGATGGTTGCTCCACCTTGTCTCAATGTAGATCCGCCATGCCACTTGTATATTTTTGTATGGAAATTACCTTGTCTCAATGTAGATCTGCCGTGCCACTTATATATTTTTGTATGGAAATTTGTTGCTATGTATTTTCCGTTGAAATATCTTTTTCTAGTGGCTCGCTGTTCGGATCGTAACAAGCTATAGCTCAGTTGATCGTCGTTGATGTTGAATTCATGAGACGAACTTGAGCTCGAATCTGCACTCAATAAGGATGAGCCTAAAACCGAGCTGAATGAGCTTGAATTCACATTCCATTGTGTGATCCCAAACCAGATGATATACAAGGTTCAGCTAGGCTCAATCGGCTTTATTTTAAAGCTCAGTACTTGGATCGGATCCGGACTTGGTCATTGTGATTCAGTAAAAGATCTAGATCTGAACTACTATCAACAAGCAATCTGAACCCGACGCTATTCGCAGACACGAGTGCACGCGCACGTGTGAATGTATGCGTGTGTATATAGATAGTGAAGGCGTTGCACTTATGCCAATTTTGGTTAATATTCATCTCTTGCTTTATCAATGCTTAAGCAATTTTTTTTCCTTTTTCTTTTTTGGTTACGAAGGGAGGCAGAAGCCTAACACATCCACACATGCATGCAACCCCAGGGAATCGAACTTGCCACTGCATGGGCGTCAAGAGCACTTATGTCTTATTAGTTTTTGGAGTATACTATAATAATATTATCTTTTATCTTTTTTTAAGTATATTCATCCCCTGAAAAACAATGGTATGAATGAATGAACATATAGAAATAGGGAGGATCCAGTTTTTCTATATATATCACAAAAATTAAATATGGCAATATAATTCAAAATTCATTAAATAGAAATAAAGTTTAACATAACATATTTCACAAAAAAACAAAACATTAAAAAATAAAATCATATCTCGGTCTCAATTTTTCGTTAGCAATTAGATATTGCGGTAAAAATATGCGGTTCAACATCAAAACATAATACTTGTGGTATTTTAATCAAGTTGACCCATATCAATGAGTCAAATCGATCCATTCATAGAAGGATTTGGAAAGACTATAATTAGAGGCATCGATGCACGTACGGAGATGCTCTCAAAATCTATAGCTTTTAAAAACTCGTACCCAATCTTACCCCGATATTACATGTACCAATACGTAGTATAATATCATTATACGTAGTATAATTAAACCCTTCAACTTGTCCCATCTTGTATTAAAATAATGGACAAGGTGACGAGTCTCATTACCTTTGAGTTGTCCGTCATGAGTCATAACCTCGCCATTGTTGTTTAAATATTTGGAGCAATGATTTAGAACGAACCAAATTGGCTCGACTCTTTTGGAATCCCCAAAGCATTGGGGGTGGCGGTCTCGTGTTTCAGGTTAAATATTTGTTTTCGTGTAAGCAGGTCAATTCAAAGGTGTTCTTGTTCATGTTCTTTTTAGTGGATAGACGGTAAAGAAGACCTTGTGATATCAACAAGCTTTTCGGGTTATATCCGTGTCAAGTTTCGTGATGTGTTACATCCCCAGCTCCTGTGACGATTTTGTGTCCGGGGATGTGTTTGTGATGCACCACCATCTCTTGTTTGGGTCCTAAACAGGTCGAAAGGACTCGTTTTTCCATAATTAACTTGACGGATACGATCATGACGAGAAACACGAATATAGAAGCCATTTCGTGTCAATATCCGTGTCCGTTCTCTTATTTAGCTCTCCATGAACCAACTACTCGCCCACCGTATCGAAACCAGGGAAAAGAGAGACTTAACGATGGACGGCTAGATTTTTCCTTTGTTCCCTTCTTGTGTACCATCGGGCTTTATCCAACGGTGTAAACCACTCTTCTACCTTGTTGGAGATCTTTTCCGCCGGAAGCCCAACGCAAAAAATCTAGGGTTTCATTCTCTCTCTCAGCAATGGTGAAAGGTCCCGGTCTCTACTCTGACATTGGCAAGAAAGCGAGAGGCGAGATTTTTTTCCTTTGTTCCATTCTTTAAATAGAGTTTTGTTTCCTTTTTGTTGCATTTTATTTGATTTGGTCGGGTTTTATCTTGTGGTAGATCTTCTGTACAAGGATTACCACAGCGATCAGAAGTTTACTCTTACGACCTACACAGCCGCGGGCGTTGTGAGTCTCCTCGCTGTCTTTTTCGCTTTCCTTTTTCGGTACTTTTTTGAGTTTTCTATACGCGATTTGGTTTGAGCCGTTTTCTCTAGGGTTTGCGTGATCTTAGATTGTTAGTGTGATGATCATAATCTTCCTGTAGTTCTTTGTTCCTCATTCCCTAAAGATTATGGATCACACTCGTGTTTGTGCTTTATCATGAACGCATTTCTTCCTCCCCACGGTTTAGCTCTCAGACGTCATTTATTCGATATTTATGGTGTATTTAGTTGTTGATGATAATGCGAAAGTGGATTAATATTGTATCTAAAATTCTTCCCGTCAAATTGTTGCGGGTTTCCACATCTAGCTAGCTGGAGTAGAAATAGCATCACTTACAGCATTTTATTTGCTAAGTTAGTATTTGAAACGTGTAATAGATTGTACTGGAGGATGGGCTCAACACTTTAACCAAAAACATGGTCCAGAAGATCAATGATGATCAGATTGCAGCTTTCCAATGAATGAGTTGGACCCTGTATACTGGATTCTCGTTGTAGTGCCTGTTTTCACATGCCTTCTCTTGCCACTACCATTCGCCCAGAATACGTGCCAGTTGGCCTTGTCTAGAAGCGTTAAAACTTAGAACTTTGAGACTTTACTTTTCATTTCCATTTATATTGTAAAATTAGAATCCTCTGACTTCTTCCTATTTCATTTTTTCTGGAATGTTAATTTTGAGGAAAAAGTGTAATCTCCATGAATGATATTTGTGATTAATATTTATGTTAGGAAGACAAGTGAAACTCCCTTTGAAGTTTACCAAAACTAGCTAGTTTTCATCTTTAAGGCATGTAAAAATACACGCTATACTTACCACCAACTAAAATATAGTTAACTAACAGAAATGAATACAATCCATAAAGTATGTCAAATGACAAATGCTGTAATTTATGGAAGTCTTTCCTACTAGTGTTGAATAATGAGTGAACCACTTGTAAGGATAAGCCTGTTCAGCAAGATCGGGTGACTTACCCTGTTGGTTCCAGAGTGGGCCTCAACTTAGTGCGGCAGGCACTCCCTGTGGTACTGTAGGTTCTGTGATTTTGTCTCTTGTTCTTTTTTCTTTTATCTGGATGGTGATGTAATGTTTGTAATGAAAATTGGCATACTGGAGCTGCAAACTCTAGGACACTGTTGTTCTTTGCTAGGCATTAACTCATTTAGGTGCTGTTTCATGTCGCTTTGTTGTCTTTCTAGGGTTGTGATCTCTGCAACTTTTCATGGAGTCCCTTATGATAACACTAATTGGTCTTTCATGCTGATGGAATAGCTAGGAATATGGGTCCCTTTAGTCTTACCCGTTAGGCAGTCTCTTTTTATTAAAAGTTTTATTTTCTTGATCGGGTGACCATATGTTCTGTGATTTTGTCTCTTGTTCTTTCTTCTTTTATATGGATGGTGATGTAGTGTTTGTAATGAAAATTGGCATACTAGAGCTGCAAACTCTAGGACACTGTTGTTCTTTGCTAGGCATTAATTCATTAGGTTGTTGTTTCATGTCACGTTGTTGGCTTTCTAGGGTTGTGATCTCTGCAACTTTACATGGAGTCCCTTCTAATAACACTAACCCATGTAAGGGATCACTCTTGCTTGGCCGATCCCAAGCTCGGATAAAGGAGAAGGGTTGTATTATGCTTTCGACAGCCAACAAAAACTGTCGGACTTATCTACTATGGATTCTATAAATTGTGAGCATTGAGTTGGGGTGTTTTCTCTTAGCGACGTAATGTAGAGTCCAATACAGTGAAAAGTATGCAAGGGCCTCTACATCTTTGCTTTAATGTGGTTAATCAATTGTAGAGAGGGTTCCTACTTCATGGATGAGTGTGGGTAAAAAAGTTAGTTATACTACATTATTGCCCAAATGTAGTGAACAAGTTAAAGCAAGAGTCTCCACATTTTCAATATGGACGGATGCGGGATAAGGAAGCTAGTCCTAGATAATTAGATTCTGGTATTGGTACTTGAAATATCAGAATATTGACCGACAAGTTAATGGAGGTGGTAGATACCATGATTCGGAAATAGATTTATATCCTATGTTTACAAGAAACAAAGTGGATTGAAGAAAAAACAAAGGAGATTGGGGATATAAGTTTTAAATTATGGTACTCAAGAAAGGAAAAGGCTCGAAACAGAATTTGTATTATCATAAATAAAGATTTAAAGGATAGTGTAGTAGACATACAACGATATGGTTACCCGATCCATGTGTAGTAGACATATCTAAATGGGTCAACCCGATCCATGAAGTATCCGGTACCGGTACGTGGCGTACCCAAATTTGGGTATATGTACCGGTATACAAAAATACGTATCGGTATGTCATTCGGCGTACGGGTATGTACCAGATGTACCCATACGCATATTTGTACCTGGTACGTATCGGATATGGGTACGATGCAAAAAATGGCGTACTTGTGCAACGTAGGTTCTCACGTAGAAAATTGGACAGCACATATCTATTACTACCAAAGAGTACTTGGGTAGTGTCCAACTTTGGTGTGAAAAGATACATATGGAGATTAGAAGACATACTACTTGGTATCATCCCTTTTAAGAACCATACAGAAAAAGGAGTGTTTAGTGTTTATAAAGGATGAATAGGACAGAGAGAAAGGACTTGGGTTAGGAAATATGAGGAAATAAATGAAGTGTTTGATGTCAATATCGGCTAACACCAAAGGTTAAGTTGTACGATGACAAAACCAAAAGATCTTTAATCTCCCATTAGTTAACAAATTTACCTGCAATGCTGTGAAGAATATCTCCTTAAAACGAATTCGCTTACCATCATATGCATCAGCTTGAGGTCCATACAAATTGAATAGAACAAAATGTCCATAGTGGAACAATATGGCTATACATATTAGAGTAGTGGCAAAAGATGTGTTAGGTGTATTTAAGGGAGGTGAAATCTCAAATATGCGAAAGCAAATATATTTAAACAGAAAGTTCAAGGAGATGCTTAAAATTATATAGGTATACCTTTTTATATGTGGAACAATATGACTATACATATTAGATGTGTTAGGTGTATTCGAGGGAGATATAGTGGTACAAAAGAAACTTGGTGATAGAGTGAAATGGTGAAAGATAAAATCAAGGTAAAGAAAACATATTACAAATTACATTATGCTAAGAAGACTATTGAAATTTTGGAGGCTTATAAGAAAGCAAAGAAAGAAGTGAAAAAGGCCGTTAGTGAAGCAAAAGCTAAAATTTGGGAGGATTTATAAGAAAAACTTAACTCAAAAGAAGGTGAAAGAGATATTTTTAGGATTGCTAAGGCTAAAGATAAGAAAACAAAGGATCTTAGTTTTGTTAGATACATCAAAGATGAGGATGAGAATATTCTAGTGGTGAATGTTGATATGAAAAATCGATGAAAAAATTATTTCTATAAGCTTTTTAATAAAAATATAGATATTAGCTTAGAAGAGTTATTTAAATAAAAAATATATAACCCACAATTTCTATCAGTGTATTCAAAAGAATGAAGTCAAAGATGCTCTTAAAGATATGAAGTTTCTTAAATATGTAGGATCATAAAATATTCATATAGAAGTATGAAAAATCCTAGGAGAGGTGGGACTCACATGGCTCATAAGACTTTTTAATTAAATATTAAAAACTCAAAAGATACCAAGGAATGAAGAGCAAGTACACCTATACTCATATCTAAGAACAAGAGAAATATTCAGAATTGTTCGAATTATCGAGTTAATGAGCCATACTATGAAATTATGAAAAGAATTATCGAATGTAAGTTAAGACAAGTATCAAGTACAACAAAGATCTAATTCGGATTATTGCTCGGTAGATCTACTATTGAAGTGATTCACCTATTGAGAAATCTTATGGAACATTTTAGAGCAAAAAAGAATAACCTTCACATGATATTTATTGATCTAGAAAAAGTTTACGATAGGGTGTTAAGAGATGTTTTTTTGAAGAACCTTGGAAAAGAGGAGTATCCCATATATATATATATATAAATCTTTAAGAGACATGTATGATGGTGCAAAAACATGCGTGAGGGCTAATGAAGGAATGACAAACTCCTTTGAAGTTAAGATTGGGTTACATCAAGGATCAACTTTAAGTCCATATTTATTTATATTGGTTGTTGATGAGTTAACAAATATATTCAAGATGAAGTACCTTGGTGTATGTTATTTGCAGATACATTGTGTTAATGGATGAGCCTAAGGAAAAAGTTAATAGAAAATTGGAACTATGTAGAGAAACGTTAGAAAGTAAAGGCTCCTGACTTAGTAGAACAAAATAGAATATATGGAATGTAAGTTTGATCATATGGTTACTTCAGAGGATATAAAAATTAAAATTGCGATACCCCTAAAGGAAAATTTTAAATAACTAGGGCCAATTTTTCATAGTGATAGAAGAATTGATTGATGGAGATGTTATACATAGAATTAATGAGGTTGGTTAAAATGGAGAGGAACATAATGTATTCTATGCGATGAGAAGATACCACCATTAAAGTTGAAATGTAAATATTATAAAGAAACAATTAAGCCTGCTTTGTTTTATGGTTTTGAGTGTTGGCAGTTAATCATCAACATGTGCAAAAGATTTCTCTGACAGAAATGAAGATGTTGAGATGAATGAGCGATCACATAAGGAAAGACCTTATACATGATGAGTTATTATAAACAAATTGGGAGTAACATCAATAGAGGATAAAATGAGAAAATCGTTTAAAATGGCTTGGACATGTAGAAAGACGACCCAAGGGTGCTCCACTAAGAAGATGTGAAAAACTAGATTGTGAAAATGTTAAAAGAGGGAGAGAACCACCACAAAAGTGTTGGAAAGAAATAATAAAGAATGATTTAGTTTATATTAAGTTAACTGCTAGCATGACACATGATAGGGTTACGTGGAAATGAAGAATCTATGTAGCCGACCCCATGTAGTATGGGAAAAGGCTTACTTGTTGTGCTTATCTCTTATGCAGTTTTGTAGTAGTGATGGAACTAGAAATCGATACACAAAATTTCTTCCTTACTTTTTTAGCTCTATGGTTTTAGATGAATCTAGATTTTCATGTTTCTTCATAAATTGTGAAAACGATGCCCTTCAGAAGTTCTTGCTTTGCCCATCATTCTTCAGTTCAAACTTTTTCTATTGGTGCTTGAGACTGACGGAATCATGTCATTCAGGCAATTACAGCTGCGGGAACAAAGAAAGGTGAATTGTTTCTGGCTGATATCAACACTCAGCTGAAGAACAAGAATGTCACAACTGATGTCAAAGTGGACACAAGTTCAAAGGCAAGATCTGTGCTTTCTTTTAAATTGTACTGACTCTGGTTGTTGTATCTGCCACTTCAAAGCTGTTCTATTTGCCTCGTTTGGATTGATTGCTTATGTCAAACTGTTCTGGAAGCTGGGATGTAACCTCATAGTTTTGTTTCTTAATCAATTTATATATAAAATAATGAGTTCCTTTTAACCTATTAACACAGTTTTCGTTTTCCAGCTCCATACGACTGTAACTGTTGATGAACCAGCTCCAGGACTTAAGACTATTTTCAGCTTTGTCGTTCCAGACCAGAGATCCGGCAAGGTATGCAAGAATGGATGCGTTCTCTTTTATTTGTTAGTTTTATGGTGGAGAAAAAAGGTAAATGTTATCATGCTTATCTAGTTCTTCGCTGTCTGTTTTACTGGTTGCCAATTTGGTGGTTCTTTAGCGATTGGAGAGAGAACTTATGGATGATACAATGCAATCTTCTGTATTGTACGTCAGAAAGCTTAATTGTTTGGGGGAGTTATTTTATCTGATATGAATTTCTTCTTCCGATGCAGGTTGAACTTCAGTATTTCCATGACTATGCAGGTATCAGCACAAGCATTGGCTTGACGGCAAACCCTGTCGTGAACTTCGCAGGAGTCATTGGGAGCAACAGTGTTGCCCTTGGAGCTGACCTTGCATTTGACACTGCAACAGGAAACTTCACCAAATACAATGCTGGGTTGAGCTACTCCACCGCTGATCTTATTGCTTCATTGACCTTGTAAGTTTTGAAAGGACCAACTCTGCTCTTGATTTCTTATTGTTTTCTTCCTGAAAATAATGCTTAAATGCCATGTCATACCTTCTTAGTTTCAAGCCTCTTACAATCACCAGCTTCCTCATGCTTTAAACTTTTTAGATTCAAGTGATTGGCCAGTGAACATTGGGTTATGTTGCTGGTCAAACTCTGTTGGTTAATATTTGTGATGGGTATGTGGTGATCCATAATCCACACAGGATGTTTCTTCTTATCTTGAATTCATCAGTCACTGGTTTGGTTGGACCAGCAGCCGCTGAGTTTCATTGGAGAGCATATAACAGTGCCGACTAAAAAGGTCATGTACTTGAATTCAGTGGGTTTCATTGGAGAGCATATAATGGTGCCGACTAAAAGGTCATGTACTTGAATTCACAGTATTCTGGTTTTTACATAGAAAACAATGTAACCCAAATAGAGTTTCTGATTTTTCCACCATAGGTATTTGCAGTTGAGCTTTTGTTCTGTGGACTGCCAGAATACGTGCTAACCTCTTAATCATCTTGATGCATCTTATTTTTGAAACTTCTACAATTCATCCCTATGCTCAAAGTGTTGAGGAACCACAAAATATCATGGGAACCTCTTTTTCCAACTTCTCTTTACAGTCTTTTAGATCATAAAGTGAGATGTGCACTTCTCATTTGTTTGAATCGCCTAACAGAGGTTGCCCAAACTGAGATTGTTTGAGTTGTTTTACAATCTCAAATATCGTGACAATGGCAATTCTTACTTTGTTCCCATACTGGAGATGGACATAGAGCGCCAGACATAATGCCCGTTTCTCCTGCAATAGGTCGTGTTTTGGTTCCCTCACCCAATGGCTCCCTGGTCCCTTCATCCGTAGTGTCTCATGTTTTCTATGAACAGTACCAAAAGAATTGACCTACGGATGAGACCTCAAAGCGCTCTTCCTGGACTAAATGCCAGAAAGATACACGAGGTTGAAGCTGGGTACTCACTTCAGCGTTGAAGCCTTGCGACTCATAAAGGCTAGAGATCTTGGACACATTGGATCGTATGAACCAGTTTGATGTTTCGTTGATGTGAGAGTAACAACCATCTTAACCGTGTTCTTTTTTCTTCCCTTGGTTCCGTTTGTGGATTAAGTTTGGTACTATATTATACTACTTTTGCCGGCTTTCCCATCTCTAAGAGTGTGATGCAAGTGTTGATATGATTTATATTGCAGGAATGACAAGGGGGATACCTTGACTACTTCTTATTATCATACTGTAAATCCGAGAAGAAGCACAGCAGTGGGAGCTGAGCTTTCCCATAGCATCTCCAACAACGAGAACACTCTGTTGATCGGCACTCAGCATGCACTGGACCCTCTAACACTCGTAAAGGCTCGTTTCAACAACTACGGCAAGGCTACCGCACTCATCCAGCACGAGTGGAGGCCAAAGTCTTTGATCACGGTTTCTGGTGAGGTGGACACGAGAGCGATCGAGAAGAGTGCTAAAGTTGGTCTTTCCCTGGCCCTTAAGCCATGAATGTTGCAGAGGACGTCGACTTAGATCTTTTGTGAGGGAGGACCCAAATAAAGGTAAAACTGGAACCATGGTTTTTGAGTAACAGCGTCTAGCGTCAGGCACTGTTTTTTTTTATTGCAATTGGAATTTGAGAATGTAAAAAATAATTCTGATCAAATCTAGGCCGGGGACTAAATGGTTGTGTTTCTGGAGGTCAACTTTCTTTCTGAATTCGGTTTTGAAATGCTCCTACCTGACATTCATGGGATTTCCATGTGTTCAACACCATTTTATCTGCAAGGTCTCTTTTATTGTGTGCCTGCCGCGAGAGAGAGGCGGTGCTTGGCCCTTGATGACCGGTTGGTGGTTCGACTCTGATGGAGCTTTTCGCATGCCCAAAAATCAACATAGGCCCTGAGGGCAAGGGTCCTAGACTTGGATCTTTATGCGACCAAGCTTCCCTCCTGAGTTGTGTTGTGATGCCATTTCAGGTGCATGATCTCTGCCCTTGAACTGTCTATGAAGATGCTGCCTTCTAAGCTCTGGCTCACAGAGAGAGAGAGACTGACACCGATTTTCATGGGAGGGTGTTTGATTCTGAGGTTGGGACTATGGAACTGGAACTGTTTCTTACCCACTCTTGAGGTGTGAGGGGGTCTTATAATTGAATAAAAAGCGGGATTACCGTGGCTGTACTGTACACCATACACACCAATCAACGCCTACATTTGAATAGATTCCGACTTTTTGATAAATAGCACTTGCTGCAGTGGCAAGGCGTTGGTCCCTGGCAGTTTGTCAGAGGTTAACTGCAGGTAGATTTTCATAATTATAACTAGCTTGTCCGGATATGCCCAAACAGTTTGCCTTCCCCTTCCCCCCCAAAAGAAAACATTCGAGCACCTCATAATTATAACTAGCTTGTCCGGATATGCCCAAACAGTTTGCCTTCCCCTTCCCCCCAAAAGAAAACATTCGAGCACCTCAAGGATAACAGAGTGAAGAAGGTTGTGAATCAGAGTTCTCAACTGTTCCTTCAATCGGGAACTTAAAATACCATGTTTTGCAGGAAGACGGCGGGCTCTCCCCTATAATGTAGCCCACCAATACAATCAGGTAAATCCTTGGTGCCTCACTTGAATGAGGATTTACAATTCGATTTCTCCAAGTGTGATTCCTATTCCGCACAATAGTTGCTCCAAAAAATTTACATCCTAAGAGGAGACTAGTGAATCATCATGCCCCCTCAATTAGCTAGGACTTTGATGGTGTCAGCTACTAGTGTTTGTACAATGATCTTTCCTATGAACCAAAGAAGAAAAACTTATACTATCAACCCCTTTATCATATGACATGCTAAAATAGAATAAATCTTATAAAACCAGATCTTTTAATTATTGATTCCTCAATCCCGTTGACTGCTTCAAGTTTCAAGAATATACGATCAGCCACTCGATGCTACAACAATCGTGCACTCAAGTCACAATCCAGGAAACCCCGTAATGGCTCCCTTCTCTCTCCATATTATTATTCGTACTGATACTTGTAAGTCAGCAGTTTGGTATTTCCATTGATATTAATGGCTCTTTAGCTATCTTTCCAGTAATGCCACTCTTTCCTCCCTTATGCTCCTCTATAGATTGATACTCAGTATCTTCTTTAGTTTTCCATTGTTGGAGCTTCAACGATACTCGTACTGAACTTATATATTTCCTCAACCTCAGGAGACCATACTTCTCTTCCGTTGAGCAACTCTACATCAGGCGATCTGACAAGCTCGGCAGGCGCCTGAAGAAATTCAGGCACGCAGGCGGCATTGGGTCCCTGAACATTGGATGTCTCAGTAGATACAACCCAGCAGCAACCATCATCATCTTCGTCGACACCACATATAGAATCAGGGACACAAGCAGGCATGTTCCGATGCACAGTCGGGTTGCCCTCGGATCCCGCCAACTCAGTGCTGCCTGCAACCTCTCCCCCTGGGTCGCGAAATCCCCCAGCACAGTGTGTATCCTTGCAGCCAGCATCCTCAGCCTGTCATAGCGGATTCTCACGATCTCATGCGGCTTCGATGTCGGAACTCCGTCGAATTCCTCGTCAAGCTCGTCTGGATCAACAGCTCCTGCTTGAGAGAGCCGGACGTCCATTCCGGCCGGAATCTGTAGTACCACGCTCCCGTTAGAAATACATAGAAGAGCAAGGTCGGCACCAGCAATTTCGGGTACCACACAAGCACCAAGAACAGCACATGAACCAGAATTGTAGTCACTGGGTTCCGCCACCGGCTGATATCGTTCACCCATCTCTCCAATCCGACGACTCAGGTAAGGACATTCATGATTCTGAACCAGTTTGCCTTGCTCCGACTCATGCTCCACACATGCAAATCCGTGTCGAGCATGCACTGAACCACTTCTGGCCCCAGTGACGGCTCCGAGCGGCCGAGCCAAGCCTCCACCATCTTCATGGCTGCGCCTCTGAGTTGATCCTGCTGCACGACGCCAATGGGGTGTAGGTAATGCATGCGCGGCAGCATTGGCTGGCCATAGACGGAGCACATGTCCAGCAGTGACGGGCAGCTGAACCTCACTACCAATTCTATCTCCCCCATTTTCTTCACCCCTGATCTCAGTAGTACCAAAAGAGGGAATGAGTTTGTATACACCCTGTTGCTCTCAAGAGTGGACATTCTGATCCGAACCTTGCCAATGTGGAAATCAGGTTTGCCGCCACCATCGACGTTGTCGCCGCCGCCAGCGAACATTCGCCAATTGTCGAAAACGCCAACTGTGAGCACAGTGCAAGGGTCATATACCTGCTATGTATACTGCTCATTTCATCTGGGCTCGAAGCTATCTGTAATAGTCCTGGTCCGCACCCACTTCTTCCCGTACTTGGCAACGAGTAGGCATCCGTCGAGCCTTTCCTGCCACCTTTAGTCTTCATGGGCAGCAGTGCTCGGGCGCCGAGAATTCCGAGCTCGAGTGTGCCGACGGGTTGCTTCCAGAGCTGCTTTGCGGTGGGCCGAAAGTCGCTGCAGACATGCGCAGCCTGGTTGAGAACGTGGTAGCCACCTTCGAGGCCTAATCGGAGCAGGATCAGGAGACGGCGCCGTTGCCATCTAGGCGATACCACTGTGGTGGAAGGGGGCTGTCCGGGGGAACCCGTAACGGGATTTCGGAGAAGTCGAAGCAGACGCCGCCGAGGAAGGCCTCGCTCGAGCCCCATATAGAGATCTCCAGCGTTGCTGCGGCCGAGTCGAGTCGATCACGGCCAAAGGCAAAGATTTGGCGCCATTCATGGTGGCTGGAGAGATAACCTGCTTTGTTGGGCAACGCCGGTTTATTCCGGACGTAATGACCACCACCCAGACGAATCTTCACATAGGCGTCAGCGGCACCCCCGGCGATGGCGCGAGCCTTTACTATCCGAACGAAAAGGTACTGCATCGGCTCCACGAGATCATACACCGGCAATTTCTGGGTCTCCGCCGCTGCAAAAGCGGCAGCTCTCCGCGTAACCTTCGGAGCCAAAAATTCGCGGTTTATGGGAGGTGCTCTTGCTGCTTTTATCTCGACAAACGGTGGAATCATTGCAGCCGGGTCCGGCATTGGAAGTTCTTGTGGCGGCGGCAGCGGCGCTGAGTTTATCTCCTCATTCGGAGCCTGAACTCAACTGCCGGAGGTGCTGCTGGTGCCTCCTCCGGCAATGCATTCGCCGATGGCACAATTTCTGGAGTTGGTTCCGCTGCTGCTGGTGGCGGTTCTTGCTTTTCGGGCTCTGCGGTCGGGGGAGCGCAGTTCGGAGCAGGAGGATCTGCAGGAGGAAGAAGTGGCTCGTCCACATAGTAAACTCTTAGCCCGAGCTCCCCCTTGATGCAACTGAAGAGATTCTTCCGCTTTAACGGAAAATACACGAGCTCCTCTTTGCCTTTCTCCACGAACTGGCTGCCGGGGATCCTCACGCGGCCGAGGAAATGGCTTTTCCTGCCGTTCCCAGTCCTCTTATCATTGTATACCTAAATACCTCGGCCTCTAGGTCCTCGACGGCCATGGTAGCCGGATCAGTGACAAAAAACTCCAGCGTCTCGTCCCACGACGGGTTGAGGTCGCGATACTTGGTCTGAGTTCGCTTCCTCTGGCCGTCGAAATCGACGACGACGTACGGGCTAGAAGTCCCGACGCCATCCTTGGGCAGTAAATCGTGGGCGCCCACGACGTCCACGATCAACTTCCTGCTTGTCATCTTGGTGATGATCTCATAGACACACAAATGAATAGATAGAGAGCGAAAGAATTGTCACAGAGACGTAAATTGGTAGTCAACAGAGGAAGTTGATGGGGGGAGAGGAAGATCTTTCTTGTGCTGGGGTGGATTAAGGAAGATGGGCAGATGGGAAAGAGAGAGTGGGAGAGGAAAAGCAGATTCTCTCTCTAGTTTTTCTGAAATCTGGAAAAGAGTTAAGTATACCGTAACCACGGATTAATGTTGGATTTGGTTTACTTGCTGTTTGATGGAAATCACAGCAGTGTGAGTATATACCCCATTGGCAGATTAACACATTGGGGTTTCTTGTTGCTTTATATTGCATCACTGCCATGAGGCACCCTCGTACTGGTTTCGTGTTTCGGGTCATGCTCGTGTGTGTCACTGTGGCTATCTCACCCAAAATCAAAGAAAAAATGTTTAGGCAAGAATAGTAGTAATATGGGTGATCTTCTAGAAAGTTCTCGTGTCGTCGTACCCTTTAGCCTAGTTCACTTAGTGTGAGAAAAAGTAAAAAAATACAAGCAGTTGAAGCGAGGATAGAAATTTATGAAAAACCAGTTAGTAAAAGCTTTTCTTTCAAATACAAGTTGAGTTGAGTTAGGAATAATTAATAGAGATGACAATTAGCGGGTACTCACCTGTCACGTTCCTACATTAGATGGATTTTCAAAGAGAAAAATCCATCCTATTGTGAGGTGGGTTGAGATAGGGTTTAAGGTAAACCCACCTTGTCCCACTCCACTCCTATATATATAATGGGTATTTATTTATATAAGATATGTGTATATATATGTGTGTGTTTTTATATAAATATTTTACGTACATATATGTATATATTTTTATATAACTATAATATATATAGATACAATTATTTTGAATTTAATAATATAAAATATCATAATTTTTTTACATTTTATGTAGAATACATAAAAAACAAAACAACAACTAAACCTTTTCCCGTACTAGAGGGGTCGGCTACATGGATTCTTTGTTTCCACATAGTCCTATCATGTGTCATGTTAGCAGTTAACTCACAATAAGCTAGTTCATTCTTTATTGTTTCTCTGTGGTCGTCTTCTACCTCTTGTAAAACTTTCAAAATTTAGTATTTCATTTCTTATAGGTTCTTCTTTTGATATTCTTTCTATGTGTCCAAACCATCTTAAACGATATTCTCTCATTTTATCCTCTATCTCTTTTAACACTTTCAAAATTTAGTTTTTTATTTTTAATTAATTCTTAAAAAAAATTATAAGTTGAAATGGGTAGGATCATGTTATAACAAAAAGGATGTGGTGTTTGATCCCTAAAACCCATAGAACATGGCGAGATAGGGTGTACAAAGATAATTTTAGTGTGGGGAGGGTGCATGCAAATGGAGTGAAAACCCGAGGGAGATTCCTACAAGGTATATTGATTGACGAAAATTATTTACAGATGATACAAAATCATTTACAACACTCACGGTGTGAGCCCATCACCTAGCAGGGCTTTCGGCTTACGTGTTGTAGATCACAAGTTCGACTCTTGAGAACTGCATTGTGAAAAGAAAAAAAATAAGTTAAAACTTGTGAAAGTTTGATGCAGAGGAAGGCTTGGTTGTAATTTATGCCAAAAGGGTGACCATATGTTCACAGCCGAGGTAAATACGTCACTCTTTGTCACCTTCTACTTAGTTCTACTTTGAAGGACATATAATAAAACTGAAATTTAACACAAATTGCTTGGTTGATTTAGTTTTTTCTCTTCTTTTGCCTCTTGCTATCGACTTAACTCTTCCTTCCTTGCGTCATTCTTCTTTGTATAAGCCCTTAATGTGAATGGATCGAATACTATTTCAAAAATCCTACGGACCCTGTATTAAGATGATTGAAGTAGGAATCTGCTCGTTTTCTGTACAAGTTAGCTTGCGTTTACATATGTTCGGACCTGTTTGTGAGCCATTAACTATTCCATAAAGAACAAGTTCTCCCTTGTTCGTGTTTGTTTGAAATCGTGTTGGTTTTTGCTCATGTTTGAGGTAATATCATGAGTATCATAGACAATATACATATTACATATAAATGATCTCCTCTTACGAGTAAGCAAGTAAGCTGTAAAATAAACTGGCTCCAAACCATTTTGAAGTACATGCTACAGTTACCACGAGATGTACATTTCATGAACATCTCGTTTTTTTTTTTTTGTTACAAGAGGAGGCCGAAGACTAGGTCCCTAAGGGTATGGCTGATACACCCAGGATCCGAGAGTCATGGGTTTTACTCCGTGCCGCTATCCCTGCACCAGATGCTGTGGGAGCGTGTAAAATACATGCTCTCTGGACAAGGCGGCCTTGTACCGCTTTGCAGTCCAGGGTTGCAAACGCATCTTAAGGGTGTGTTTTATTCTTCAATACCAAAACTACAATTCCAGGTTTACATGGAATGCATATGGATGTGCCTTTTAACCTATTATTGCTACCAAAAATACCATCCCTTATGCTGCAAATGCACCCTAAGGGGATGTTTGATTCACGGTACTATGTAGGGTGAATTCTCAATTTTAGGAACTATGATACTACGTTCATGTTTTGAATCAAATAAGGAACGTGAGAGGGTCATAAAACTATACCACATTTCACTTAAAAAATCGACCCATATGAAGAGGTGGATCTGTAACTACTGCCTCTATCTCTAGACGCCTTAACCGTCTCAACGTTCTCTTCTCCAGCCGGTACTGCTTTTTTCTATTGTTTCATCTATAGTTCGTGCCTATAAGGTACATGTAATGACTTCCATTCCTTTTTTTCCTCCTCGTCTTTCACAATCTTTCATTTTCTATTTTCTTCCTCTTCGTCAACCCTTAATTTTCTATTTTGTTCTTCTTCTTCATTCTCTTTTGGCCTTATTCCTCTTCTTCTTCCCTTCCTCTACTTAAATATTTTTTTTTGTGCATTTCATTTTGTGCATTTTACGTGTTGGATGAAATACTTTAAATAGTTTGTATTGGACTTTTGTATGATGTCTCCAATTGCAAAAGATCTTCTCTCATTCTAAGATATAATATTTGCTGCTTTTTTCTTTCAATTGTTACTGCAACCAACATAATATACATTGATGTGGTTTATATCAAATTTGTGTGCACAAACCAAATGATAACACAAAAGATAAGACAATAATGTATTGCTTCAAGCACACATGTTTGAGTCTTCTCATGAAACCTAATTTGTGATGGCTTGTTTTAATTCACATCCAACATTTTCTTTTCATGGTTGCTTGGGAGGCCCAAGCCTGAGACATGCGCATGCACCGTGGGGATCGAACTTACCACCTGCGAAGTGGGCGTCAGAGATCCCTACCAGTGAGCTAATGCTCTCGACACAGTTACATCCAACCTTTTGTTGTGTGCAAAGGAATAGGCATTGATGCACTTTATACCAATACCCTGCTGCAATTTGGGCACTCCTGAGAGAAAGAATGTGGACCAAAAAGAAAGGAGAGGCCCTTGGGCTTGGGCACACGATTCTCCTACACCAACACACCCTGCTTTCTGTAAAGCAACCGGCCATCGCTTCTACTTTTAATAAAACTGATGGCCCCGCACCCCCCAAATTCCTACTTAGTGGCCCTATCGTCGTTTACATGGTTCAGATCATATCATCTGGATTACTTGGACCTGGATCATATTCCATAATTAATACACAGGTTCTGTCTATTCGGATTCAAAAACTATGGATGACAATGATATGGGGTGTAACCGGGCAAATCCCAAATTCTAATAACCGGTGTTAATCAGTCCAACACAAACCGAACCCACATACACACATAGATTTTTTCGTACATTTAACACAAAGCCCCAATGGAGTTTCTTTATTAATCAATAATGGGCTACGAAGACCTTACAAAGGAGTCCACATGACACCACAATGACGTTGTTCGGTAGCTGAATCTGTTTGGTATCCGGCTCTACGGTTCAAAGATCAACGGAAAAAACAATCACTTAAGAGAATATTGAACTCCCATCTTGTTCTCACCTCTGTCTCCCACTTTTCTCTCTCAAGACCACTCTCAGTACATAAGATGTCAATCCCTCCCAGTCCTATTTGATCTCTTTTTATAGATCAATGGCGCTGATTACAAGCTTCATCTATAGGGTAGGGTACGATGACTCTAACGGGTGAATAGAAATTGTCATTATTATAGAAAATCAAATAAAACATGATATTGTTTTTTAAGATAAATTCTAATATGATAAAGATAGAGTATAATGACAATTTAAAAGTTCATGTTGTCAATCAAATTGATGTGATACTTTTTTTTTTGAACAAGTTGAGATTAGGCAGACCCGTACCAGATACACATTAAGGTATTCTTCTGCTTCTCTCGAAGAGAAAACCTCCTAACCAGTGGGCTATGCCCTTTTGGGGCTTCTTTCCTGAAGATTTGTCTATGACGAATAGGTAAAAAAGTGCAAACCAAGATTTGAGAGAACATGAAAAGGAGACACGATGCATGCGTGCGGTTTGGCTGAGTCCTATATATGCAGCTTTTTTTGTATTTTCAAAATTCCAAGGTCATGTATGGATTAAAATTAATTTGGTGATAAATGAGGTAAAAACTTGGAAAAAATCAAATGTATTCCTGTTTAATGGGTCATTATAAATATACTTCTTAGGTCATATTACTCAAACATAACCTCATTGTTAGGGCATCATGCCCCAGAGAGTAAGCTTTCTCCCCAAGAAAATACATATTGGATGTGTGTGAGAGCGATTACCAGCCACCAGTCATCTCGAATTTCTCTGCGTACATTTTCATCTGATTCAATGAGTAAAACCAACTCATGCGGTCTCAGTTTGTCCATTTGAATCCACCATCTCCTCCCGAGCACCCAATTAAAATAGATAATTAAAAATGACCAAGAAATTTGATCTCTCTCTCTCTCTCGTGGCACAGCAGGAGTGATTTCTACAGTAATCAGCTAAAAATACGATATTCGAACGACTAGCCTGTGTCTTCGTAGTTTGTTCTCTCCAGCATAGAAGTGAGAGAGAGGGAGGGAGGACCGGGTCTTCATGAATTCTTCTGCAACTATCGATTGCAACTATAAAGCCTATCTCTTTCTCCTCCCTATAGGTTCCCTTTCCATAAGCCAGCCGAAAGGAAGAGTACGATGAACTCATCCTAAACACCATCATCTCTTCCCTTCGGCTTGGTCAGGGGCCTCGCTATGAATGGCCTGATATCTCCCAGGAACCAGACCAACCTCTCATCTGCCTTTTCCACCCTACCCATTATTGTTAGTCATTGTTTTTTTTTGGTTTCGTGCTAACATAGATCTCAAATCTCGCTCCCTCTCTATCCTTCTTTTTTGATCTTTTGGTTTTTGTTTTGTTTTGTCTTTTGGGTAATTAGCAGATGGAGGGTCGTCGTGTCTTCGCCCTCCCCTACATCTTCTTTGCACTCATTTGTCTATCAATATCGAGTGTCAATGCTCACATAGCCCATTTTGATGATTATTGGGGCCAGCGTGCCGAGGCAGCTCGAAAAGCATCTCTAGATGCTTACCATCCAGAGCCCTTCAATGTGACCAACCACATCAAATATGAGTCTCATAGGTTAGACCCCTCTCTCTCTCTCTCTCTCTCTCTCTCTATATATATATATATATATATATATATATATATATATATGACTTTCTCAATAATCATTATTGCCATCAATAGTCAGAATTCATGCAGTAAAGTCAAAAAGGTTTTTATTAGTTGTTTTATATTATCAGTGTAAAAGGATTTATATTATCAATCTCAATCATTGGTCTCTCTTGATTGATCAGTCACGATTTAAGAGTACGTCACGTGATCTAATATTACACATATAACCTTTTTTAATTTCAAAAGGCAAGAATTTAAGCGTAAGACGTCCCTTCAGATTTAGGTGCATTGGTGCACCACGCATACATGGTGCACCAAATCCGGTATATATATTATATGAGGTTTGTATGCATGAAAAGACTAATATGCTTGCTATATGATTATCTATTCTTGTAATTCTCAAACAAAAGTGTCATGTGGAACAAGTAGAACTTGCAATAAAATACCAAGCATGATTTACAGTTGCTGATTATTTTTGATATGTATGTATATCTACTCAAAGTTGTACATGCATGATTATCGTATATTGATAGGTCTACGGTGAGCAACCATACGAGAAGGAACTTGGGTCCTTATTCTGGAGGATGTTTGGCCACAAATCCCATCGACCGTTGCTGGAGGTGTGATCCACAATGGCATCTGCACCGCAAGAGGCTCGCGAATTGTGTTCTCGGGTTTGGCCGCAGAGCAGTAGGCGGCAAGCACGGCAAATACTACGTCGTCACCGATGCATCTGACGACGACCTAGTGAACCCGAAGGAAGGAACGCTTAGGTACGGTGTGATCCAAGACCAACCTCTCTGGATCTATTTCAAGCACGACATGGTGATCCGTCTCAAGGAAGAGCTTATAATCAACAGCTACAAGACCATAGATGGCAGGGGTGCTAATGTGCAAATAGCCTATGGTGCTGGACTCACCATCCAGTTCGCGAATCATGTCATCATACATGGGTTGCGTATACATGACATAAAAGCAGGCAATGGTGGGATGATAAGGGACTCGGAAACGCATGTTGGGTTCAGGACAAGGAGTGATGGGGATGGGATCTCAATCTTTGGATCCAGCAATATATGGATCGATCACAATTCCATGTCTAACTGCATGGATGGCGTCATTGATGCCATCGAGGGGTCTACGGCCCTCACCATTTCAAACAATCACATTACCAACCACAATGAGGTAAAGGCATATCATGTGAATTAAGACTGACCATTCTACTCCAAGGTCTTGAATTTTCTCATGGAAATAGCGACACACACACACACACACACACACACACACACACACACACACACACATATATATATATATATATATATATATATATACATGCATACATGTGTATGTTCAAAAGCTATATATACATATTATGTATGTATTTAGCATGGTTTTAACTTGAGCTAACTTTTCTTTTCAATATGTTTGACGTTTAAATTTGGAATGCAGGTGAGCCTAATGGGTGCAAGTGATTCCCATTCAGGGGACGCCATTATGCAAGTCACCTTCGCCTTCAACCATTTTGGAAGAGGCCTTGTTCAACGCATGCCTAGGTGAGTCAGGATTAAGGCCTTGGCCCTTCTACAATTTTGGATAGATATAAATAGATATATGAAGCATGGTGCAACTTACTGCCAGAGTCTGAGGTATGCCGTTTAAGGAATCGGGATTTAAACCTAAGTAAGGTCCACAACAGGCTCGAGACTGGAATTAAATATGACTTGTAATCAGATTGGCTCTTTGACTACCGCGTTGGGACAAACATTTGAACTTTTTCATGTATATAACTTATTTAAATCTCAATGTATAATGCTTCATTTGAACTTTCACGCATGGAACTGAATGGAGCTAACCGATGATGGGTGTTGGTTGCGGCACAGGTGCCGGTGGGGGTTCTTCCATGTGCTCAACAATGATTACACACATTGGCAGATGTATGCAGTGGGTGGTAGCAGCCACCCAACAATCATAAGCGAAGGAAATCGATACATTGCCCCAGAGCTTGCTTATGCCAAGGAGGTAAAAGAAAACCTTCCAGTATATATAGTCCCTACGTACCCGTCAGAGAGACATTTCAACTTTAAGTGTCGTGTCTTCTCCCCATAATTTCAATAGGGTTTTGCACAAAGTGATGCTTCTTGTCTGCCAATTTTGGGCATACTCATGTGATATACTGTGCTGTTTAGTTTAGTTTGTATCTTTACTTACTGGGAAATAATTGTTTCAATAATTTGCTGGATATGGTATTGTAGGTGACAAAGAGAGACTATGCTACAGAAAGCGTTTGGAGTACGTGGACATGGAGCTCAAGCCAGGACTACTTCATGAACGGTGCATTCTTTACCCAGTCGGGACCCAAATTCAAGAATCCATACACCAAGGCTCAGACCATCACAGCCAAGCCAGGAATCGACGCAGGCAGGCTCACCCGCTTTTCGGGCGCGCTACAGTGCAAAGAGGGTCGTCCATGTTGAAAGAGAGACTTGATTTTTCATGTTCATGAGAAAAAGAAGAGAGATTTATGTGTGATTTTCTTGCTTGTGGTGTACCCTTATTATGAAAGTAATTTTGCGCCTCTCCCTACCCCTTGCTTGCTTACCCTTGGTATTTCACCCTACAGTAGTGAGGTTTTGAATACTCTCTCTCTCTCTCTACATATACACACCCACACACAGACGCACATAGAGGGTGGAAAACAGACATTGGCGGGCTCACCCGCTTTTCTGGTGTGCTACAGTGCATATAGAATGCTCCATGGAGAGAGAGTCTTGGTTTCTCATGTTCATGTACAAGTTTGCCTTGGAGAAAAAGAGAAGAGCTTTATGTATGATTTCATTGCTTGTGGTGTATCCTTAATGGTAATTTCTTGCCTCTTCCTACCCCTTGTTTGTGACTTCACCGTATATATATATATATATATATAGAGAGAGAGAGAGAGTATATATATTGAGATAGAGAAGAAGGGAAAGAGTGTCTAATATGCTTGCTAGTTTATATGTTTGTTCATCCCAATGGTTGAGTTTAAAAACAAGAATATACATAGTACACATGCAATATGTATAAGTGTTCCTTTTAACTCAACCATCCAGACTTTCAGATTTTCAAGACTATGTCAAGTATATAATATAGAAAACATATTACACTTTTCCTATATATATATATATATATATTCATAAAGTTCCTGCAGGCTTAGTGACACCACCTTCTAGGTACAATCCTGGGAGAAATTTCCACCACTTTTGACAACGTATCCAAGCTTGTTTGCTAGAGCTAAGAGAAAGGTTCGTAAAGTGTTACTTTCCAAGTGTCATCTTGAATATGGGTTTAGGTATTCCTTTACCGATCAAATTTTGAAACAAATAGCAATCTAGATGATTGTTTATTTTTAATTCTTTATATTTTGCACCATGGTATTATTATATCTGCAATTTCAAACTTTTGTTACTACTAAATGAAAGCAGCAAGATAACAAACTTGGCCACTGTTCCTGCTGTTAGGCTTTGGCCCGACTGCAGCAGCACATCTACTTGCATTTGTATGTCAAGGTCGGCAGGCGATGTCCTGACTCAGAAATGGTAGCACATGTAGTTGCATTTGCATTCGCGAAAGCTGATTGGCATACCAACAAATGCCATTCTGATCTTTTAACAAAGAGGACCATAAATTGACATAAGTTGTTTTATTTGTTTTGGGACAAAAATAACGTCTTCAACTTCAGATGGCCAATTTAGGTGCATCCTGACAAAGTGGTTAGTTGACTTGCAACAATATAAACACTAAGCATCTTCGGTTAATAGAAGATAAGACGGACAATTCTTGGAAACTTCTTTCTTTTTCATGTAAGACAATATTATATATAGATCATCAGTTCAGAAACTTCAAGAGCTGCGAGAAAACAATTAAAACACATAAGAGAGAGAGAGAGAGAGAGAGAGAGAGAGAGAGAGAGAGAGAGAGAGAGAGAGAGAGAGAGAGAGAGAGAGGACCTGTGATGCCTTCAATTCAAGTTCCTCCCACTCTACAGACGGAATAGTTCCGTTAACTATCCCAGCCCCTGCATAAATTAATGCTCCCCGACCCTGGTCTCAAAATGCAAATCACTCAGAGAAGGAATCATGTTTCCCACAAGGAACAAATGAGGTGCTTAACATTGGGTTCCAAAGAAATCAAGTCCAAATGGGACAAAAACTTGAAAACTTGTGCACTATAAGCTGATCATGATTGAGTGCCAAAAATTTGTCTCCCGTGGATTCACCAGAACAGAGGTATATTTACTTCTCATTAGTTTTAGAAATTATTGTTGAAGCATTCCTTCTCTATTAATAAGTTTATTCTGTTTCAAGGCCTTTTACCTCCAACATCATATGATGACCAATTTGTTCTTTGCTAAATATTTTAGCTTGCAAAACCAGATGGCCACATGGGTTTGCAAGATGGGTATGCTGCTTTGGGTGTTGTGTAGCAACAAAAAGTCACCAGGACGAGCCCAATCCAAATGCCACCCCCCCCCCAATTACTGGCATGCGTACATGCCATCCTGCCCATGGTCCGCCCAGTAGTCCAGAGGCCTGAACGGATAGGCCAGTTCCATTTCCTACTTATGTCATTCCTAATTTCTGATTCTTGGGAGGGGTTGTGCAGGTTTTTTTTTGTTGCAAAATGACACTGAACTCAGACCTATTTGGTAATGCATTTGTTAGTTCTTTTAGAATATCAAATTACGTTGAGTGAAGGCTATGACACTATGCTTAACAGAGGCAAGGACTTCTGTAATATGACTTCACTATCTTGCATCTGAATCTATCTGATAAGACAAGATTGAGGAATACCCACATACTAACCTAATTATACAGTCAAATTCACAGGTAAGTACCAAGTTAAACACATATGCAACCATGAAAGAGGAACATCTACTAGAATGACCAAAAACCAGAAAATGAAAGTCATCTGAAGCTGAAAAAGAATCCAACATCACGAATATGTTCTTACCATATCCACCAAGCCAGACCTGATTCCAACGGCAAACTCAGTTTCTCTTCCCCCAAACCACCCAACTGGCCCAGCATACATTCCCCTATCAAACATTTCTGCAATAGTAAAACTAGATGGTTATGAATATGCACTCCGATTGATGAATGCTCGTGTATGCAATCATATGCACGTCCACCACCAGCTGCACATGTGCATTAGACAATCTGAAACATTTCTGACAATAGATGCATGCACATATCTCGCCATGCATGCACAACAGGACGTACATTTGTTAAAGTCTAGTTTTTGGCATATTAGATACAGAAGAAAATTACCAGTTCTTTCTATGAATTGGCATGCCTCATTTGTCGGAAATCCACATACAGCAGGAGTAGGGTGTAGAGACGAGAGAACCTCAAACTGCACCAGACAAAATTAAAATCACTTTACTACTTTTTTGTAGTGCACATTTTCATTACCTAGAGAAATCACATGTCAAAGCAATAGTTTAAAAGCCATTTTCTCAATCACTGAAATCACATCTGAAAAATATGTTAACCAGACTCACGGATTATCATTATTGACAATTTCTGGGGGAGGGAAAATCTGAGGAAAATTTTAATAAAATTATTTTTTTCTCCAGAAATAATGGACCCTACCTAGTGCAGGAAGGCTTAGTTGATGTTATTTTTTCTCGAGAAAATCTCGGCAAATAAAAGGAAATAAGACACTATATAAGAGAGAGAGAGGGGGGGGGGGACCTCATCATCTTCACTCATCAGTTTTCCCTGGATCCGAGCACACAGATGCTGTACCCTTGGCAATTTCAAGATTGTCTTTTCTGGGTCCACAAGCACTTGTTTGCATGTAATCTGCACACACAGACAGTACAATAACTTAATGTATAATATGAATATGGAGATTACGTACAAGAGAAGTGGAAGATAAGTGGGGGGAAATGAGATTGATTCTACCTCTAGCTTTCTTTTGATGGTCTCTCTAACTATCTCAAATTCAAGGTGATCTTTTGGACTGCAAATATATACAACAACAACAACTAAGCCTTTTCCAATACTAGATGGGGTAGACTGCAAATATATGAATACAATAAATTCCCGTAAAACCACACAAGTTACAACTGACTAATGCAAACAAATCACTTCAAAACACATGAAAGAATTAAGCAGCTGAAAAAAAAGTTTGGACATAAAAATGCTCGTGTCATATCATAATGCACAAGCAGAAGGGTAAAACATATCATTCGTGGGCTAAGATATGCATACTGTTTCCATCTTGAACCAAACAGCATAAAATGCATAAATATCACTCTTGAATGCCTTGGTATTCCACAAGAAAATTTTATCCACGTTAGAGGCTTTATTATAATACAAAACGAGAAAAGGGTGAAATGCTAGAAATATTTGCAGATATAAAAATGACGGCATGCCTGCAAAGAAACTCATGTTGTATGTGAAGATCCTCCTGCAAAAATCTCCCCCTTGGCCGTGTTCCAGCTACAGCCTCACTTGAAACATTATGATGAAGTCTATGAAACAATTGTTCAGGCTGTTGACATGTAGACAGTGTAGACTAATTAGTTAAAGCAAAAGATCACCAAAACAAAAAGTATGAAATGGTCCTACCATCAGTCCACTCATTAGGATATTGCTGCAGGTAAATAAAGAGAAACAAGACTTCAACTAATAAGTTACTGAACGGTGGAACACCACAAAACATTGAACATGTGCATGTGACCATGGACAGCAGCACACAAACTATATAATGTATTTATTTGTAGCATGGTTGGGTTTTCCCATAAATAAAGTAGTTCAGAGTTGAAATGATCTATATATCTTTTGTGGGCAAGTTTGTATTTTTCACAATAGATAGGATACTCTTGTACTCTGTAATTAAGAAAAACTTGTCCTTCCTAAACATACACCATGGAATAGATTAGAGGGTAACAGGATCCTCTCTTTCACTCTGTTCTTCCCTTTCCCTCTTCGTCTCTACTTCGATTCTCTCAACTCTTCACCTCATTCCTCATTTTCTCTCTCAAGCTCTATGTACACAAGCACAACACCATTTAAAGATACAACTACAACATGGTATCAGAAACATTGGGGACGCATTCTAGATCTTAAACACTGAAGTTGCGAGAGAGGTGTTCTTCGTGATCCATCCACAGAAAAATCAGAATAATGTGGGTTTCTACCATCATCATCAATGAGCAAGACAAGTCATTTCTTGTCACAACCCTTGAGTGGTATGTTTCTGGCTGTGCTCAATGTGAAGTACTCATTGTTCCAGCTAGTTTGAAGAATGAGGTGTCTTGGTCAAGCTAATCTGCAATAAAAAGTCGACCCGTTTTGTTGTGTGAAGGAATGTAGAAGAGTGTGAAGTGCTTTATATTATATTGAGAGTTGGTTTGTTAATGAAATTTGGGAATTACTGAAGTTTAGGAAGCGAAGAATTGGGTAAGAAGGAATTACGTATATCCTAAACAAAAGGTGAGTGCTTCTAGCAAGAGAGTGAAAAATGAAGTAAAATATATGAATGCTAGTGAGACTCAACCTACAGTGAGGGTGAAAAGTCTCTGAAAGCTCAAAAAACACTCAAGTGCATTATATGTACGAGAAGTTTCAACTGACTAATATCAAGTTTGATGAGGAAAAATATTGAGAATGAGCACACTCCCTTGACCTGTCATTATTGCAAGAGCACTCCAGAAAATAAGCATATCACTTGTGAAGGTAAGAAACCCTTGGAAGGTAACAAGGGGTATACAATATGGAGAAAGACAATAAGATGATCGTACTATGAGTATTGCAATTTATAACCTCCCATACTCCACGGACATTTGATCAATGTGACAAGCATGATATCGTATCTTGCAGTACAATGCGATAATATCATTTACTGGTACCAGGCTTGCTATGATCCAGGTACCTTGATCATCTTTGTCAGTTAACAGTGTGTATCATCATAAGGTTGTTAAAGGGGTGAATATTGCAAAAAGTGTGATAATTGATAGAGAATATGCCATAATGTATAAGACCCATAAGTGGGTATTGCGCAAAGTTTTGTGGGATGTCATGAATTTAAATATTACTCCCATGAGTCCTGTGAGGCTTGTCCAACGAGGACATAGTAGAGAAAAAAACTGCATTTGATCTCATGCACCGCAATACGAGAGACAATCAAGGATTACATGCCATTGTTCTTTACAAGATAATGAAGAATAACATTCTTGGAGAAGATTAATCCCTCCCTTTTGGGAGCCCTTCTGCTGTAGAAGGATAGAAAATCATTAGAGCAAAAAACAAAGTCAACAGTGTGAAAATTAAATTAATGGGAGGTTCCTATTTGAGTGAATGCAATGGTCCATATCCTTATTCTTAGTAAAATTACATGGAGGAATACAATGTTACGAAGGATTGGACTCACATGTTTGAAATACATGTCTTGTATCTAGATGTGTATTCTAGTATTTAGGAATTTTTGCATTTCATTTTTCTGTTGTTTACTTTTGTTTTTATTTTTATAGTATGAAGGGGGAACCAATGCTAGAATTCTTGCCGATGGGGGCCTGTTCTGCCTTCCCTCTTCATTCCTCCTGCTGCCTATATAAGAGGCAGCATGTACGTTATGTACGTAAGCCATTTGACAGCTACTATGTGAATAAAATCCGTGATATTTCAGTTCTTTGACTGAGTTTTCTGTGAAGTGACTGAGTTCCATCAAGAAACTCATTGTGATTGTGTTGGTACTGAAACAGTGGTCTGCGAACCTGTGACTGATCGAGGAACACAGTGATCTTCACACCTAAGCATCTGATTACACCACAAACAAATTATCCTGGGAACTTAATAGAATTACTAACATGAGTCACGTGAAGGACAACAACAGTAACAACTCGATCTTCCAATCCACTTCAACCTGTGAACCAACTCAAAGAGATAAAAGGACCATAATAGCAACTGGTATTTGACAGCCTACTTCGAGCTGTAGACTCAGTTAAACATTCCTTAGGAAAGTTGTGTTCTCTTTTATTATAGTAAAATGACTTGGCATTCACCCACAGTTAAACCACTACTCCTTTATTTGCCAAGTCCTCACAGGAAGGCACCGTATTCAGTATACCATAACTCATTAAACATATCATTATTCAAAATTAGTAGGATAAGCAGGGAAACAACGCAACAGAGGTCTAACTCAACATACTGTATTTCCAACAAATGCTGGTGAATGAAGCGGTTGTATACAGAACTGATAGAAGTGCCGACCTTCCCTCTGATAAGAGAGTCGTTGAAATAGTCAAAAGAAATTATTCTGATTCTCAAACAGAGGAGACAACATTTATGCTATTGAACCACTGAGTAAGTTAATAGTACCTGCAGACTAGATAACAAACATAAAGGGTCAATAACAGCATTAGCATGAATCCGGCTGCACCGTGCAAGAACAACCTGAGTCATCAAACTGAATATTTTTAGTAATTCCTAACAAAAATAGGTACTTAAAAGGAAACTTAATGACCTTAGGAAAAACGGGCAAAATGCGAGAAGAAATCAGACTTCTGTGTACTATATGTCAGTACTCATGGGCACCTACATATGTTTGTACTCATATGATGTGTGCATACATGTATAAGCTCTTTGACAAGCCCAACTTCCATCACAATATATACCTTGATGGTACATATACGAACCATTTTTCATGTATCTGAAATGAAGATATCTTTCAAGGACAACATCTAGATGAAGAAACCGCAATGTTTGACTTTGATGTGAAACTACACTAATTAATAGTACCAAACTTCTCATTGTTCCTGTGGAGCACCTTTCAGCAGAATGGTGGACCTAACTGGGGGTGTTCATGGTTCATGGGTCAGTTTGGTTTGTTTCTAGCCTCAACATCGAATCAAGCAGCTATTCTTGGTTCTCAGTCTTTAAAGAACCGAACCAAACCATGTCATGGCCAAAACCAAACCAAACCAAACTGACAGTTTCAGTTTGGTTCAGTTCTGAACCAGTATTCTACTTATTTTAGGGTTTGGCTAAGTAAAAAGTATTACACCATAAGATTATCTGGATCTACAGTTCAGATTTTATATGTTCATGAGGTTATAAAACTCATATATATATATATATATATATATATATGTATATATATATATGTATATATGTATATATATATATATGTATATATGTATATATATATATATATGTATATATGTATATATATATATATATGTATATATGTATATATATATATATGTATATATGTATATATATATATGTATATATGTATATATATATATGTATATATGTATATATATATATATGTATATATGTATATATATATGTATATATGTATATATATATGTATATATGTATATATATATATGTATATATATATATATGTATATATATATATATGTATATATATATATATATATTATATATATTGGTTTTGGTTCGCTTCCAACCTTGGAATCGTGAACCAAACCGCAGGTCTGACCTATAGGCCTACCTAGTGACATCATATAGACATTGCTCAAACTTTCAGCATAATTCTTTACACAACTTGGGCCTAGGCGACATTCAAAGTTCTAGCAAGTTGTTAACTCTTTACATACAAGACTTTCCCTTCATACAAGTTGGATTATAGATTGGGTTATTCACTTCTCTTAGTCCCGTAATTAGCTATGAAATATAAAAATTTGTTTGCCACATCTCATTGAGTAGTTAACTTCTCACATATTAGGACCAGGGTAAGGAAGTAATAAATAACAATACAGCATGGTCCACTTACTTTAGCTTCAAGTAATAAGTAACTTTAATGGTTTATGACATTCTTCTACTTCCAAACCATTGTATATCTTCAAAGCAGTAAACAACGAAAATTGCCCTCATTAAGCAGATGCTTTAATGAATCTGGATATCTTAACTTAAATTGCTGGCTATATATGCATTTCCACAATCCATCAAGGTAAAACAAACTATGGAAACCCAAAAGCTCCGTAAAGTTATTTGCAACCATAGACATTTCCATTCCCAGTTCACTAGGTAATCTTTGCAGGTCACAAGGTGCCTGTATGCTTGAACCTTAGGTTCAAAATTTGCATGGTTGCTTCCGAACTAAGCTTCGATTTGCATGCATACCATACAAATACGTGTATGTGTGAATTCCATGATTGTTTGCAATGCAAACATCCATGCATGCACACATACATGCGTATAGCTGAGCATGACCACAGCCAAAGCAAAATTGATAACTGAGCATGGCCATCCTTAAGAAACAGAGATTATGTCCAAGAAACAAGGACATGTAAAAACTAGGACCAATGATAACCTAGAAAAGGAAAAAAGAAACAAAACAAAGATGTGAGGTGAGTCCACAAAACATATTAGTAGTAAACTATATATGTGATTATGTAAATCCTAAGAGAAAGTGAAGGTCGATAAACTTTCCACAAGTATGTGGTATACTATATTTCGATGTACTTATGATTTACACATCAGTGATTACTTAATTTCTGTTTCCTGGAAAGAAATGTCCTATGAGTATAACTAATTTTATAGCAAAAACCTACCATGTTCTTGGTTCACATCCTAGTAGAACGACATCCTCAGCTTATGAAATGACAAGATAACAGGAACCAAGAATCCACCCAAAATAAACTATGATAACATGGTCCTCATACTTTTGCAGAATAAGACTAAATTTATAACAAAATAGTATCAGAAAGATTAGATGCCCATGTCACAGAGCTCTAGTGCCATAATTTTAAAATAATAAAGGAACACCTTTTGAAGCTCAGAATTGAAGCTTGTGCTGTTTATTAACTTCAGTGCATTCTTCACAGCCACTTCCCAGCATTCATGGTCTGGGATATGGTCTACGCCTAGGACAATGATTGGTTCTTCTTTACAAAATTGTGAAATGGAGGAAGAGATCTACAGCAAAAGATAAGAGTACATTACCGAAAGAGAATTTTGTTACCATTCTTTCAGGGATTAATCAGTACTAACGATAAGACCTGAGATAAAGTTGCTTGGCTGGAGTCCATGGCCTTCTCCCAAGACCAATGAAGGGTCTCATCCCATGCAATTGTAGTTGCTAATACAGAGTTCCCTTCAAGTTCATCCATCTCTACCTGCGATTCAGTTGGAAAGTACTGTAAAACACTAAATGAATCATATGAAAGTTACCCTGCTAGAGCAGAGGAACATATTCACAAATAAAAATGAATTCAGGACTTGATCTAGGGAACTTTAAGGAAAATATATATATCACCTGAGGAATTATGAAGTAGAACGAGCCAAAAGATTTCCATTCAGGCGAACAATTAGCCAATGGGTCAAAGCGCATGGCTCCATAGGCACGAATTAAGGGGCACTCCTTGTAAAGAAACCTTCACCACCAAGTGACAGTGATGAATGCAAGTAATAACAAGAGGTAGGAAAGCAAGCAGCGGTCAACTTCCTGTCTAGTCGGATTATGGAAACATCACAGTGTTATCTTGCCAGAACATTTTTATGGATATAGTGAAGCTTATAGGCAAAAGTACATAATTCTCTTTAAATAATTCATCCAAAATTGCATAAATCTGTTTAAATATGCGTCAAAAAATTGCATAAAAATGTTTAAGTATGCGTTCAGAATTGCATGCATTCAACATCTGCAATTCTCCAGCTCACGATGCAAGTGTCAGAACTTCAATCGACAAAAAAACAAGACCACTTAAAATTTGTCGAGTACTGACCTAAAGTTCATGGAATAAGACATAAATATACTCTAAGAAGATACCAAGTTATTCAAGCAAATCTTCCGAACTAAAGTATAAATGAGAAACATTATAAACCCTCAATTACCTTCTAATGCACCACCAATCTTCCAATGAGAAAGGGCTTATCTGTTGAAAGTAAACCGCAGACCCTACCCCTGCCACGCTAATTACATTTTTTTCTCCTGATTTCTTGCTTTCATCATCTCCATTGACTATACCACATCCATTAATTGTATTCCTCGGACTCCTACTGGAAAAGTAACAACGAGGGAGCACAGACTGAGAGTGCAGCCAGCTAATGGCATCTACTTGTCGCTGAATAGGCACCTGTAAACCAAAAGGCGCATTATAATTACAACAAAATCAATGGTCCTGATCATTGTCCCTCTGGCGTCCAAATATTTGATCCATTACTAGAACTACCAGATACCATCGTTCAATGACGTAACACAAGCGCGTATATAATTATACGAGGAAAAGCAGGAGGAAGGAGAGAACATGAGACAAACCAAACATAAGCGGGAAGCAACACACTACGCGCTTCCTCTTGGTGGATGGGCTAACATGCATATCTTATTGACAGAGAAAAGATTCAAATAAAAGCATGTGGGATACAAATAACAAGAATAAAAGAATAATAGTTCAATGGCCACAGCAATTAATATTCTAAAGAATGCACACGACTCTCCGTAGATAGGTTCTTAGACAGGACCGAGGACAGAATTTCGTTTAATTACTGAACTCTCATTTAGACACACAAACACAAAAAGGGCCCAAACACCTGTGCTCTTCGACGCACTCCTTTCGTTAAACTCTTCCTAGAAATGCCAATAGGTAGGTAGGTACGAAATTTTGTTTCACACTATGATGCGCCCGGTAAAGACGTTTCCCTTTTATGAACATTATACTTTGACTAAGTTAAGAATACCATACTTTGGCGACTCGGGGGACGCCATTAAGAAATTTTGAAAATTAGGATTAGTGATTTATATTGTTATGGAAAAAAAAATCACCCCTCAAAAATTTTCAAAAACCAAAGGTGGTTATATGAAAATACCACAATTGTAACCATCCACTAATAAATATAATACCTTGAAACCTTTTTGCGTTAATAATAATGGGTTTGGATCAAATTTTCATATTTGACCCGAACCAACAACCCATTACCCAACTGTAAACGCAAATCCTAATTCTCCCTGCCTGCACTAACGACTCCCTCTCTCAACCGATAGTGGTGGTGGAGTGACTGGAGTTGCTTGGTGGTATACACCTTATCAGACCAGCTGTGCTCTCTCTCTCTCTCGGTCAACCGCCACCAGCAATTGAGTCGACTGAAGCTCCTTCTCTATGGCAGTGCTCTGTTTCTCTCAATCGTCATCATTGTCAATCTCCATCGGGTCAGCCCCTTCTCTGCTATTAGGCAATGCTCAGCCAACCCCTCTCTCTCCCAATCAACCACCGGTAAGACAACAGAAGTGGACTTGATTCTCAAGTCAAGTCAACTTAAGTTGCTCTCTCTTGATTTTTAATGTACCGTATTTGATGGATTCTATTTTATGGACTTTAATTTCTAGACTTTTGTTAAGGTTATTTGTATTTGTTTTTCTTATGAAATTATATATTAATTATTATTTAGGTAAATTAGTACCTTCAACCTTCCCTATTTGTATTTGTTTGGTTTGATATAACGTATATATTCTTTTTATTTTCTTCAACTCACTTAATATCTTTTCTTCGTATAGATATGGTGAATTATTTTAAAAGAAAATATCATCCATTGATTCCATCATCAAGTATGAAAATCAAAGTAAAGTTAGTGAGGAGACGTCAGATGCTGATAGAAAATCAAAGTATGAAAATCAAGTTGGTTTAATGATTTTGATTGGTTGGAATATACTATAACAAAAAATACAACATATTGTTTGTTCTGCTATCTTTTTTCAAATCTTAATAGTGAAAAAGTATTTATTTTGGATGAATTTCTACGATTTAAGAAAAAACAAAGACTTTACGAACATGACACTAGTAGTATGCATAATGATGCCAGAATGAAAAGTGTTGATTTGATGAATGAGAAGCAAGCTGTCAATACTTATTTTATCAATTTTGAAAAAAGAATTATGAAGCTCATCTTGATACTTCAATTAATATTGTAAGGTTTCTTATTAAACAAGATTTTTTATTTTGTGGTCATGATAAATCTCATGAAAGTCCAAATAAAGAATTTTTTTTGAGCTTCTGTCATTTTTTGTTAATCACAATGAGGAAATTTGTAGTGTTGTATTACATAATGTACCAGACAATTTAAAACTAACAATACCTTCAATTCAAAGAGATTGTAAATGCTATTGCAAGTGAGACTACTGAAAGAATTGTCAAAGAAGTACATGATGTATTTACTATTTTAATTGATGAATCTCATCATATATCTAATAAAGAGGAAATGACAATGATATTAAGATATATTGATAAAGATGATCATATTATTAAACACTTACTTGGTTTAGTATATGTCTATTCTATTACAGCAACATCACTTATGATAGCTACAATGTAAATGTTTTGCAAAATTAGTTTAAGTGTTACTCAATTATGAGGGCAAGGATACGATGGAGTGAGTAATATGAAAAGTGAATTTAACATACTAAAAGTGTTAATATTGAGAGAAAATTCATGTTATTTTATATTCATTGCTTTACACATCAACTCCAATAAGTTATTATAACTCTTGCTAAGTCAACTATTTGATGTTATTTATACAATCAAGAATTGTGTTGGAGGTTCATATAAGCACCTTGAGAATCTTAAAAAAATTAGGACTTGATAGAATTCATAAGGAATTGAAACTTAGATATAGTGAAAGTGGCAAAGGATAAAATCGTCCTCTTAGAATTAAAAGAAACAAAGATACGTGTTGGGGTTCAAATTATTATACTTTATTGAACTTCATTACAATGATGAAAGAATTGATGGAGATGTTACGCATAAAATTAATGCTGGTTGGTTAAAATAGAGAGGGGTATCAGGTATTCTTTCTGATAAGAAGATACCATTAAAGTTAAAAGGTAAATATTATAGACCAACAATTAGGCCTGCCATGTTTTATGGTTCTAAGTGTTGGGCAAATAATCATCAACATATACAAAAGATGTCTGTGACAAAAATGAAGATGTTGAGATAGATGAGTGGTCATAGAAGAAAAGACCGTATACATAATGAGGTTATTAGAAACAAATTAGGAGTGACACTGAGAGAATATTGTTTAAGATGGTTTGGACATATAGAAAGAAGATCAAAAGAAGAACATGTAAGAAGGTATGAAAAACTAAATTTGGAAAGTATTAAAAGAGCCAAAGGACGACCACAAAAGTGTTGGAAAGAAACAATAAAGAATGATCTAGTTTATTATGAGTTAACTGCTAACATGGTACATGATAAGGATCTGTGGAAACAAAGAATCCATATAGCCAACCCCGTCTAGTATGGGAAAAGGCTTAGTTGTTGTTGTTGTTGTTGTTGTTGTTTGAACTTCATTACAATGTTTCAATATATTGTGAATGTACTTTACATTATTTGTGATGATGGTGATGATGATATAAGACTGATTGCAAGCACTACGATACACGATATTGTATCATATAAGATATAACATCATATTGTATCGCTCGTATAAAGGTTCCTAGCTCAATAGAACCTCGCGTTTTTGTAGGATTTCTAGCTTTCATTTTTTTACTTGAACATCCTCTAAGGTGACTTCTGGTTAGGATGAGGCATCTTCAATGATTTTAAGGGTCTCCAACGCCACCATCACTGTGGCAACACCAATATTTCGGTAGTTGGGTATAATTTTTTTATTTTTTCTCTTTTTATTTGTTTTTTTTGCATTATTTGCTTTTCTTTTTTGAATAATAATATATGAACTTATGAAGTGCATGTGAATATCCTTTCATTGTATTTGACTCTATTTGAGTGCTTTGATGGTTTATGAAGTGAAGATTTATGAAGTGCTTTTATTTTCATGTTTATTAATATTGAAGTGTTAAATTGAGATGACAGGAAGGGATGTTAGGGACTCTCAATCTTGGTCTGATGATGCAGCATGATAGTGAGGTACAATATTTAAGAGAAACATATTGAAAATTAGATGAATCTTTTGTGAAAAGATGATTAGTGATGAAATTTCTCATTTAAAATATCACCTAGTAGGTACTAGGAAAGAGATTGCTCCTTGTATGAGTAAAGTTTAGAAAGTGCCAGAAGTCATTAAATAACAATGTGTATAGATGATTGAGAGTATAATTGAGAAGAGATAACAAAAAGATTATATAGAGATGTTTGAGGAAGAGGATGATGTTGTTGGACTTGGTGATAACATCTCTTCTGATGTTGGGATACATGTTGATACTAGTAGTTTTTGACCGCTAACTAGAGGAAAAAGGGTTGTTGAAGAGGTTGGAAGTGATAAAAGAGAAATGGCTAGAGGAAGATCTTATTCTATCATATAATCATTTTTTATTCATATTACTACACCTAATGCTTAACCTTGGATTCATATTGCTATGACTTTAAAGCAATTGCATAAGCATGCAAACCTTGTAGTAGGAAGATGGTTTTATGATGAATGTCTTCTATTTAATGTAATAAATTTTTTTCAAGCAATAGTAAATGTCATTGCTAACATTGGTAAAGAGTATAAGATGTCATCTATTCAAAAGTTGAGAGAAACTATTAGATAAGGTTGTCCTTGAAGTCTAAGAATATTGTTCGACTTTGATAGAGTCAAATGAAAGGAGACGAGATGCACTATCATGATAGACATATAGACAGATAGGCGAGAAATGACTTTGTTAAAATTTCTTATCTATTGTCCTAAAATATTTATGTTTCTGAGATATCTAAACATATGAGAGGAGCAGCATACGACAAAAGTTCTAATGCAAGAATTTGATAAGGTGATATTGAAGGTTGGGTTTGAGAATATAGTCCAATTAATTATAGATAATATAACTAATTATAAAGCGGTTCCAAATGAGTTAGTTGATACTTATGAGACTTTTTATTACACCACGTACAACCCATTATCTAGATCTCATTCTTGAGGATATTAGAGAAATAGATGAGGTAAAAGCAACAACTGAGTGTTATCAAGATATCACAAAATTTATCTATAATCATACTTTTGTATTATATATGATGAAAAGATATATATATATATATGATGCAGAGTTATTTCGTATAATTGTTACTCGATTTGTAATTATTTTCTTATTAGTATAGAGTATTGTTAAATAAAAGCAAACCTTGAAGAGAATGTTTTCCTTAGATGAGATGCATTAGTTTCCATAGTTGCCTCAAAATAAAAAGAATAAAAAATTGAATGAGATTTTAGAAACAGTTTGAAACTCTTGTGTTAGACTATTTTAAGTACATTAAGGATCACATATCTTTTAATCAAGGTTTTAAGATTAAATAACAGTGAGAATAAGCCATATATGGGCTATCTTTATGAAGCATTAAGAGGGCTAAAGAAGTTATTAGAAACAATTTTAATATAAGAAAGAGAGATTATGTGACTGTGTAGAATATTATTAATAATTGATAGAATAAACAATTGCATCAGTTTATTCATGTAACAACTTATTACCTAAATTTAATATTTAGGTATTATGGTAACTTTAAAATGAATGATGAAGTTAATCAATGTATCATTGATTGCATAGACATATTAGTATCTAATGAGAGTAGAGCAAATGTTATACATTAGAAGATGGAAATCTATGATAATGCTCTTCACTTGATGGGTTTGCTTATAGCCATTCACAACTGTAATAAAATGCTCTCAAATAAACTGTTTATCTTAATATTTAAGTTTCTTAAATCTTTTATTTATTATGGAATAACTTTTTATGTTTGTCTTTTTCGATTAGATGTTTGGTGGAATAGGTTTGGAAGTGATACATAAACTTAAGAGATTTTACAGTAAGAGTTATGAAACAAACCTATAGTGCAACTAACTGCAAAAGGAATTTGAGTCTTTTAAATATATCCACACAAAAATCGCAATCGATTGGAACATAAGTGGCTCACTAACTCTGTTGCAACATGTGGTTCTAACAAAGGTAATAAAATCACCCAACATTGACTTTTAGTTATGGATTTACAAATAAAAAAATAGACAAAAGAGAAAAGAGTGTATCGAGTTGTTCAGACTAAATGGTTAAATCTCAAAAGTGAGAAAAAATATATATTTAAACAAAAAGTCATTCAAGGAGATGCTTGAAATTATGTTGGTACACCTTGTGATATGTGGAACAATATGGCTATACAAATTAGGAAAGTGGCGAAGGATGTGTGGAACATATTGCTATACAAATTAGAAAAGTGGTGAAAGATGTGTTAGGTGAATCTAAGGAAGGTGTACTGGCATAAAAAGAAGCTTGATGGTAGAGTTAAGTAGTACAAAATATACAAATTAAATTATGCTAAAAAACTAGTCAAACTTTAGAGGCTTATAAAAAAGTAAAGAAAGAAGTGAAAAAGACTATTAGTGATGCAAAAGCTAAAATTTGGGAGAATTTATATAAAAAACTCAACTCAAAAGATACTTTCCTAATTTTGAGTCTTTGCTTTTTTATAAGCCTCAAAGTTTCACTAGTTTTATTAGCATAATTTAATTTGTAACATGCCCTCTTTGCCTTGATTTTATTTTGCACTACTTAACTCCACCATCAAGCTTCTTTTTATGCCGGTACACCTCCCTTAGATTCACCTAACACATCTTTCGCCACTTTCCTAATTTGTATAGCCATATTGTTTCACATATCACAAGGTGTACCAACATAATTTCAAGCATCTCCTTGAAGGACTTTTTGTTTAAATATATATTCTTTCTCACTTTTGAGATTCAACCATTTAGTCCGAATAACTTGATACATTCTTTCTCCTTTGTCCATTTTTTAATTTGTAAATCCATAACTAAAAGTCAATGTTGGGTGATCCATATAAAGACATTTATAAACTACACAGACATTTGTAAATCCCTTAGATTCAACGATTTTTATAAAAGTCAATTTTTTAGGTCCATAACTCTTTCTTTGCTCTTCGAGATATGTATTGTTGCTCTAGAGTCAATCCATTAATCAAATGTTGGGCGATCCATATAAAGACATTTATAAACTATGCAGATTATGTGCAGTTTCTCTGATTAGCCGTGTTGTTGGGTGTTTTCATCATCAGCCTTCTTGTTGTGGCTCTTATAGTACTCCATCTTTCTACAATTGAAGTACTTAACCCGAGAAGCATTTCCTATATTTTTTTGAAAAATTGACCACCTTTCTTGTTATTCTTGTTGAATTTTTTGTTTGGTTTGTTCTAGAGATTGTCCCAATCTCTTCTTCAGCTATTAGCAACTTATCCTTCTTATTTCTATTCATGTGTTCTTCTTTAATTGCTAATTTGAGGGGTAACTCAAAAAGACTCAGAAATATTTGTTTCGTCTCCTAATCTCAATGTTGTGGCAACCATATTCCATGAAGGGGAAGACTGTTAAGGATAATTGATATTTACATAACCTCGGAGATGACTCATTTTGCTACAACTAAGTCTCTTGTCATTACCAACATTTAGTTTATATGTTTAAGATATTATCTTCTTCTTTCATTTTGCAGGTTGTACTTTTATAGTAATAACTGAACATATAGTTTAGCTATAGTATAATATTTAGCTGTTATTGAATTAAACAACTATTTTACAGTCTTTATTCTTTAAAATCCTAACTAAATCATCCTCCATATAGGTTAACATTATAGTTCTGACCATGGTATCATCTCTAAAGGAGGTTTTTTATATTTTCTTTTTCGATTTAGTTGTAGTTAGAGTATAAGGTGAAATTGTATCCTTTAAAACATAACTTACACCCTCAAGTATAAGTGCTAACAGGATACATCTTTTTTATACTTAGAAATTTAAACAATTCAATTTTTCTATTTTGCCAACTTCGATACACAAATCCTGAAGTTCATTTTAGTCTGTTTGACAAAAATTAACAATAAGACGATCTAAAGAAAAGAGAAAAACAAATACCCATGTCTATTAGATAACAAATAGTAGAATGCTAAAATTTGTAAATATCTAGGTACTGAATTGGAAATATCTCAAAGTACCTAAGAGTAATTTCAATTGATACTTAGATACCAATTTGAAAAATACTCGTAACTTGATTTTGTTATTTCATGGAACAAAACAATACTATTCTCTTTATTTTGTGTCATTGTAATTTCTCAAAAGCTTTAGGGACAACTTAGAATATTTACCCTTCTATCCTATTTTATAATATTTCAAAAAACACTAGGGACAAATAGTAAAATGACACAATTTTTTGTAAAATCCGTGACTGATCGAGGGCGGTAGTAATTATGCCTCTCAATCGTTTTTGTATTTTTTCTAAAAAGACAGGGATAATATTGTCTTTTTATACAATGACAAAAAAGTGAAATTTCGTTCATCTAGGGGCAACCATGAAATTTCACATATCGGTATTTCATAATTTTCAAAAATTGTTAAAGGATAATTTTGTCTTTAAGACATTAAGGGCAAAATTGTTTTTTACTTAAAAATATGTGGATTTTTGTAATTTAGACCAATGAAAGATTTGAAATATTTTAAAAATACCATAAGCAAAACAAACTTTTAAGCCCGCTGCCCAAAGCAGTTTTCTAGAAACCTCGAGCGGTTTTCAGATCTTTCGAGAAGAGAAAGAGAGAAACGAGGGAGGGAAAAAGAGAGAGAGGAAGGCGGGATGGGGGGGGAGAGAGAGAATGCAGAGGATACATCAAGGAGAGAGAGGAATGCAGCAGGAGAGAGAGGGGGAAGACAGAGGACATCGCTCTGCTGGTCCGTGTTGACCTCGCCTCTTTATTTTTGAGCCTTCTTAGTCTTTGGGCGTTTCTGCCTCTCTGCTCTTGTGGCCTCTTGCTTTTGGGTATTTCTGCATCTATGCTCTTGTGGCCTCTCACCTTTTGGGTATTTTCTATCTCTATATTTTTCTAACCTCTCACCTTTTGAGCATTTCTACCTCTTTATTTTTCTGGCCTCTCACCTTTTGAGCATTTTTACCTCTTTATTCTTATATATATATATATATATTGATATTCTTACGTGTTAACCAGGCCCTGATATCAATGTCGGGGATGACCTCGCCTCGGTTTGTTTCCTAAAATGACAGTGACGCAGTAGAGAAAAAGGATGGTAACCTTTGAGAGATCGGGAGGAGGAAGAAGATTAATGCTTTTACACGGTTTCACACAAATGGCTTTTCCAAGTAAGATTTCTCTAATGGTAACCTTTGAGAGATCGGGAGGAGGAAGAAGATGAATGCTTTTACACGGTTTCACACAAATGGCTTTTCCAAGTAAGATTTCTCTACTTGTCTATATTTTTCGATCCTCTTATGATCATAGCTTCATCTTCATGGGCTTTTCATTACAAACCGTTTTTCATCTTTACTTTTGTAACATATATGTTTAATCTTATATATGTTTTGTATGTAACGTCTTCCTCGGATTTACAGTGAAGAATGGACATATACTGCATTACATCCGCTTCCCAAGTTTAGTGTCAATTGTGTAAATTCTAGATCATCAATAAGCTCGATCTTAAGTCCTGCGCACTTGTGTTACCCTTTGCTTAAATTTTGGTTTATTGATTTGTTTATTCATGATATCAACTTTTCAATAATTTAACTAATCAAGTGGCTACTTTTGAAGTTAAATCATTTTTTTCCCATTACATTAGTGAGGCTGAAGTCAGGTATGCACACTATGGAATCGAACTCTCACTCTATGTACATTAAATATCAAATATGACATAAAAGTATAATGATATTTATTTTTAAAATAAAATCTAAATCATTGACCACGTCGATCTAAGAGATCTTTATGGGTGGATTTGAAATGAATAAGCGTGCATATATATCAATTTCTCTCTCATCAAAGGAGGACATGATACAAGGCATGAGATTCGTTGTTTCACAGAAATGGATTCGTTGTTCCACAGAAATGGACACGCCACGGCAAGTTAGAGTGTCCGAGGTGACATGAACATCAAAAGATGCAAAATGCCGGATATGGATCAGATCAAGCTTGATCCAAAACTCACTCCCGCAACTCAAAATACCACATGCTACTGTTGGAACAGTATATCAAGGATGAACCAACCGCAAGGACAGAGAGAGAGAGAGAGAGAGACCTCGAGCCGGATAACGCCGCAAGAGGAGGAAGGCCGGCTCGAACGCAGCTCCAGAAACGCCACCTGTAGCTGTGACAGGGCGTCCTCCGTCGTCCAGACCGCCGGTAGGGTGCGCGTCTGCCGGATATCCACCGGAATCCGACAATCCTTGCCATTTCCAGCTGCTGTGGACCCGTTCATCGAGAGTGACCACCGGCCAGAGCAACTCCTCTGAAACAAAATCAAAGAAGAAGAAAATGAGTTAAATCCCTCGATACAGTCAAGTGCAGCAGCATGAGATTCCTGTCTGAGATTTACGGTGCACGAAAGCATGATATTGAGCCGGGTCGCCGCCGGCGAGACTACGAGACGAAGCTGGTGAAATTGTGGAACCGGCGGCTTAGGATTTTGTCGCGTTATCATCAGATTCGACGGAAAGGGATTTCCCGGTGCCGACAATAACAAGGAAAGAGACCGTCCGGTAACTCTCGGTCTTGGGTGATGAGACAGCAAACTTCGCAAGAACGTACTTCATTAAATTGGACGTTACATGCGCTCTCGTCCGTTCTTCAACCAAGTTGCTGGCCTGGCAACGAGTGAGAGGATGAGGACAGTTTTTCTGTCCAAGGCTCTCTCACGCCGTTCATCACGTTGGACGGCATCCAAGACGCGCATTTAGACGATTCTCAGCCGTGCATTTTCGAACTTCCGGATGCCGTCAATCGAAGCGACGGTGGCAGCGCCGAAACTCTTTCGGGGCCCATTCAAATGAGGACCGTTGATTTTAAGAGCATTGTCGAGCGCCGTACATCTTGCAGATGGACCTAATTGGACCGACAGTGACGATGTCTCTTTGGTAATATATACGAGTTCAGACTTTGGATCCCAGAACCACACTAGTAAACCTGGGAGTGGGCCAGAACCTAGGGAGGACCATCATGGGCCTGCGAATTCGGATTTAGATCCATTCATATTTGATTTATGATTGTGAATAACACACTAGATATCATGATTGAAGCTAAACCCGTAACCAGATTTGGCTCATTGGTTTCGAATTTGGATCCAATTCTAAGACATCGACATCCCTAATCACCATCCATAGTCCCGGAACAGTTATTTCTAAGTGCGGTTAATTGAGAGAGAGAGAGGAGAGAGAGAGAGAGAGTGAGTGGGTGCCATGGGCGACTCAAGAATCATATTAAAAGAAGTGATTGGAAATGATATTCAATATGACTGCAACCAAAATACATGCCTATAGGAACGTTTAGAATATACTAATACCATGGATCACGCATGAAATCTTGAGTGTGTGTTTGACTCATGGTTCAAAGGCCTACTAGAACTGCAAGCCCAGACTCACATGAGCTTGTAATCTTATAACTTTGATTTATAAGTGACGTTGATGCTTGGGTTTTCGTGCAAAGTGAGTTAGCAACAGGAAAGAGAAGGAGCTAGGGTTTTAATATAAAACTCCTCTTATGGTCCCACCTCTTTCCTAGTACCCATGTTTTTACTGAAAATGGGTATATAGAACTATAGTTCCACATTAGCAAGGGGTTTCACGTTTCATGGACACCAAATCTTGGAACTGTGAGCACCAAAAGTCGAGGTCCAGTTTCCCTTGAACACCATATCAAACAAACACTTAAGCTTTGAGGGTTCTGGTAACCAAAAAGGACTGAGGGACTCAAACATTGCAGCGTGAGACCCGTTTTTCCCCGGACTTGGAACCCCATTCTTGCATCAAAAGTGCGTTCTCTGCCAAATCCTTATTTTGGCGAAAATTGTCTCTCTATGATAACATCGAAGTTCATGGTGGGCATCATTTTGCACAATGATCGTAGCTTCAATATGTTACCATGTGAGTGAGTTGTGACAGAGAGTGAGAAATTCGAGTTGATTCATATGATTTAAAAGAAACCTATGAGGTTGCTAAAGATTTCTTGGGACCAAAATCTGACCTCTAATTTGAAGTTACAATTGCATGAATGCGCAGAGTGAAAATTGAGCTTTGTTTGTTCCATGGCTTCAAAGATAAAAGAAAATTTTGTTAAGTACTGCAGACTGTGCAACACAGTACTGGTTTTGGCAATCATTTCGCATCTGGGGTTCGAGATGAAGTTGGTTGAGTACTCTTACCCAGTGTTGTCTGATGCGTATCGTATCGTATCGTATCGTACTTTAATATTAAAATAATACAAAAAATATTTTAAAAATCAAGAAAATTAATAAAAATTCGAAAAAAATCTGGAAAAATCTGATAATTGCTTTAAATTCATATAATGCAAAGTTTAGCACAGATTGAACATTCAACATTGAACAATTGCATCCAAAATTACATATTTTGAAGCAAAAAATGAAATACATTTATATTTTACATATTGTAAATTTGTATCAGGATTATTAACTAAATAATCTTCATCTTCTACTTGATAAAGATTCAAAGTTTCTCATCACCTTCTGCTTTAAAATGAAAATCTTCATCTCTTTCGTGATGTTGTTGCACTTCAAATTAATTCATGCAATGTCTTCTTCGGTTAGGAGTGCATTTTCTTCGTTATCTTCCATAATCCACTCATATAATATATCAAAATTAACAAACTGCTATCTTCGTACATGTAGTTGTCATATTTGCTAATTTTCATATGTGAGCAAATCAATGAGCTCAATTTCTTTGATTATTGACTCTATGACACCTTAGTGATGTGATATTATTACTTATGATATCTCTTTTTCTCTTACGACTAGCTTTTTAACTAATGTTTGAGTTTCATTTCTTACTTCACAAACTGAGTTAAGCCTCACACACGTTGATCATGTTCAACTCAATGGAAGTCACGTAAGGTGAACCCTAAAATAGTGAAGTTGTGAAATGCCTACTCAATGAACCAAGACAACCAAATATTTTTAATTGTTTGCGATCTCATGAAATTAGAAACTGCTAGCAGAAATATATCTAAAAGTTGGCAACAGAAAGGAAAATAATTTTATCATAATTTTTATTTATTTATAAATTATTCTTATTCAATAAATAAAATTATAAACCCAAATTACAAGCATAGGGAAGTGAAGAGAGGCCAGAAACCTGAAAAAAAAATAAAAAATTGATTTTTTTTTGACATGTCGCCCGTATCGTACGATACGGCACGACGATACAGGTTACCGTACGTATACGGTGCGATGCGATACGGATAATACTGCTATTACCAATAAAATTATGGAAATAATTCTGCCGGTTAAGAAAGTTAATGATATTGTTGGTGGTGGAAGGTGAATGCTCTCAAATACTTTAGGGATCCCTGTCAGTTGCTGCATTTGAGTGACATTTAGCACTAGAAAAAGTATTTGATGCATATTAGAGCACACTGGATACACAATGTGGAGGCTTTAATATGTGCACAAGATTGGCAACTAGATAAATTCAGTGGTGAGTCTCTTGCAACTCAAACTTCGATTTTTGAATCATGATTTCTTTCACTTTTCACTCTTCACTATGCGTATTTGGCTTTGCAGCTTCCTTGGCTAAAGCTTGATCTGTATCATGAGTTGGTTGCCTCTTACAAATAGTTCTTATTGTCCCATTGATTGTTCTTTTGATGATTGAGAGCTGCAATATTTTCAATTCTTGTAGGTGATGGGTTGCATCTGTTCCATGGACATCTTGGTGTCATATCCTCCCCTCATTGAATCATTGAAAATACTTATGGAATTGTTGTGTTTTGATATGTACGAGCTCGGTGTGCAAGTTCGATTTGATCCATCTATGTCACACACAAAAATCGAGGTACTTCATATTATATAAACAAAATCTCATTCGAAATTTGGTACAGTTAGAAAGAGCCCCAAAAGAGCATTCCAACAATATATAACTTCATATGGTCTGGAGTAAAGGATGCTTGTGTTTCGAGAGACCAAAGTAAACTACGTTTGATCAACTTCAGAGAGGGAATTGGGCAAAGCTTGATCTCATTCTTGCTGGTTACAAAATTAAATTCTCACCACAATTAAATAAATATCAACTTACTACAAATTAGTAAAAAATCAAGTGGCACAGTATTGACAAAAGACTTGCACTACAGATTTTGATGAGAGGCGAACATGAATAATATATATGATTAGCAAGCTAAGATAGCATGAACAATCTATGATTACCATATCGGATTTGGTATAAAAGTTCAACATCCTGACATTTGCTGTTTGCGTGAGAGAGAGGATGTACCCAAGAAAATACCCCTTTACTCTGAGTCCACAGAGAGAGAAGTTCGGCAAAGTGATGGGATAGGGCAACACCAGAACACCAAGAGAGTAGGGAAGAGTTGAGAGAGAGAGAGAGAGAGAGAGAGAGAGAGAGAGAGAGAGAGAGAGAGAGAGAGAGAGAGAACAAACCGATGCAGTAGGGCAACAGTAGAACGCTAGGAGAGTCCGAGAGAATGAGCCTTGGCAAAGCGATGGGGGTAGGGAAACGCAAAAACGCCAGGGGAGTCGAGAGAGAGCCTTGACATACATATACATATTTCTCTTACATTTGTATGCGACATTATGTGTGACTTGTCCCATCCGCAATTTTTCTTCTAAAGTTTATCTAAACCAACCTCAGACGAGTGTTCGCTTGTTATTATTATCTTGATCCGCGATTTTCATAAAGTTTTTTAAGCTCTAGATTTGGGTTAATCACAATATATTGTCTTCACACGATTTATGAAATTCATATATGCGAGTTAGGTGACCATATACCCTGCAAATGCATGATAAGAAAAGAAGATCCTTCCACCTAAATAGGTGGTCATCCTACACTAATGGTTTCATCTAGATGATTTGGTTCAATTGAAGTACTAGATGCCTAGATGAATTTTCGTTGGATGCTAAGGGCTTGATAAATAGTCTACTATCATATATGAGATAAAACAATCTTTCTCAATGTCTGGAGTTTAAAATTTAGGCAATCTATGATGTATAATATTAATGATGTAAATTGGTCAAATTCTAACTGATGTCCTACCAATCTATCTTATTGGATCCTGATAATATATGTGACCTATATCAAATCAAATATGATTGGATTGCTTAAGAAAAGATGTTGAGATTTGGATCATTCAAAACATATTCTCTTCTATATTAAAAGAAATAATAATACAAATTTAGGTTCACGTTAAGAGCTAAATATGATGTTGGCCCATGCATGATTCAAGTTCGATACTGAAATATTTTTTATATTTTAGATTTGCACGCTGAAATTCACATCAGATATGTATTTTATTGATCTTGATGGATTTTTTTGTGTGTTAGTGGGTCGAAGAGGGAAGATACTAATGAGGAATCACTCTATTAGATCTACATAAATCTTATATGTATGCTTTTGCATTTGATCTTATTTTTGTTATTATAAGATACACATTTAGGATAATCTTTAACATAATAAACTGAACTAACCGCTATCATGTAAGAAGATAGATTTGATGGAGGACAAGATCGGAAATTGATGAATCAATATGCCCTAGGTGTATGAGGATCCATACATATGTTTATGGGGAGGGGATCTCCCCGCTCTTCATGAGGACCCGCCCCGAACAGGGTGGGAGAGCAAGGGAATTTCTGACGGAGATCGGGACAGGGATGAGAATTGCAGGTTCCTGCCCCGTGAACGATGCCTCGACCCTTTCTCACATTGATTCTAGAAAGTTAGACCCATCTAAAAATAAAACAAACTATAATAACAAATAAATAAAATAAAGTATCACTTCTTTTTTGAATTCATGAACTCATTGTCATTTCTCGTATTTCATCCGTAATAATATGTTTAAATTTAGATATATTTTATATAAAATAAGTTCATTTATATGTAAAAGTGAACTCCAACGTGCATTTATGTATCTCTTTTTTTGTTGGACAGGTTCTCATGCGAATACGGAGATGGGGATGATGCTGTTTTTGTATTTTCTTGCTGTTGGAGAAATCTTATCTTTTCCTTGAATTAAAAGGAAGTATATACATGTATACCATCTTTTTAGAGATCTTAACACGCTAATTTGTTAGGAACTCCAATCATAAACTTCTAAAATAGTAGAATAGAAAAGTTCACTTAATTGAAAAGAAAAGTTCGTGTCGATTTGGTTTCTCATATATATATATATATATATATATATATATATATATAGAGAGAGAGAGAGAGAGAGAGAGAGAGAGAGAGAGAGAGAGTGGTTCGTGATGAAGTAATGTCTAGTATGAGAGGTTATCTCTCTCTATTAAGCTTTATGTTTCTAAGGATTTTGATTCTCTTATCCATTGCGTATCCTGGTAAGTGGTAACTCTGGTTCAAACCGTATAATCGGGTCGCATCCATGACCCAATAGACCACCATAGTATGGATCAGGTCCAGATCCGAACCAAAATAACACGTACGATTTGAATTTTGAAGGTTCGGGGTGGGAAGGATAAGGAATCTGACCCAGTCCGCCGAGAGTACGGGATAAGGGGGTGGTCCCCAATCATCGGACCCTTATGCGGGTCCCACTACCACCGACCCAGAACCCGTTTTTATTAGGTCCACCGAATGCGGCGATTTTTTTTGTGAAAAATCTCCCCCGAGTTGGAGCGGGGGCAGCAACTTGGATTCCCTTCTTATTTCGGGTTCCCACCCGAAACCCTAATCCGCACATACCCACACCGCTCGCTCCCCCGCGCCTCACCGTCTCCGGCGACCACCAAACAGGATTCCGGCGTATCTGTAGGTTTGCTTTCCTCCCTTTACCAATTTGGTCTTCCTCCTTTTCCGGATACGAAACCACCACGGAAACTTTGATTCGTGGGGCTTATTTGGGTTTGAAACGCATTTGGGTGATTGATATCTTGTTAAGTTTTTGTCTTTCGTGTTCTCAAGTGTTTTTTCCTTTTCTTCTCTGGAGTTGTGTTCTTCGAAGTTTAGTTCTTGTAAGAGACAGGTTTTCCTTCTGTGTGTGTCTGTGTCTTTCTGTTCTTGGTTTGCTTCATGGTGATTGTTTCTCGGTGGAATTTGGTTGTTTTTTGAAAACTTTTCTGGGATTTGGCCAATGTAGATTTCAATTTCTGATGGATTTTTGTGAGCTCGACTCCTTTCTTGTTTGTTGCTGCTCTCTCTGTGTGTGACACACACATACGGCACAGAAACACACACTCTCACCATACGCGCGCGCGCACGCACGCACACACACACGCACACATAGAGAGAGAGAGAGAGAGAGAGAGAGAGAGAGAGAGAGAGAGAGAGAGAGAGAGAGGCCCCCCTTTGTTTCAAGGTTTCTGTGTAGTGTATATGTATCATGTTCAGAAGTAAATGGGTCAGTTTAGCAAACGGATCTACGTTGTCTTGAATCAGGTCTGAGTTCATCCGCCCTCGTCGGGTTGGATTTTGGATCAGACCTTAAGCGTTAACGTGCGCCATGGAACCTGAGCTGTTCGGATTTGCATCTTAAACGGGTCAGATTTAGATTTCACCTGTTTTGCCCGGATCCTATCTACCATTCGGCTACTTTCATGGTTTATACATTGGAAAGCGTTTTCAGCTCATTTAAGTTCATGGTGTCTGTTCTTTTCTTAGTTTAGTGGCTTGAGCTGGCTCGATCAATTTGTGACAAGCTCAGACATACAGTCTTTTGTGGGATCAACTGTATCAGATCCAGATTTATTAGCAAATTGGTCTGGTGGGAACTGCCTAGCCATTCTAGGTGGATGTCATGCTTGATCCAATATGAAAGATCTGATCTTTTCTGTATCTTTTTGATTGACTAGTGCTGTGGGACATTTATGTGCAGATTTTGATGATATTATCATATACACCATGTCTATTATTCCAACAACGCCTACTCGGACACCTAGTGAGGAAAATGACAGCAACATTGTGCAGATATCGAAATCGATAACTCGCTCAAGAACGAGTAGATTGAGATCTGCTGTGTGGAATGATTTTGACAGGATTAAGAGGAATGATAAGGACTTTGCAGTATGTAAGCTCTGTAAGAAGGAATTTGTGGGAGGGACTGCCAGTGGCACATCTCATTTGAAAAAGCATCTTGAGAGGTGCCCGAGCAGACTCATTGTTGATGGATCTCAGCCGCTGCTTTTGACAGGAAGGAAACGAAGGGAGAGGTCTGTCACCGTTAGTAGTGCTAAGTTTATCCAAGAGAGAAGTCGGCTTGACCTTGCACATATGATCATTTTACATGGATATCCGTTCTCAATAGTGGAGCACTCTGGGTTCAGAATGTTTGTGAACAATCTTCAGCCATCATTTAATATGGTATCTCTAGAAACTGTTAAGGCTGATTGCGTGATGATCTATGAGAAAGAGAAAGAGAAAATCAAAGAAATCTTGGTGAACCTTTCGGGTAGGATTAGCTTTACAACAGAGTTGTGGACTTCTTGTGAGAATGTCGCCTATTTATGTCTTGTAGGACATTACATCGATCAAGAGTGGATATTGCAGAGGAAGGTCCTCAATTTTGTAATGGTAGGGTCTCCACATACTGGTGAAGCACTTTCCGAGATCATCGAGTCATGCCTTATGGAGTGGAATATCCCTCATAAGGTGTTTGCAATAACACTGGAATATTCACTCGCGAATGAAAATCTCGTTTCAAGGATCAGGGATGCACTCTACCAAAAGAAGATGCTCACCAGTGATGCACAGCCGTTTCACATGCGATGTTTTGCTCATGTTCTCAACATGGTTGTTCAAGATGGTTTGGCAGCTGTGCATGATGTGATCCATAAGATTCGTGAAACTATCAAGTATATCAAAAGCTCACAGGCAAGAGAACAAAAATTTAATGAGGCAGTTCATCAAGCACGAGTCCATAGCGAAAGTGGTTTATGTCTTGATATTCCAACTCAGTGGAACTCTACTTATCTCATGATTGAAGGGGCTTTAGAATACAAGGATGCATTATCTCGATTGCAGAAGCTTGATTCTAGCTACACACTTGCGCCAACTTTAAGAGAGTGGGAAATGGCAACTAGCATTGCTGTCATTTTGAAGCCATTTGTTGAAATTACTAATCATCTTTCAACAACTAAATGCCTCACTTCGAATCTTTACTTCCCTTCAGTTTGTGCTATCAAGTTTCAGCTCAATGAATGGTGTAGCAGCGGAGATACATTCGTTCGGTCTGTGGCATTTAAGATGAAAGAAAGTTTTGATTCATATTGGGCAACCTGTAGCTTGATTTTGGCTGTGGCTGTTATCTTAGATCCTCGGTTCAAAATGAAGTTGGTAGAGTATTACTATCCACAAATTTATGGCGGAAATGCTGCAGAACAAATCAAGGATACTCAAGATGGAATGGTGAGCCTGTACAATGAATATGCAGCCCACACTAATTCAACTTTGCCTTCTCAAGGGTATGATGGGAAGATCAGTACGGATATCAAACATCAATCGAAAGTCCCCTTGTCAATGAACGTTTCGGGCCATCCCAAGGATGTCTGGAAAGGATTTGATGAGTATCTCTCAAAGACTACACAAAACCATATCTCGAAGACAGAGTTAGATCAGTATTTGGAAGAAGCCGTTTTCCCGCGGAATGTGGAGTTCAACATTTTAAATTGGTGGAAAGTCAATACACCCAAGTATCCCGTTCTGTCTAGAATGGCTCAAGATGTTCTCGCAATCCCTGTTTCAACTACGGCACTGGATTCAACATTCAACACTGGAAGCAAAATGCTTGACTCTTATCGCAGTTTGCTAGATTTGCATACTCTACAGGCTTTGATGTGTGCACAAGATTGGTTGCAAGGGAAATTGGATGGTAGTCCTCCTATTTGAAACTACTAACTTATGTTTGAATGCTGATGCTTTCTGTTTTTACTGGTAGTCTTTTAACCTCATTATTAGTTGGACGCTGGCCCATGCTGTTTTCATCATGTGTTGTAGATCCTTCATTATCGAGAAGTTATTCTGGTTCTACTGTGACTGCTGTGGATCATGTTTAGATTCAGGTGATGCAATTGTTCTCCTATGTTTTCTCTTCAATCTTTAAGTTCTGTTTGCTTCATAACGATTAACTAAACGAATCTTGTTTCTCTTACTGACACGGTGCAGGCTGGCCATTCATAGGATGCTGCTGGACCAAACTTCTTTTTTAGTTTAATTTTAACTTCTGTAATAGTTGCTTTAGGTAGAGAATTTTCAGATGGAATTTAGGCGATGTAGCCTTCCAGCACTGAGATTCGAGCGTCCTTAGCGTTTAACCTTGTTTGTTGCTGAATGAGTTAAAAGCTTGTTGATTATGAATCTTTTTTATCCATTATTATTCTTTATGCGCTTTCTAGCTGCCAGAAAAATATATAGAACAGTTTTTGACTTGTTTGCCTTGATAATGCAACTCCAAGTCTCTAAACCTTGCATGGCCAGCTCAGTTTTGATAGAACGAAGAGGAATCTCATATTTTATGATTTTTTTTACTATTGAAACTGTAGGTTTTAAGTTTAAGGAGCAAGCAATGTTCAGTTTGTGCTCTTCATGCCCCAAACAAGCTGATGAACTAAACACAAACAGGATTTTAAGTTGGCAGACAGGTCGTGACTGTGATCCTTCCTTTGGATCTAAGGGCTCCTTATCTTACGTTCTCTAAATATCGTGATGAAGTGCGAGTCAGAACTCAGGCAAGGAAGAAATCACAATTTTGTGAAAGTTCACTCTTCGATGGTTATCATTGCCATGGCAAACAGTGTTATCTGATAATTTTCAGATCTATCAAGTACACTGTATCAAAAGTGAGTTGTTGATAACTGCAAACATTTTTTAGTCATTCACAATGTGCAGGGTTTCAAACAGTGGCAGAGCTAGAAGAGATTGTATAGTGGGGTTTTAGGTGGGGCAAACAACCTATTATAGTTCATGGTATAACTTTGTTGTTAATTTCTTAAAGTTTGGGAATGCCCCTCCTTGGCTCAATGTAAAACCCCTTCCCTGCTTTTGAATCAATAGGACTTGACATGTTACGTGTTCTTACCAATAATTTAAACAGAACTACCTTTATTTGTGTTGTATTTATTGTGATGTCACGTTTTGGCATCACATAGAACATATATGAAATTTGTGGACTTAGTGACATAGTGGCAGTGAACTCTGCTCATGTAAGGGATCGTTCTTGCATGACGGGTCTCAAGTCTGGATAAAAGAGGAGGGTTGTGTTAGAGTTCGGATAAAAGAAGAGGGTTGCATTAGGTTTTCGATAGTCATGATAAAACTTTGTTGTACTTATTTACCATACATTTTACAAATTGAGAATCTATGTAGCCAATCTCATATAATATGGGAAAATACTTAGTTGTTGTAGTGGCATAGTGACAATGGGGGATGTAGAATTTTTTGTGAGGTGGAGTGAATAGGAATTCAATTGCATACTGTAAATTTTTTATTTGTTTTCCAAATTTTAAGGCTGGTTGCTCACCTTAATGTACGTCTGCCACTGCTTAATGATTTTTAAAATATTGTTAATGAAAGACGGTCGGTTTTGGGTAAACTGGAAGAAATGTCTTGGTTCTCTGGAACCAGGAACTGAAAAGGTACTAAGTTGGTTTCAGTTTGAAACAGTCGGTTTCAGTTTCAATTCGAGTTTAAGCGGTAAACCGTTTAGAACTCGAAACAAATAAAACATTTAAATTTCGAAAGAAAAAGAGAATGAATGGTTTCAATTACATGAAATGTGGAACCGAAATCGAACCGCACTTTGGGTTATGGACTTTCCTGGGTCGTGTTTATATTGGTTTATCACGTCGTGTCTGAAATTGCAAAACGTGGAGTGCGATCTCGATGCCACCTTAGATGCTTCGTGTCGTGGGTTTGCCAATGTTACAAAATCGGTTTTGAATCAAATCCTTTTCCCGATTCGTTTGTGCCTCTAATGAGTCACTGGACTTGGCTGTATCGGCTAAAATTGAAAAATAAACCGAACCAAAGCAAGTCTTTTACCAGATTAAGTGGGGATTCCTACTTGAGATTTAATGAAACCATTAACCTCAACATGTTGAGTCATATTAGCATCTAATTCAGAAAATAAATTGAACCCGAAAAACTATCACTAAAACTAATGACGAATCTAGCAACTCTTTTATGATGGAACGAATAGCCCCTTGAATGATTTTGGGTGGGTTGATGTATTATAGCCTATGAATTTAACCATGGGCTATATACTTTTAAGTTAATTTTTGAAGTGGGCCCATTCATGAGACTGATCCACGCTCGCCTCATCCCTCTCCATGTTTGTATATGTATATATAAACAAGCATCTCTCTCTCTCTCTCTCTCTCTCTCTCTCTCTCTGGAGTGCATGTAGAAAATCTTCCTCCATTCTTCATTTTGATGTTTTGGTTCGTGTCTCATTGATCATCTCTCAGAATTCCTCTCCAGTTTGGGGTCACAAAACCAAAGAAGATCTGAATTTGGACATTCCGTTTAATTTGTGAAGTCGATCATAGTTCATGTTTTGAGTAGGTCGCTTGTTTATTTGGTCCTAGAGATCTTTGGCAGGTGACTGTTTTAAGGTTCTCCTTGGTGCATATGATGGATGTGGAACTATCACGATTTCAGTTGGTTTGAGTTAAAAGAGTGTAGTGTATGGTTTTGCTATGCTTGCCCTGGGTTATATGATTTAGGTCTTCAAGTTTGCTGACCCTAACCAGAACGATTGCTTTCTGATTGTTGGGGTTCAAATTCTTATTGCATTCGTAAAAAAGTTCAGCCTGCTGGATTCATTTTTAAACTGCAGTTTGTTTCTTTCAGTACAGAAAAGTCGGGGAATAAATTTTTAGTTCCCATTAGATGTACAAAACTTTCAGTTGTTCGCACCCAATGATCTACTCATCCACCTTACAAAAATAAGCCCAGTAAATGATGCTTAAGTCGGTCAAGCAGTAGTCCGGAAACTTGGCTTTTCCTTCCTTAAGGTGCTTGTTGGACAAAGCAGTTCTGGTGGTATAATGTCACTAGGACTTCACTGAAACAAGATTAGAAGATTTTGCAGTATCGGAGTTTTACCTTCTGTGAACAGAAATGGAGTTCAGCGATGGGTTTATATCCAAAGAGCATCAGGAATTGCTTAAATCTGCATGCGAGAGAGTCGGTCCATCTTCTGTTTCACCTTTAGAAATTTCACAGTGCCCAAGTACACCTCGAGAGCACTACGAGAAACACAGCTCCAGCAGCAGGGGAAGTCCCAAGGGAGGTTTGTAGAAGCATGACAGGCATTCTCGTTCCGGAAGAGATGGCCGTCCAAAGAAAGGTATACGTCATCTTTCATGAATCTTTTAGTTTCTTGAGAGACTGTTATATGAAGCAGGCACATATTTTAAATGCTTTATTAAACAGAAAAAAATTAGAACTATTCTCGCAGTACAGTGATGCCTAATTTTCAGATGATAAATTTATGATCTTAGATGATCCTCTCCCCTCTTTATGTGCTTGGTCATCTTTGTCTTCCCTTTTGCAATTGTCTGCTATTCGTCAACTTACCTGAGGTGACCATCAATCACCTTATCCTTTAGTACTTGTTCCTATCTGTTAACGGACTTTTCACTATTCATGAAGAAAAGCATAGAAAATAAGAAAGCTTTTATTGTTAAGCTGATAAAGAGTTCAAATGGCAGGCGGCTCGGGTGGTAAAGGCACATGGGGAGCAGTGCTTGACACAGAACATGGCTACTTGATCTAAATGATCCTAACTATGACAGCAACGAGGTACCAATATATCCGCATAGATTTTCGTATATTACCTCGCATGAAAACAAGTGGAATACCAACATTTCCTAGATATCAGCGAGTCATTCCGTTCATGAGCTGATGGGCTGAAACAAACCTGTTTCCATGTATTAGTGACAGTATCAATGAAGATAAATAAGCAGGAACAGGAAATAAGTTCCAGAAAATAAAGGATCTATCCAAATGCTTGCTATAAAATTAAAATAAAGTTTTCGTTCGATAGTGGATAATCAATTAGGTAGAACTGAAGAAGCCTTTCTTTTTATTCTCCGCAGGAAATCTGTCGCATAAATGGCAAAGATTTTGCCAGCGCTCTCGAAGAGTACAAGGCCAGAACAAGAGTGATAATTGAGGAGTATTTTGCAACAGACGACATTTCATCAACTTCAAATGAACTAAAAGAAGTTGTTTTTCCCAGTTTCTCTCAATACTTTATTAAGAAACTCATCTCAATGGCAATGGATAAAAATGTCAGGGAGAAGGAAATGACCGCCGTTCTGTCAAAATTATATGCTGAATTAATCGATCCACCTCAAGTATACAAAGGTTTCAGCAATCTACTCGAGTCAGCTGATGACTTAGCAATGGATATCCCAGACACGGTAGATGTGTTGGCCCTCTTCATTGCTGGAGCCATAGTAGATGATATACTTCCACCTGCTTTCTTAACAAAGCATTCAAGTTCCTTACCGAAGGAATCGAAAGGGATGGAAGTGATAAGAAAAGCAGAAAAGGGCTATTTGTCAGCACCATTGCATGCAGAGGTCATAGAGAGGAGGTGGGGTACCAGTAAGAGGAATACAGTTGAAGGTATGAAGGGCAAGATAAGTGACCTCTTGGTTGAGTATGTGGCAAGCAAGGACAAGGCAGAGGCATGTAGGTGCAGGATCTAAAGGTGCCATACTTCCACCATGAGATAATTAAACGAGCATTCTTGCTCACCATGGAACGTAGGAATATTGAGGGCCCTATCCTTGATTTGCTTAAGCAAGCTTTCGATGAATGTGTGATAAATTCAAGCCAGATCTCCAAAGGGGTCGGACGTCTAATTGATACAATCGGTGACTTGTCAACCCAACTGAATCCATTTAATTTAGTGTTGGGGCCAGACTCAAACTGTTTGCATCCCAAGCAGTTCTTTCTTTCTTTTTGGTTACAATGGGCAGGCCGAAAGCCAGGTATGGACGCCTCAGTTATCGAACCCACGACCATCAGTGTGAGTGGAGCTCCCAGCCAAGTGAGCTGATGCTAAGTGTCTCTAGAGTAGGGGTGATCATGGAACTGCCATAACCGAATCAACCCTTGATTCGGTTCTAGTTGTCTGGCTGTTTGGTTTGGTTTGATCCCAACAGGAAAAAACCTGATGGTCCAGTTCATAGTTCCAGTATTAGAACTGAACCATAGAACCAAACTGAATTGAGCTATTATATAAGGTTTATATACATGTAGATATAAATAAGTTTACATATATGATTTTTATAACCTCATATACATATAAATATGAATCTTAGATCCAAATAATCAGAAGACAATATTGTATTTAGCAAAACCCTTAACCATGGTTGTAAACCGAACCATCAACACCTCTACCTGTCTTCCACTCTAAGTGGGGTTGGCTACGTGGACTCAAACATTACAAGCAGTCTCTTTTAGTATTAGCATTTAATTGAAAGAAATTCAGCTCACTTCAGTCTTTGTAGATCCTTCAATTCTTTTGCATGTATCAAACTCTCTCTCTAATAAGCTCATTATAATTTTTTTATTGTATATGGCTAAGTATCTACTTCAAACATCTTGGTGCATGAATGAGCGACTTCTTTCGATACATCTTTTGTTTCTTTTTGTGTAGTCATACATCCTTTGTTTTGTTATATTCTTGTCATATAGATAGAGAAAACCAGCTTTTAGTTTTAGCCGAATTGAGCTTCTCCATCAGTTCTTTACAATCGAAAATGTTATCATTCTTAAGAATGCAATGAACATCAGTTTGAATATTTTTCTATCACCTGTATTCGTCAAAACTTATCTTGCCTTCCACTTACTCTGTTTTTGTTGAACTTTAGTACTCTATCTGCCTAGTACCGATAATGTAGGAACTCAGGTGCGGCCACTGATGGTTATGAGAAATGCACAAATAGTGGCCACAGTCGTGTCAAAAGAGACTATTCACCTCTTAATAATAAAGTCAAATGAGAAATAATTAAAAACCAATGACAAGGACCTGAGTGTCAGAAGAGATTATTAAACTCAATCGAGAAATAAACCTCTCAAGTATTTAAAAGTTTATTTACTTTGCGACCAAAAGTCTTTATGAATGTGGTCTCCCGTGTGTGTGTGTGCGCGCGTGTATGTGTGTGTGTGAGAGAGATGTATGTTGTTGTATGCCTGTCAAAATGTGATGCACATTCAATAAATATCTCAAAAGTATGAGTTGCACATTTGTCGTGTCAAAGGTTTGGCGAAATGCGCATGAAACTTTGTTGAAGTATTTGTAATATCTTTCTGAGGGAAGCATCTATAGAACGAGGCGATGAAAGAACTTGCAATAATTGAAAAGAACAATCCGTGAGAATTGGTAGATCTTTCTAAAGGAAAGAAAGAATTGTTATAAAATGGTTTCGGTTTGAACCAACGGATTGATTTCGAACCGGTCATGTGACTTTCCACCTAAATCAGTGGACGTCCTTCTTGACCTGCTTCCGCCTGTAGCGACATAAACTAAGTCTGAACCATGTTCTATTCGGCATGCGTCGGTTTCATGAAGAAGAAGAAGAACGCACAGTAGCTGACAGTTGACCAGCGTCTGCGTTAGGTTCTTAATTGCCTTCACATCGATGTGGCCCTGATTGCCCTTCCGTTGGTTCATTTTCATATAGTTTTCTTTATCTTTGTTAAATTCCAGACCCAATTCAAGTACGACCATCATAGACTCTTACACACAGCACAAAAACTTCGGAGCAACAGTGATGGCTGTAGAAAATGCAGAAGAAAATAAACTCTAGTACTTCGTCCACCAAGAGAACTGAGACTCCTGAATTTTTAATGCATTTAGAGGTTATTTACTTTTGAAGCCAAAAGTCTGCGGCAATGTCTTATTCGACTCCCCTGAGTGAGACACATCTTTACGTGTATTGGTCTATATCGGAAAGGTTATATATATATATATATAGAGAGAGAGAGAGAGAGGGAGGGGGGGGGGGGGGTAGTGGTCTTTTCTCCATTGAGTATGATATGCTCAATCCACCGTTTTGCATAGTTTTATCTAATCAACCACTACTCTTCCAACATTTAAAGCTATTCTCTAAGTTTCAAAACCGCTACCATCTCTCCTAAAACCACCTAAAGAACGATAATTTCTCCCTCTTTATATAGATATAGAGTAGGAGGAGGTTTTGGATGCCAAGGGGTAATGTAATGTAGTGGAAGGCAACAATCGATGATAGAAATATCGAACAATACGAAATAGACGGATCGAGTATGATGCTAAATTGACCATGCTTGCAAGGTTTTGGCCATTCTTATCTTTTACCATGCTTAATTATGGCCTTACTGGAGTCGCTCCTCCATGAGCGACACAGATGCTGACCTCCCCAGTTCTCGCACAGATTACTGTAGCGTACAAATGAGGCAAGGCATTGCATGTAAAAGGAAGTCATCCCTTATGGTAGCTAGCAAACTGAAATATCGATTATGGGATATCTTACTCCTGCACCTTTTCTGCCATACATCATCTCCACCATCTTCATCTATGCCTTGGTCATGAGGCCAACAACAGTTTTTGGTCTTTGCCTCTCAAACCAGAGCTCTGCACTGCTGCGATTTAAGCAAGGCCTTAACCTACAGTCTGGAAAGCTAAATTCTTGGCAGAATGGATCTGATTGCTGCCACTGGGAAGGCGTTGGCTGTGACAACCCACGGGCTTCGTCACTACCCAGCAGCTCTCCAACATCATGTCTCGTTCTCATAATACTGTCAACAGTATCATAGATCCGATACTCTTTAAACTTCAACATCTCCAGCTTCTTAACCTTAGCCACAATGGTTTCAGTGGTGAGATCCCAAGGGAACTGACAAATCTCACCCGCCTCGTCCACCGTGACTTGTCCAATTGCTACTTCTCCGATCATGTTCGCGTGGAGATATCACACACGACACAATTGGTCTCCCTTAATCTCTCTTACAATTCTGGCCTAAAATTGCATTATCCTGATCTCATGAAGCTTGTTAAGGGCTTATACAATTTGCAGGATCTCCGCCTCGACCATGTAAACATCTCCATGAGCGGCAAAGACGTTACAGTGGCGCTGTCTTCATCTTTACCGCGCCTAGAAACACTCACCCTGCGAGCTTGTGTCATTCATGGCCCACTTGATAAATCACTTGGTAGTTTGCCCTCTCTATCTTACCTTGATCATAGTGAGAACAGCCTAAGCTACATGCCAGAGCTCTTTATCTCACCTCGTTACAGGTTCTTTGCTTGAGCAAGTGCAATCTTGAATGGAACGACCCTTCGGACATCTTTTCGCTACCAAAGCTGGAGGATGTTGATATCTCCTTCAATAAGGAGTTGCTGATCAATGTAGCAACATTCAAAGATTGGACCTCTCAAATACACACGTCTTAAGCGACCTCAAGGTGTTTTCACATCTCACTAGACTCACTCATTTGGCAATGGCGGCAAGTGGAATCAACGGCAGCCTTCCATCATCATGGCACCGAAGTCTGTTTGCTCAAGCCAGTTGCCGGAGTTAACGGTATGGTTGTTATGGTTCTCGTATCTTCAATCCGAGATTTAGGTAACGGTACGGACGATGAACAGTCCAGTCGTTACCAGTGTTGGATTGCTGAGAATAACCACAACTTAACATCTCTCACTTATGCCATTCGAGCCAAGTGTACTGACATACTGGTTTTTCTCCCACTTTTGCATGGTTTACGTAGTATTATCCTTTCATGATTGCTACTGCAATCAATACCCATTGTGTGGTTATTTCCCTTCACAACAATCTCTTCGTTGTGTGGTTATTTACCTCCACAACACTTTTATCCGTTGTGTGGTTATTTCCCTACATAACATTTTTATCCGTTGTATAGTTATACACAACATTCAAACATATCTCAAACCCATGTTTGTGACATGTTTTGAGAAAAGTTCCTCTGTTATGCCTTTAGTCAAGGGTTTGCCAACATATCATTTATTGGCATGTATGAGATGAATCTTTTCTTTCCCATAACCATATCATGAACATAGTGGTATTTCACTATTATATGCTTGCTTTTTGAGCAATGAACTCCACTCTTAATAAGAGTAATTGCTGTATTGTTATCACAGTAAATGATAACTGACTGTCGGTTATTTCAAACTTCAATTCTCATATGAAGAGGCTTATTCAGACAGCACTCGTTGCAACCATACAACAAGCTACATACTCAACTTCCTGTGTATGCAATGCTATATAACCCTAATTCTTACACGCCCATGAAACAACACCACCTCCAAATAAGAATATTTGACCCGAGGTTGATTTGCTGTCATCTTTGCTCCCAACAAAATCAGCATCTGAGTATCTTACCACTTTCAAACACAGTTTCAAGTCTCTTTCCTTTCAAAAATCTTAAAATTCTTTTTACAACTATCTAATGTTGCCATCTAGGATTACTTTGATATCAACTTATAAGACCAATAGCAAAACTAATATCAAGTCTTGTACACAGCATAACATACATAAAACTACTCACAGCTTATGCATAAGGAACATTAGGCTTATCGTCTCATTCATTGGGACAATCAGTGTTACTAATTTTGACCCCTTTTGCAACAGGTATATCAACAGACTTGTATTCACCCATTTTGAACTTCTTAAGGATATAGTCAATATATCTCTCTTGACTAAAGTATAAGAGTCTAGATTCTTTATCTCGAGAAATCTTTATTCCCAAGATATAGAATGCTTCCCCCATATCCTTTATTTCGAACTTGGAGTTCAACCATGACTTGGTTTTGACAATCATCTTGTTGTCATTTCCAATCAACAATATGTCATCTACATATAATGATAGGATGACAAAGTGGCTCCCACTATTCCATACATATACACAATGATCATGTTTGTTAGATACAAATCCAAGTTCCATAATGGCATTTTAAAAAGTCAAATATCATTAGCGAGGTGACTGTTTCAGGTCGTATAGGGATTTTCTCAACCTATATACTTTATCTTCTTGGCCTTCAACCATAAATCTTTTGGGCTGCTACATGTATATGATTTCATGTAAATATTGATGTAAATCCAAATCATAGTATGCAAATATTGCTAGGATTATTCGTATGGATGCAAATTTCACAATTAGAGAATATGTCTCAACATAATCTATCCTCTCTTTTTGTGAAAAACCCTTTGAAACCAACATCGCTTTAAACTTGTTGATTGTACCATCGACCTTGTATTTCTTTTTTAGAGCCTACTTACAACCATTGACTTTCCTTTTTTTTGACAAATCAGCCAATTCCCAAACTTGGTTTTTTTTAATGGATTTAATTTCCTCATCCATGGCTTTCCCCTAGTCTAATGCTTAAGATGAGTTTGTAACTTGCTGATAAGTCAAGTTGTCAGTAAACTCATCTAAATCCACCAAATTACACACTTCGTCTGTAAGATAAGTGTGATAATCCTTTAAGTAGGACGGAGTGACCCTTGGCCTTTTATGTCCACTTAAGGTTTCAGTTGTTTCAGGAAGATCTTCTATGAGATCAAAAGATGATTGATCTAAATCTACTAGATCATCATCACATTCATCATTGTTTTCCAAGATTTCATTCTTAGTATCTTCTAAGAATTCAACATCTCTACTTTCAATTAGTCCATGGTCCTTATGATAAAACCAATATCCTTTTAAACCTTTTGGATATCCAATGAATATGCATCTTAAGGACTTACTTTCTAGCTTATCTCTAGAATGACCAAGGATCTTTACATGTGTAACAGGTTCCCACCTCCTAAGATGACCTAAGTTGGGTTTTCTTTCAAACCACATCTCATATGTAGTGAATACAGCTTTACACAGTACTCTATTGAGTATGTAAACCGTTGTACTTACTGCTTCTTCTCAAAATATCCTTGGGAGAGAGGAATCGATCAACATTGCCCTTGTCATATTCAACAAGATTTTGTTGTATCTCTCTGCTACACCATTTTGTTGAGGTATTCTAGGCATTTTATTTTGCTTTGTAATACCAAAGTCTTTACAGAATTCAAGAAATTCTGCCAAGGTATATTCACTACCTCTATCTTATCTTAAGACTTTGATTGAATGCCCTAATTGATTTTATACTTCTTGCTTATATTCTTTAAAAGCATCTAGTGCTTCAGATTTATGTGTGAAAAGATATAAATATATATATCTAGAGTAATCATTGATAAATGTTATAAAATAACCCTTTTCATGATGTGACTTTACTCTAAAAGGTCCACATAAATCCATGTGAATAACTTCCAAAAGGGTTGTTGCCCTTATTGATTCCTTGAGAAAAAACTTTCCTTCTTATCTTTCCTTTTATATAAGTTTCGCACTTGTTGAAAGTATTTTCCTCAAATCCAAGCAGTAAGTCAAAGTTTGATAATTCCTCAACTTTTTCAGACTTATATGCCTAAGGCGTTTATGTTATATAGTCACATCAACAATAAAGGCATACTCAATATAAGGAGAAGAAGTACCAATTTCATTATCACAAAATTTAAAAAGTTCATGCTCTACATCAAATTCTCCAGAAAATAATATTCTCCCATGCTTTCCCACAGTCACCTTTCAAGGAATAAACTTGACCTCAAAACCTTTATTTACTAAAGTAGGGACTGATACCAAATTGCGCCTTATAGATGACACAATTAACACATCAGTCAATATAATTGGTTTGTCTTATACAAAAATTCTAAAGGACCCAATACCAAAAACATCCGAGAAGGTATTATTTCCTATGTATACTCGATGTTCACTAGGTTTGTATTCTTTCAAGTCCATTGCCCCTTTCTTGGTCTTTCAGATGTGTCGTATAGCTCCGGAGTCTATCCACCAACCTGCCATCGGGCGGTACATGTATAAACACTCTGAAATCACGTAGATTATGTCCTACTTCTCTGACTCTCCGCACTATGGGTTGTTTTCACTACCTTTATTGTTGTGCCAATCCCTCTTTAAGTGTCACATCTTTTCACATTTGAAGTACTTGACCCGAGAAGCGGTTTCATGCGATTTCTTAAATTTTTGACCGCCCTTCTTGTTATTCTTGCCAAACTTCTTGTTTGATTTATTTTTCTTCTGGTTGGTTTTGGAGCTAGACCCTATCTCATCCTGTACCACTAGCAATTTTTCTTTATTGTTTTTTATCATATGTTCTTACTCTAATGCTAGTTTCATGGGCAATTCAGAAAGGTTAATTTTATGCCCTAATCTGAGAGTAGTGGTGACCATGTTCCATGATAAAGGTAGACTATTTAATATTGTTGATATTTGCATCAGTTCTAGGATGACTGATTTTACCACGACTAAGTCTCTAACCATTACTAACATGTGATTTACATGTTCTACTACATTATCTCCTTCTTTTATTTTGAAGGAGTTTACTTTTGTAGTAGCAAGTGTACATATAATTTGGTAGTTTATCATACTTAGTTGTTATTAAGTCAAACAGCTCTTTGGCGGTCTCGTATTCTTCGAAGACCCTAATCAAGTCATCCTCTATGTAGGTCAACATAATTGTCCTTGTTATCATGTCATGCTTTAGAAATGTTTTATATATTTTTATTTGTTGCTCAGTTGCGTTTGGTGGTAACGGACATATAGTTTCCTTTAGTACGTACGCAACACCCTCAAGTGTTAGAGCAAGTGGGATTCTCCTCTTCCATATTTGGAAGTTCAGACCATTCAGTTTCTCAATTTTTGCCAATTAAGACACACATATTTTAGAACTCATTTTTATGTATTTGGCGATTATAACAATTAGACGGTCTAAAAAGGAAATAAACATAAAGCAATAAACACACATAGTAGGGACCATGTTAAAACGATGCATAATATCATAAAAACAAACTAAAGACATTTTATAAGCAACTTGGGACAAACTTGTAATTTTTCCAAAAATTTCTCCCTTTAGCATTTTTCAAATAATACCAAGGATAAAACTATAATTTTAAGTATCTGTCCACTTTTGAAATTTTATAAAAAGCCTAAGGACAAACTCATAAAATTACTCTTTCGTATTTATGTAAAATTCATAACTGATCGGGGTTAAAACTGTAATTTTAACTCTCAACCTGAATTTTTAAATTTTCAGAAGTATAGAGACAAACTTGTCTTTTGATATAGTGGCATAAAGGAAATTAACTCAAACTGGGAAGGGTAGTAACGTAAAACTAAAGCTCGATATTTCGTAATTTTTATAAATTGCCAAAGGATAAAACTGACTTTTTGCTCAATAAGGGCAAAACAATATTTTTACCAGAAAATATCTTGATAAATTCATAATTTTGTATAGGGTCAGATGTGTAAACCTGAAAATCGATTGGGGCATAACAGACTTTTCAATCCGTTGCTCGAGGCAGTTTTCCAAAATCGATGGAGGTTCTCAAAACGAAAAAAAAGGAGAGAGAGTGGGGAGAAAGAGAGTATGAGAGAGGGTGAGGCAGGCGGAGCCCCGCTCCGCTCCTTGATCCTCTATGGTGGCCTACAGCCTTCGCGACTTGTTTCCGGCCTCTCGACCTTCGGTCGATTGTGTTATTGGTTTTGGCTTTGGCCTTCGGTCGATCGTGCTCTTGGTTCTGGCTTTGGCTTTTGACTGAACGTGTTCTTGGTTTTGGCTTTGACCTTCGGCTAGATACGTTCTTGGTTCTAGCTTTGGCCTTCGGTCGAACGCGTCTTTGACCGTCGCCTTTGATTCAGCATATGTCCGACCGCGACTTTTGTTCTGGCCTGCCTTCTTCCCTTCTTTTTTTTCTTTCCTTGTCTTTTTTTTTCTTCAGAAAGATGATGCGTATGTTTTTTTTGTTTTTTGTAGGGTTAAGAACAAGGCTCTCATACCACTGAAGTCTGTTTGCTGAAGCTAGTTGTCGGAGTCCGTCGCCTAGTGTCAGTACTCCGTCAAGCCTTCCAGGTACGCCTATAGTGGAACAACGGTAAGTTTTTCTGGTTTTTTGAGGTTTCCACATAGTGGAGTTATCCGGGAGAAGGCTGTTCACTGTATGTCTCTGTGTTTTTCCCGTTTGCACTGCTCTATATTTATAAAACAGCGTGTGCACCCCCTTTTCCCGATTATTCCTATTGGGCTTCCCTCATTCGGAGCGTTTCTTATCCGGACTGTTACCGAAAATTTCGGTAACAGTCCTACTGTTATGGTTCTCGTATCTTCACTCTGAGATTCAAGTAACGGTCTGGATGACCAGTCCAACCGTTACCTGTGTTGGATTGCCGAGAATGGCCACAACTTAACAGCATTATGCTGGAATTTCTTAAATAGATCTTTCTTCCAATGTATATACGACCCTATTCCAATGTTTGAGTTCTCTTTCATACCTTACTTATTTAGACCTCAGTGGGATCCTTCCCAGCCTCAGCTCTATACAAACTCTAAACCTTATTAACAGTCTTCTAAGCGGAAACATCCCCTCACAACTTGTCAAGAGCCTACTTGATCTCCATATTCTTGACCTTTCTCTTAAATCTTTGAGTGACACAATCAACATCTCACTATTCAGGCATGAAGAACCTCTATTACTTGGACCTTTCGTATAATGCAATGGAAATTCTCCAGACATCCAATGCTAGCGAAGCATATGATATCTACATGAATCTTACTCCACTAAAGCTATTATATACCATAGACTGCAACATGAAAGTCGTTCCTTCCTTCCTCCACAAACTAGTAAGGCAACTTCAGATCGTGTAAGTGTCCCACAACAAAAGACTACATACATAACAAGGTTATTAGAAACAAATTAGAAGTGACACCAATAGAGGATAAAACATGTAGAAAGACGACAAAGGAAGCTCTAGTAAGAAGGTATAAAAAATTCGATTATAAAAATGTTAAAAGAAGAAGAGGCAAACTACAAAAGTGTTAGAAAGAAACTATAAAGCATGATCTAGCCCATGTGTAGCTAACTATTAGCATGACATGTGATAGAACTGTGGAAACAAAGAATCCACTAGCCGACGAAAAGGCTAAGTTCTTGTTTTAATTAATTATGCATGCCTAATTTCATGTCATCCGCACCAACAACTATATGCTCTACTAAATTTAACCAAGGTCAAAACCTGCATTCTTAGCATGATACGATTATTGTTAATTATCATAGCTTATCATGCTTTTGTGCTGTTGCAGGCCGGTTGACAACCGGCTTAGCTATAGCAGAAATTGATTTGTCATTCATAAACTCGGTGAGGATAAGAATGCCAATATGTGAGGTAACCAAATCTTTCATTATACCCTTGTGAAGACTATTGAGTACCGTTAGTGTGATTCTCATTTAATTGCTTCCAGTGTCAAGTACTTAAAGAACATTCAACAGAGCCCAAAAAGTGGCAATTGAAGCCAGGTTGGTAAGGGCCGATGCTTATTGCCAACTTGTATCATTTCACCTTCTTTTTACTCTTTATGGGTCTTCAAAACTTGCTGCTCATCTTGAGCCAATAAAAAGAAGAAAAAAGATCCTGCTGCTGACATGGGGTGGTAACGACACAAATCATAATACCTTTCTAGTACTTCACTGCAAATTGTAGGTTCTAGAAGCCATCCTTCTTAGTTCTTACAAGGATATGTTCATTCCTTTGAACGACGGGTATCAAGCATTGACTTGGTTTCTGTTTTCTCTCTGTTCCAGCATCGTAAACCACATCTATACCTGAAGTCATCCAGAATGTGTGTCTCCTGGTTGTTATCTATGATGCTGCATCAATGGTTTCTACTCCTAGATTCATTTTATCTGTTACATGCAAGATCTGTAGCTACTTATGAGGGATGGGAATGATCATGAATTTGATCCCCAAATTCAATATATATGGTTGCCTTTCACCGAAGACATCTGATGGGCCTGAAGGCAATTTAACTTTGGAAATTTCCAATCAGATCGAATCTTCCACCTTATTCTCTCAAAAGGACCTGAAGTTTTCTGTACTTTCAGGGCTGGGCTTATCACTAAAACTGTGGACACCTGCATTTATTTTCATGGTAACAGACATGAAATTAATTTTAACCTTCGGGTTTAGAGGGGCTTGTTTCAAACATGTTATTGTGGTGTAGTTTATCGATTTTATCAACATCTGGCCGTCAGCTCTATCTCTACTTAATACGTTTAAAAGAAGGTTAATCCTTGGATGTCATTTCAGGAAACGTTGAAAGATGATAGGATATAAGGTAAAAAATGTGATTCAAAATGTAATGCTCTCTTACCTATCACAATAGTGTTTGAAACTATAATGTTATCCCAAAATTTTGATTATGTACTAACAATGAGATCACTGCACAATGACGATGGAAACCCTACACTGCTTGAGCAGCGACAGTAAATGCTTTTCGTACAGCAGTCTGCCAGGGCATGCAACGAGCAGAAGTTATGTAAAAGGTCGATCATTTCTCGTTGGCTGTGGTTGACCTATGCACAGATGAGTTTAGCCTGCCCCCTCACTTGAAATCCAAAAGAAATAATCTGACTGTGTACAAGCAGTCTGAATTTATTTAAAGATGATATATATCACCTTGCCTGAATTTCACCGAACTGGACTTCGCCTAACCTCTGAAAATCTTTTAGGTCTGCTACTGTTCATTGGTGGTCCGTGAATCCCATAATAAAAAAATGTATCTACGTCTAGTACTAGCTTCTCTGAACACATTAAGGGATCCCACTAGAGCCAAGGCTCTAGATGAGTAGTGGGAGCAACTTTTACTTTCTTTATGAGCCCAGACCGTTGGTTCAACGATATCTGGCTAATGACCATGACCGCTAAATAGTGACATTAAGGGCCAAACTGGATAAGAAGCAACCCTTGTTTCGAAGATAAAAAACATGACATTGAAAGCTAAGCTGCTTCATGTTCATGGAAAAATAAGTACAGGTACAGGTTTGCACCAGACACAAGGCAAAGCCACTAGGATCTGATCATCATCCTCCCTCTACCTATGAGTGTCTTTTCAACTACACCAATATCATGAATGTGGGTATAATGACAAAGTTCTGAGCTAAGGTGCATCATTTCTACCAGTAGGAAATCCATCCTCTCTCTACCTATGGCTCCATTAATGGGATATTTGGATATGATGAGAATGGATTTCCTTTTAGACAGGGCACTTCTGAATAAAAAAGTGATTTAGCTTCTCATATTAAAACACTTCTTTTAGTAAAAATAATTGTAGATTGAGTATAGGTAGTTGAAATGTACCGGAGAGAAAAAAAAATGAAAGAAAGAATGATAGGAAATGAGGGTTGAAAGCAGATTCATGCATGAGAAGAGAGAAGGTCTTGTTTTCTAGTTGAAAGATATTTTTGTAATTACTGAATATAAATATGAGTATTTTGAACCAACAACAAAAAAGAGATGTGTGTATAGTAAAGATAGTGTGCGTGTATCAATTCTCACTCAAAAGAAGTGGCACCAAGATGAGTAGAAGTCTCGGAGTATTTTTTTTTCTTTTCTAATTTTTTTTGTTACAAAGGGAGGCCGAAGCCCAACACATGCACATGAAATGTTAAAAATAGTTCATAGTCAACCAGGATACTGCTCATGAGAATCCAAGTCCCATGAAAATCTCTTTAAGGAAGATGAACCTACTCAGAATCTCAAAATCCATCAGTTTTATAAATATCCCACGTGTCCGAGATAAAGACCGTTCTTGTTGGAAAGCAAAGGGAATATAGAAATGCTTGTGCGGGTATTTGAAGTTGTATTCTGTGCACAAACTTGGCTCTCAATTTTAAGGTGCGACATCAAGCATATTTCAAACATGAATGAAAAAAGAAAAGAGAGAAACAAAGAAAAAGACGATAAAGAGAGTTTGTCGATTTAGGTTATTGATTTAATTTTGGTTTTTTAGTGGTTTTGATTGATTTTTAAATCGGAATTGAAAGTAAAAAACTAAGGCATCCCGATGTAAGAGACATGCTTGACCCGTGTCTCTCCCATTGGGAGAGTCACCCATGAGACATCTTTTTCGTTGAGATGCCTTATTTTTTTATTTCAAATCTTTTTGTATATATGTTGATTCTCTTTTTCTTCTTCTTTTGTTCTTGATTCTTATGGTTGTTGTTTTTGTATTATTGAGTCGCATCTCTTCTTATTATTGATTTCATTTTTAGTTTTTATTTTTGTTATTCTTTGTTATTTTTTTCTGTATTTTTTCAATGAGATTCGTAGAAATATGCATTGAGTTGTAAAGAAGACAACAACACTAAGTGAAACCTCCATTGTTGTAGCAAAAATATCCAACTAAATATACTTTTGCTTGAATTGGGTGGGGTGAAAGATTGAGTGGGAGATGAGAGATTGTGTGAGAAAGGAGATTTGCTGGAAATAGATGGAAGAGGAGAGATCGAGTGAGGGGGGAGAGAAATATTAGAATGAAACATTGAGAGAAAACAATATTTTAAAGGTAATTTTGGTATTTAGTAAAAAAAGGTGTGTAAATAGTAAAAAGGGTGTACAAATAGCATGCTTTTTTATTTGCATTATGTTACAATAACTTGTATGTGCTGGTCTAATATTTTTTTATCCAACAGGGGAGTTAACAACTGGCTTTACAGGTTGGAAATTTGTAGAGGCAACCAGTCCAGCCTTTAAAAGATCTGAAAACCATCCGACAATAGGAGCCATGTCCAATTAAGCCCGTAGGTATGCGTGATACGTCACGTAACTCTAACCTTGCATGCTTGAAATTGAAAGTTCCAAAACCAGCACCCTTCGGGGGTTCGTGATAGGAAATTGCTAGAAAATTTTCTTTGAGACTTGGAGAGATACTTGAATGTATCTCAAGTGGTCAAGGACAACCGTGTGCTGGTAGCCACTCTATTTCATAGAGATGATGCGAAGGAGAGAGGTTGCAGCCACTAGTGGTGGTGCCACACACCCTACTAATTGGGAGGAGTTTTGAACTGAACTGAAATGTATGTTAGTTTACACCTACGAAGAGTAATCATCGGACTCGGGAGCTTCTTACGAAGCTTAAATACACGGGTATTCTCCATGAGTACATACAAAAATTCAGTTCTCTTTTGCTCGATGTTTAAAGTATGACCAAAGTCGATAAGTTGTTCCATTTCGAGCAAGAGCTTCAGCCTTGGGCTCAAGTAGAGCTAAGAAGGAGAGGTCCTTCAACCGTGTTGGAAGATATTACAGTCGTTGAAGGCTTTTTGGATCTTCGAGCTTCGAAGAGCAGAGACGACGAATTCACAAAGAAAAAATATAAGAAAACCAAAAATGGGAAAGCAAAAAACAATAAATGAAAGAAGAAGAAAAGTTCAACCAAGGGTTTCAAAGACAAATCGGGTGAAACCAAAGAGGGAAAGAATGACCAATATAAGAAAGCCAAAGGAACGAGTACTTGCTTCATTTGCCAAGGGCCTCATCTTATGAAATTTTGCCCCAAGAAGGCAAAGATAGCAGCCATTCTCGTCGAAGAAGAGACGGCAGGTGCTAGCGCTAGTGATGCCCATGCCACATCCTTCTAGCTCTTGGGTACTACATGCGTGTGGGACGAACCACACCGAAGCCTAGTGTTTGTAGAGACGTGCATAGGCGATGCTACAGTGCGCGCACTTGCAGACACAGGTGCATCCCATTCCATTATATCCACGACGATGGTCAACTAGTGGGGGTTGAGGCTAGAGCACTCTGAACAACAGTTGAAGACGGTCAACATGAATGCAAATAAAGTAGTTGGAGTGGCAAGAGCTTGTCGTGTTCAAGTCGTTGAAATGGAAGCTTAGATTTCATAGTTAGCACACTTGATGATTTTAGAGTTGTGCTAGGCTGTGATTTCTTTCGTGCAGCCAAGATGTTGGTCGCACCACACATTGGAGGCTTGATGTGCATGGATCTAAATCAACTTGGGTTTGTGCCATAGTATGACTCAAGTAAGGCTCCCAACCTTTCGACATGCTTTGCGATGATCTTATCAGCAATGTAAATCAAAACCAAATTATGTAAGTGTCATCCGACATTACTTGCGGTTTTAAGAGAAGATGAGAGTGATATAGGGGATAAGAAGATTCCACACGAGATTGAGCAAGTGTTACTCACATTCTAGGATACGATGCCACCCGAACTTCCCAAAAGTCTACCACCTAGGCGGGCAACCGACCACGAGATAGTATTGGAGCCAGGAGCAAGAGCGCCTTCCAAAGCCGCCTATAGGATGAGTCCTCTGGAGTTAGAGGAGCTCAAGAGACAGTTGGGAGAGCTCCTAGAAGAAGGCATGATTCAAGCTTTGAAGTCATCCTACAGTTCGCTAGTACTATTCCAAAAAAAGTCAGATGGTTCTCTACGAATGTGCGTAGATTACCGGACACTAAACAAAGTGACAGTAAATGATCGTTATCCAATCCTATTGGTAGCCGATCTTTTGGATCGTCTCGGAGGAGTGATATGGTTCACCAAGTTGGACCTAAGATCGGGCTATTGGCAGCTGAGGATTGCACCTGGGGATGAGGCCAAGATGACCATGGTAACAATATATGGGGAGTATCAGTTCTTAGTGATGCCTTTCAGGCTAACGAATGCACCCGTGACATTTTGTAGGCTGATGAACGAGGTATTGGCAGGGTTCATCGATAAGTTTATCATCATATATCTTAACGACATAGTGATCTACAGTTGGAGTCTAGAGGAGCACGTCCGACATCTCTCTTCAGTGTTTGAGAGATTGAGATCACACTCTCTCTTTATTAAAAGAGATAAGTGTGAGTTTGTGAGAGAGTTGCTGACAGTCGTACATTGCCTACAGATCTGGAGAGTGTATCTTCGCAAATCCCACTTCTCAGTCCTCACGGACAATGTGGCGAATACCTTCTTGAAAACTCAAAAGAAGTTGAACATGCGATACATACATTGGCTTGAGACTTTGAAAGAGTATGATTTCAATTGGGTGTATAAGCCAGACAGAGAGAACGTCGTAGCAGACGCCTTGAGTCGAAAGAGGGTAGAGACTCTTACCGCCATCACGAGAGTACGTAGAGAGATGATTGACCAGGGTAAGCAGGTTATTGATCAGGATACCTCGTATACTCACTTTATGAGTGAAGTAAGACCGGTGTGATGGATAAATATGAGATTAGAGATGGCTTAATATGGACCAAGACACGTCGACTGCTCATACCCAGAACAGGTGCCTTGAGGCGAAGGCTTATGCGTGAGGTACACAATGCAGAGTATGCGGGACATCCCAGGGTAGAGCGTATGGTCGCTCTTCTAAAGCAAGATCGCTCTTCTAGCGTGCGAGTATTACTGGCCTTGCATGGTGCGCGACGTTGCCCACTACATACGAATGTGCCCCACTTGCTAGCAGGATAAAGTAGAGCGTCAGCGGCCCGCTGGGTTGCTACAACCTCTTTTGATTCCAGAGACAGCATGAAAATTTGTGTCCATGGACTTCATTTCAGGTTTGTCTCAAGTGGATGACTTTGAGATGATTCTAGTTGTGGTAGATCGTTTCTCGAAGTATGACATCTTCATGCTTGCACCACGGGAGTGTAGTGCGAAAGAGACCACACGTCTATTCTTTAGGAATGTGGTCAAACATTTCGGGGTACCGAAAGAGATAGTGAGTGACCAATTTGCTCGATTTATAAACCGATGGACAAACTGAGAGGCTCAACGTGATGCTTGAGGAGTACCTACGCCACTACGTGTCAGCTAGTCAGAGGAATTGGGTGTTACTCTTAGAAGTGGCTCAGTACAATTATATAGTCTAAATCGTGTAGGTCTAGACACATCATGTAAGTCGAGTCTTACTTGGGTTAGGGGCTGACCTAACTAGGATTAAGCCTAACTAGGTGTAGTTAGACTAAGAAGAATATTCCAGCCATGGGCTGAAGACTAACCCCAACCGAGTCTATAAATAAGACCTTGGGGCTGAGTGGATTTCATTCATTTCATTCCATTCCTTAGGTTCAGTTCCTACACTTGAGTTCTACCTACTCTAGGCGAGAAACTGAATTCCCAACACTTCCTAGTGAGCATCCGTGAGTCTCTAGTGTGAGACAAGATCTCTAAGAGTTGTGTGAAGTAAGGCCTAGTGAGGTCAGCCGAGTGTTGGTGTGTCTTGTAGAACTTTGCATTGAATTGATTAAAGAAGATGTTCCAACTTCTTCATAAACCGTGAGCAAAGGTGCTAGTCCTTCGCGTGCGTGCGTAAGGATCATCGGTGAGTGAAGAGGGCTTCCGCAGAGAGATAACATGCAACTGAACCTTGGTTCCGTCCAGGATAACAGCCGCAGTGCAGAAAAAATACATGCTGAAGGATCGCGAGCGATTCCTTGTCATCACACGTAACTTCTCAACCGTGAGAATTCCGATTGAGAAAAATGCCAGTGACAGTGTCTGAAAGCAGACCCACGCCATGGGTTTCAAACTCATAACCTACAACTCATGATTAACTAGACCTTTAGCTATGTGCTATTTGCTGGTTTCTTTGCTATTATGAAACCAAAGTCGGACAACACGGGAAGAAGATAACTTGGAGTGTAAAAACACACACCGAGGAAGGGAAACCACCCATTTCCCTTCCCTCCTTTCGCTGCTTTCTCACGCACACGCATGTAGCAGGACCGGTGGCCCCTCTCCTTCCCCTCTTTTGGCCTGACGTGTGCAGATGTGATTGGTTCTTAACTGATTTGGTTTCGGCTAAACTCAGAATTGGTGAAATGGGACCCGAGCCAAATTCCAGTTGGGTTCTGATTTCACCTTTTTATAAAACCGAAATCCGAATCAAACCAAATCTGTGGTTTCAAGCTGTTGATTGAAGTATTTTTAAATTTTTTATAATTTTTAAATAAAATGATTTGTTTCAAACAATTTTAGATTCAAACCAGATTCGTTCGAAACTTAAGTTTAACCAAAACTGACGCTTAAATTGAGGCGCACAAGTAACGAGGCTCACGCTCCTTTTATTCCTTTTTTGATCAAACGACATCCCTTTCTTTCTCTCCCTATGGTCCACACGCAGACAGCGAAAGACTCGGTCTCTCCTCTGTGTGTGTCAAACGCCTGTCTACAAATATCGATCTTTGAGGACCATATGATTTTTGGCAGCTACCTGACTGCAATACAGGCCATGGTATATCGTGTTGCTCCTCGTGATATTGCTGTACTTTTTTTGGCTAGACAAGTCTTCTGTTGTCGTTTCCATCTTCTCCGTCTTCACCTATGCTTGGGATTTCCTTTGTCCTTAGTCTTCACCTATGCTTTGGAGGAGAGACAATCAGCAGTGCCGTCCCTGTGCGGATCGAACCAGAGCTCTGCTTTGCTCCAATTCAAGCTTGACCTTGACCTCCGACCTGTCAAACTCACCTCATGGTGATGTCATTGGCTCATTGCCGAAACCCCGAAAACCCCTTTCGGATTCTTTGAGTGGGGACTCCAATGCTGGTGATGCATACGAGAGCAACACCAATATCCCGGAGTTTGAGTATTTACACCGGAGCTATTGTGGCATCAAAACTTTCCCTTACTTCATCCAAGAAACTGAGCATCTTCATATCTTAAACCTCTCGCATAATGACACAAGTGAGCATATGCCCTCATGGCTATGCAATAGGGAGCTTCAATGTTTTCTCATCTGTGAGAACCAGATCGAAGGAATTGATACGCCGTCCAATGACACCGAGTTGATCGATTCCTCACTCGAGGGCTTAAACGTTTCACACAATCGGATCAGTGGGCCAATACCAACTTTCACATGCAATTTCCGGGCCCTCCAAGTGGTGGACATGTCTGACAACCAAATTGCGAATAACGTACCGAATTGCTTCCACAACAATTTTCGTAAGCAAGGTGAAATTCTGCTCGAATCAGACGTCCAGGGTCTACAACTACGAATGCTCTATGTGAATACAAACTTCTTGAGTGGCAAAATACAAAAATCTCTCTCCAACGTCTGCAGAGAGCTGAAAGTAGTTGATCTCGGTAACAATCAGCTAAACGATACGTTCCCTTTATCGCGGATACTCGATTTCTCCAACAATATGTTTTCTGGCTCTCTTCCAGCTCAACTACTTACAAACCTACTCGCCATGAAGGTGATTAATTCTACCAGCGATTCCACGTTCGTAGACAATTTTATTGTTTCTTATCTTCTGGGTGGTACTCGTTCCGTATCACAAACACAAAGAGTCGAAGGAAATGATGTGGTTTTCCGAAAGCTAACCGAGGAATTGACCATCATTGACCTATTCAACAACTTGTTCATTGAAGACATCCCAAAGGAGAGAGGGGAGTTGAAGGGATTACGTGGACTTGACATTTCAAGCAACAAATCGAGTGGAAGCATTCCAAAATCACTTGGAAATATGACCGAGTTGAAAGCGTTAGATGTTTCAGATAACCATCTATTGGGAAGCATACCGATCGAGTTATCAAGACTCGCATTTTTGGCCGTCTTAAACTTGTGGCTCAATGATTTGCAAGGAAGTATGCCTCAAGGAAACCGATTCAATTCTTTTGATGAGTCTTCCTTCAAAGGGAGTCCGAACCTTTGTTGTTCACAAGTGGAGAAACAAATTTTGGTTGATGTTGCTGATGGTACTTCAAAACAACAAGCCTTTGGTGGTGGTGAAGAAAACAATCAAGAAGAAGAGGTACAATGGCTGTATGAAGCAGCAGGTGTAGTGTTTGGAGCAGGCTTGGGAATTTTAAGTCTTCCCATTCTCTTCATGAAAAAACTCGGCAACTGGTATTGGAATCAAATAGACAAGATTGCAAAATATCTTTTCTATTTTTGCTACCTTATAATTTATGGTAGGAGTTACAATCGGGTGTAGGTAATCTTGTATTGTTTCACGACCTTGTAGATAATGAGAACGCTCTGCCTTGGTTTCTAAGGTCACATTATTATAATTTATGGTAGGGGGCGGTATCTCATATAGACTGGCCATCAAGCTTTATGTGTAGAATGTCATCACGCGTAGCCCAAATTCGTAAATGGACTAATTTTTAGGCCCTGGCATCCCGCAATTTGTATTTTGGGTGAAACACAGTATTTCATGCCCCAAAGCACATGTATTTTCTTATATATATATATATATAATAACCCATTTATGAATTCTTCAGATTCTGAGTGAGATGCTTCACCTTATCTTAAAATGAGTCTGATATCCTTGCAATTACATAAACTGTGTGAGTTTTAACTGTCTTTAATGTGTGATGCGAAATCTTTGAAAACATAGTCTATAAATTGCAAAGCTTCCACTTCCTGTTGTAAAAGAAAAACACCAGGCGTTCTTATAAACGACGTTTTCAAATAGTAACAACACGTCCATTTATTTCTAAGTTGGAAAGAATCAACCATTTTTTTTCTAAGTTTCAACAACGGTTTTCAAATTGTTCCCAAGTTAATTTTTGTTGGTAGTGATTGTCGGTTCGCCTCAAACTTTGTTGGGGTGCTTTTGCTGGTGCACCCTCACCGCTTCCAGATGCAAACATCCTTTTATAATTTAGGCTAGCAAGATGAGGCATTCACACTCGTTCCGCTTCGCCCACCCACCTCAATCGAGTGTTTTTCACCTTTTCTGGTGTGATTTGACGCATGAGTGGAGCAGGCCCAAGGGTTTTTGGTTTTCTCCGTCATCTTTTTCTTCCAACGTTATCCCTCTCTTCCTTCCCCGGTGAATCCACTACTAAGATCGACACAGCTTCAAATATGGGGGTTACACATGAGTTGCGGGTCGCTCTTGGTAGCTGCTGACAGAAATATCGGTCATGGGATATAGTGTTGCTCTACCTTTTCTGCTATGCAATTGTTCTGTCATTTGTACCATCTTCTACTTCTTTACATATGCTTCAGAGGAGAGACCACCATCAGAATCAACCCCTTGCCACTCGAACCAGAGCTCCGCTTTGCTCAGATTCAAGCTAGGCCTTGACCTCCGACCTGTTAAGCTCACTTCATGGCGGGAGGGATCTGATTGCTTCCACTGGGAAGGAGTTTCCTGTGAGTACAGCAGCAGGTATCGGATTTGCAGTGGGTTTGGGAATTTTTACTCTTCCCACCCGGTTGATCGAAAGAGTGGGCCACTGGTATTGGGATCAAATAGATAAAATCACAAAATATCTCATATACGCTTGTTACTTGATATTTTATCGTAGGGAGTACAATCAGGTGTATGTAATGGACAACCTTCTATTGTTTATTTCCTGAGCTTAATTGTGAATAAATAAATAAGTCCTCGTTAGTATAATATATGTTGTCAGTGCACAACCTTAATGAGCCTAGTTGAAAGTTGCTTTACCAAACCCAACTCCATCGTTGATCCTTATGTGTTGAGTTTGAACCAGACAACGAGTCTATGTTGCCGAATTCCAGGTCCCAACAGTAACAGCCTTAGTACAGGTCTTATTAAGGTGAAGCCCGGCCAACACCCCTAAAATAAGGTGTGTGTGTGTCTATGAGAGAGGTAGATAAACTCTGGACCCTAGATAAAGTAGCCAACTCGAGCCCCGATCTCTGTGTGTGTTTGTCAAGTGTGCTGGAATTAATCTTGTGAACTTGGCTGTTTTAGAAAAACTTGTAGGCACGTCACGGGAATCACAAAATCTCTTCATAATCACATAATAATATTCTTGTCCTCGAAGGATCAGTGTGTGATGCTGTAAGCTATATTGTGCTTTTAAGTGACCTGAAAATGTTTCTCATCGTAGAACTAATATGATCCTTGACCCTAGTCTGGCACTGGCCACCCAAACTTGGATCACGTATTTCCCATGCGATGTGCTTTATATTATTTGCAACACACACATGCATGTCTGCGCGATGTGTTGACACACAAACACACATTTCTTGTGGATTATCGTTCAACCTATATGTGACTTCGGACTCGGAAGCAAAAACTGCCAGCCAAAATCTACAACCAATTTTATTTGGATCCTGGTTTTGGTTATTCAATTTGATTTAAGGTGTGAATACGTAGAATTGACGTCCCTGTGTTTATCCTATCCAATAATGTCTCTGAATGTATCTAAGCTTTTTCTTTTTTCGATAGAAACTTCATTCATAAAAACAAGAAGATACATAAGGGCACCGTTAAGAGATGACATATCATTATCAAAAGGAACACACTGCCTACAAGCCTCGACACATGAATTGCCCAAAATACTTCTTTCGGCTACTGTCTTCGAGGCCTTCTTTCGGCTCATGGTATTGGCACTCTATTCTGTTTACCTTACCGATATTGTCATTCAAAGCCATATTCCTCCATCAGCTCTAGTCATCGAGCTTGTTGAACAGTCAATTTCTTGTGGGTTTTGAGGAAGGTGTTGATCACATTATCTGTGACTACCGTAAATGCTACTTTAAGTAAGTATATGCTCCACATCTCCAAACAATGAACAACAACAAGCATGTCTTTTTCATGTGTTGGGTATCGGATTTTGGCTCTCTTGCATTTGCGACTTTCAAAGGCCATGAGATGTCCCTCCTGAACTAGGACTCTAGCATCCTCTTGATCACTTGCATCCATATGGAGCTCAAAAGGTATAGCAAAGTATGACAACTACATGGGTTCATTAGAGATGGCTTTCTTGGGATTCTCAAATGCTTGGGCACAGTGAGTGTCTCATCACCATGAAACCTCGCTCTTCAGAAGCTCGGTGAGTGGAGTGGTCAGTTGAGAGAATTCTCGAATGAATCTATGATAATAGTTAGCCAAGCCTAAAAAACTTCGAAGCTCAGTTATCCCTCCTTGTGCCTCCCATTCTACAATGGTCGTACCCCACAATATGACCCAAAAATGAAATCTCTCTCCCTGAAAACTCCCATTTTTCTCTCTTTCCATGCAGACAATGCTCACAGAGTTGTTCAAACACTCTTTTGAGGTGTTCTACATGATCTTCTAGGATCTGACTAAATACCACAATGTCATACAAATAGACTATCACAAATTCATCTAAGAGACTGTAGAAAACTTCATCCATTAAACGGCTGAAGGAAGTTGGGGTGTTGGTGAGGCCAAAAGGCTTAACCATACATTCAAATGATCAGTATCTCATCACCATCCCTATCTTTTCTTCGTCTCTATGTGCGATCTGCATTTGCCAATACCTGGATCTCGAGTTTAGTTTAGTAAACCATCAAGCACGGACAAATTAACAATAAAAAGTAAGAAATACCAATCACTAACAGTTAGTATATTCAGAGCCCCATAATCTACACACATCCACAATGATCCATCATGTTTCTTTTAAAATTGAACTAGGGAGACATAGGGGCTCTTGGAGGATTGGATCATTCCTTCATCATAGTTCACCTAATTGTTTTCGAAATTGTCCCAACTTTGTTATTCCCATACGATATGTAGCTCGGTATAGGGTTTGCTTCCTTGCATGAGAGTGATGGCATGGTCTGTCCTTCATTTTGGTGGTAGTTGTTTAGGTACTTTTGTAAGCATCATGTCCTAATAGCTTTTCAAGACTACTTCCACTACTGCCAATATGGGGCCCTTGTCGACCCTCAGCTCTTCTTCAAAATATGCTCCTAACAAGGTAGTCCTTCTCCATAGTCCATCACGTACCTGTAATGCAGATAAAAAAGCAAGCAAATAATTTGTAAGGTTGGGCATGCTGGTGTTTATGTTGTTACTAGTGCTAGAGGTAGTGCTAGTAGTAGGCATTCTCACGGTATGTGAAGTGCAGGGCACATTGATAGGGTGCGGGAAGCAGGTCACACTAGCGGGGCACGGGGTGTCGGGCATGTACTGGTTCGTGGTGCTCGGTGCACGGTACCCATGCGGGGTGGCGCTAATCCCTGAGAATGGTAGCGGGTCTCCGACGATCTGCAATCTTTGCACGTTCAGCATGAGGGATGATCCCCCTACCACAAAAATGTTTCGTCGCCATTGTGATGGTGGCGTAGCTTAACCCGACAACCGATGCTGGAATTTCAACAACTGCCTTTCCTCAGTCACATTGGAGAATAAACCCTGATTGTGATTCATCCGCTAACACTAGTCCTTCGAGATACGGTGCCACCGTTATCCTTCTATCGTGTAAGAAATCCAGACCAAAAGTCATATAAGGTTATCACGAATAGGTCTATGGTTCTCGACCAACTTCTTACAATCATCCATACAACCATAGTTATTCCTTGGATGTTCCGAGCATCGGTATTCACCATTTTTAATATCTTCTAATATGCTATTAGTCTCAAGCTCATCGCTTGGGCGCATGTGGTAGCTAGGATAGAATGTTGCTCCGCGATCAACCATGGCCCGTATGGAGTGCATTCAAATATGAGCTTATATATACATCAATCCGGTTCCCTGAGGTTGTTCCACTTTCATTGCATTCAAAAGTTGGAATGGAATTTCTTGAACCTCCACTTCCAGTTCAGCCACATTTTGTTCTTTCATGACGGCATTTGCTTGAGGTTGGTTGGGGCATTCGCAAGCAAAGTGAGGGCTTCCGCACTCGAAGCAGTCCGTGGATTAGACACGAAAGGTCACCTTTGGTTGATAGCCTCTCCCTCGTGCAACCACACCCTTGACCGGCTGATTTCATCCCGAGACATTTCCATACTCTTGTTGCATACCTTTGGGGGCCTTCCTAATACGTCAATCGGCTTGTGCTTCTTGAACTCGATCTGAGCTCACGGATGAAGTCCATATACAAACAAAAACAATTAGTCCTTTAGGTGCACATCTTTCACCTCTAGAGTTGGTTTATGATTCCAATTTGAACTCACAACAAAAAAAGAGCAATTTTTTTAAAAATTTGAATCTTCCAAAATTTGATTGTAACTAATGGTTGGTTTTGTTTCTAGTTATGGGAAAGCAGAAACCGTAACCAAACCGAGAACTCCTTAGGTTCACTTATTAGTGTGTCTAGTTTATCAATTTTGGTTACGGCTGGTTTTGGAACCGGTTCAATTTTGACTCAAAAAGTGTGATCTTGTGATTGACATATACATACTTTTCTGGGTTTTCCTTGACTTCCCTTTAAAAAATCTACTCAAGGATGCATTTTCCTATTGCTTTTCCTTTTCATTTGACAAGAAAAACGTAGTCAACAAAAATTTCTACTCCTTTTACATTTGAATACAACAATATCTCTGCACCACTAATTTGTAAATAGCTTATGTATGCATTGGTTTTGAATTTAAATGAAGCCACGTCATTTTTTATTTTTTAATGATAAAACTGGGTTTAAGTCGACTCCTCTTCAATAACAACAAGACACCCCAATGCATTTTGTTTGCCATCATCAACAACAACAGTTTTTTTTTCATGATAGATAGGTTGGCTGCGCTTATCTAACTAGTTCGTCTAGACCATACGAGAATCTAATGATATCAAAATCAAGAGACATGGTGGTAGAAGAAAAAAAGAAAAAAACCAAGAATTACCATGCCGAGTAGCCTTGCCATGATCGGTGGTGGGGAATGACTCAATAAATATATATTTTGTATGTGCGTGATATCCCTCTCTCTGTGTAACTACAACAAAATATTAGACATATGAGAAAGAGTGTGTAAATGGCCTAAGTAGTAAGTGTACATTGCTTGAGCATGCCCCGGAGCAACTAGAGCCGAGTATTAGCGAGTTCAAGCTCAACTCATCTACCTAGCTCAATAATACCGAGTTGAGTTAGAGCTATCATTGAGTTGATTATGATAAATAAGTATGATTGATACACACACCCCTTTTATTATATACATACTCCTTCTTCTTACTTTTCCCAAAATACCCCCAACATTTTTCAATAATTATAGAAATACCTCGACACAGATGCTAGGAGTTTCTCTTTCTTGTTGTGGTAATCGGTTTTCGGCCTTCGTTTCCATCCATTCCTAATTTCATCTGTACATTACTTGATCTACAATCTTTTCCAGTAAAAGATCGGATCAAAATCCTTCGAAAAGGGCTGGAACATGAGAAAAGGGAAGAACAAAGATGAAAAAGAGGAGAAAGAAGAGAAAAGGATTTCTTGGGCCGATTCAAAAGGAGATTCGTCAATTTATTGAGGTATATTGTTGATTTAGTGTGTGTTTTCATTTCTTAGTCGTTTTCATGTATTTTTTGCTCAATTTGTGGCTAAAAAGCAAGTAGGTTTGTCGACTAGAGATGCACTTGAGGCACATCTGTTCCATGTTGAGAGATGCAGTCCACACACAAGAGATTTATTGTGTTTCTAGCGTTTGAGATTTGTTGTACATGATATCATAAATTTTCTTTTTTGCTATGAAAATATGACTAATGGGGGTACAAGAGAATGTATCATCATCGATTCATTTAGAAGATGCAATGTCATGTTGTAGAGAGGAACAGATTTAGAAGATGCAATAAACCACACACACTACACTATTGATAGAGACTAGCGAGTAAAGAAGACGGATGTGACAATGGTAATTAGGTTGAGATTGCATATAAGAGTGGTTGATTCAGCAAGTGGATTTGCTATACAAAGTGATAGACCATGCGTTGTTGATTGCTTTTATTAAGCATTCGAAACTACACACAAACAACTTCCATATTCTACTTCATGATGTCCATAAGATATTTGATCTCTAATACGACGATAATTTGTTGTCTTGACATATGAGATGATGGCTAGAAGCAAGAATCATATCTTGAGTGATATGTTGGAGATGAGCATAAATGAAAGTCATATGTAAGATTAAATCTAAGACCATTAAGTTTGAGGTGCTTCAAACTAATTTTTCAAAAAAGAGAGCAAGTAAAAAAAATAAGGCTTTATGTTATTTATTGTATAAACTAGAATGTACATTATATCAAGATAAGTCTAGAGATAAAGTGTTAATAACACTCATAAATTTGTTGGCACATGATGTTTAGAGAGTTGATGTCATAATCAAATCCGATTATTTATGATATTTAGCAAGCCGATCAATAGGAGATTACTTGTGACACATACTTCCTATCCATTGGTGTACTCGTCCTTCCCTATCCAATCAGTCTAGTAGCATGGTAACTCTGAAAGCTGAGAAATACTCATATATTTATGCTTACAATTGAAACATATGCCTTATTAAATTCTAAAAAATTACTAATTGAAAGATACATATAGCAAGAAACAATAATACACATTCTTACTTAAAGCAAAGAAATATGTCTACTAAGTTATTGTGCTTCTATCTGGAATGCCTTTCCTTTCCTATACAAATAAGCTAATGTTGTTGCATCCCATGTAAGTACTTTACAAATTTCACGCTATGTTGGTAATTTTTTAATTAAATACAACATTATATGTCATATATTCTTACGTGCTATTTTGTGTAATGTAGATTGACTGACAACTATATTATTGTGTAAAATATTTAGGTTGTAATGCATATAAGTTATTGTGATACCACGGATGCATTACAATCATGTATTTTGGCTAATGATTTGTCCGATAGTCCTTGACCGACGAGTTTGCATAGTTGTCCATTGATGCAGATAGAGTGAACTGGACATGTGCGGTTCTAAATCACCGGTTTTGATTTACCCGAAACTTGAAAATATAACCAAACCGGCCTAGAACTAGTTTTGATTATGGTTTTGGAACCACTCCTTGCTATTGGGCTAAACACTCTGTAAAAATGGAGTTCAAGAAAGCTTTCATGTCCCAAATACGAAGGCAAAACAATGTATTGAGGGCACCTTCTTAGAGTCGAACTCCACACTTCTCTACCGTTGAGTTAACGGGTTGTTAGTGTTAAGTTCGGTTTAGAAAATATATTTAAATGAAAATATGGTTTGCAACATTCGGTTTCTGTTTTGATTTCAGACCGGTTTCCGAAACTCATAAACCGTAATCGAACCGAGAGTTTCCCGATTCTGGTTCCCAATAGTTTTAGGACCAGTTCGATTACGGTTTAAACCGCCCGGACCAGTTTTCAACCAACCATGTGTAGAGTCAACCATGTTCTGCCTTTCAGGATCTTCGAAAGTACGCTGTTATCCCTGGCTATACCTTTCTTTATTATTGTTTTTCTAGTATTTAGATTGGGATAAAGGGACCATAGCAATGTTTCAATTGTTTTTCAATATGAATGGTGTCATTGAATTCAAGGAAGATAAGGCAGGTGTAAAAAGGCCGAATTCAGCACCACTTTTTGGGTCATGAAGACTTGGTTTTTGCAGACGAAGATTTTGACTTTGAACACCGTGGAATCTCCTTCCTTCCACTGGTCCAATTATATTAATATATAGCGCTTTCGTACATGGCATGCCGTACGAGATCTGAGATGTTCACGAGGGTGGTCTGTCATGATCTTGCTGCTATGCGTTCTTTTTCTTTCAAATGCACGACCCTCTTCACCGTCCTCATCGTCTTCCTCTCTGATTTGTGGGAAGGACCATCGGCAGTTTCGGCCCTTTTCCACGTGAGCCAGAGCAGTGCATTGCTCCGATTTAAGCAAGGTCTTGACCTCCTACCTGGAAAACTTACTTCATGGCAGAAGGAGTCTGATTGCTGCCAATGGGAAGGAGTCGCCTGTGACAACATCACCGCTTCCGTCACTACCATTCGACTCTCCAACGTAACATCTCAATTTGATAATACCATCAGCAGTATAGACCCTTCTTTGTTTCAACTTCGACATCTACAGCTTCTTGATCTCAGCATCAATGATTTCAGAGGTCGAATCCCAAAGGGTCTGGCAGAATTCACCCGCCTCACACACCTTGATTTGTCGTATTGTCAGTTCTTTGGCGAGATTCCATTGGAGATATCACAGATGATACAATTGATCTCTTTTAATGTCTCTCACAACAGCGATTTACAACTTGGGCACCCTAATCTCGAGAGGTTTGTCAAGGGCTTAAGCAATTTGCAAGACTTTCGCCTTGATTACGTCAACATCTCCATGAGTGGAAAAGATGTTAGTCTGGTGTTGTCGTCCCAGCTTCCGAGACTACAAACTCTCTCCCTTTGGATGTGCGGCATTCAAGGCCCAATGGATGAGTCGCTTGTTGGTTTGTCTTCTCTTTCCTACCTTGATCTCAGTTGGAATTGCCTAACAAACGTATCAGAGTTCTTAATAAATTTCACCTCCTTAAGGGTTCTTAAGTTGGCAAACTGTAGTCTCGAGGGGAATTTCCCTTCAAGCATCTTATTTCTGCCTCAACTGGAGGAGGTTGATATCTCCATCAATCGAAGGCTGGTAATTGACATTCAACTTGATACCCATGTCAAGAGTAGCAAGATTCTTTCTTTAGACGTTTCATTTACTAAGCAAATGTCAAGTAATCTTTTTGTGCTTTCACATCTCACAAAACTCACTCATTTAAGAATGGAATCAAGTGGACTAACTGCAAGCTTTCCATCATCATGGCAATCGTCTAGGATTTCTGTTATGGATCTCTCTGACAATAATATTTTCGGTCCCATCCCTGAATACTTCAATTCCTTTTCCAACCTTACCTATTTAGACCTTAGCTACAACCTTTTAAACGGGAGCATTCCATCAGAGCTTCCAAATCTCCCCAATTTATCACTACTTGATCTAAGCAATAATAGATTGAGTGGTTGTCTCCCAAATTTCAGCAAATCCAACTTGAATTTGGAACATATCTTTCTTGGAAACAACAATTTGTCTGGCGATATCACCTTATCTGTGAGAAAGCTACCTAATCTCCAAAGCCTTGGACTTTCTCGCAATTCTTTGAGTGGCAACCTCAACATCTCACTATTCTCAGGCATGAAGAACCTCTTTAGCTTGGACCTTTCATATAATGCAAGATTGACTGTGGAGACATCCAATACTAGCCATGCGGACAACAGCGATATGATTGTCCCTCCTTTTGTGGAATTATATTTGAGCGATTGCGGCATCAAAACCTTCCCATCTTTCCTCTATAAACTAAGGCAACTTCGGATGCTAGACCTGGCACATAATGAAATAAGGGGGCGTGTTCCCTCATGGCTATGGAGTAGGAATCTTGAGGGGTTTACCATCTCTGATAACCAGATAGAAGGAATTGATTGGCCGTCTAACAACACAGAACTGACGGATTCTTCCCTCCAATACTTAAATGTTTCACATAATCAGATCATTGGGCAAATCCCACCCTTTATATACAATTTCACAGCTCTCCTTGTTGTGGACGCATCTAATAATGACATGGAAGGTGCCATACCAGATTGTTTCAGTAAGCATAATTTCAGGGCTCCTATCCTGCTCAACCTCAATTCCAACTCATTGAGCGGCAAAATACCAAAATCTCTCTCAAACTGCAGTGAGTTGCAAGCTCTTGATCTAGGCAACAATCAATTGAATGATACATTTCCTTTCTGGTTGGGCAGTTTGAGCAAGTTACGTATATTGAATTTGAGATCCAACCATCTCTGGGGACACATTAACACCCCAAGCTCCCAACCGACATTCCCTTCATTGCAAATCCTTGACATCTCCGCGAATCTATTTTCAGGCCCTCTTCCAGTACAGTTATTCAAAAGCCTCGACTCCATGAAGGTGTTCCGTTCTGGCAGTGAACCAAGTTTTATACAAGCTGATGTTTCTATTTTCTTAGGCATTATATATGCAGCAGCAATACAGAGGATCAAAGGAAATGAAGTGGTTATTCGGAAGGTACTTGAGACAATGACCATAATTGACCTATCCAACAATTTCTTTACTGGCGGTGTCCCAGAAGAGATTGGGGAGTTGTGGGGCTTACGTCAATTAAACATTTCCAGCAATAACTTAAGTGGCATCATTCCAACATCGTTAGGAAATTTGAGCCAGTTGGAATCGTTGGATCTTTCGGTTAACCACATATTTGGAAGCATACCAGAGCAATTATCAGAACTCACGTTTTTGGCCGTCTTAAACCTATCATTCAATGAGTTGCAGGGAAGCATACCTCAAGGAAAACAATTCAATACTTTCGAAGAATCTTCCTTCATAGGGAACCCAAAGCTTTGCGGTCCACAGGTAAAGAAACAATGTCATGTTGGAGGAGATGTTAATAGGACCTACAAACAGGGCTTTGGTGGTGATAAAGGAAACAATCAAGTTTGGGAGTATGGAGCAGCGACCGTGGGCTTTTTAGTAGGTTTGGCAATATTGGCTCTTCCTATTTTATTCATCAAAAGAGTGGCCAACTTTTATTGGAATCAAATAGATAGAGTGGTAGTATATATTTTCAACATTTATTACTTTATGTTTGGTAGGGGGCACAATAAGCTGTCACCTGATGGAGCTAGCTCCAAAAGCGTTCCATGTACTCGCCTCCCATGAATACATTGATTGAGCTTATGGAAAGATAATAATATTGTACAGATCCCTTATTGACACCCTTAATGGGCAATCAGGAAAGCTTATGGTTTAAGTTCCCACGAAGGTAAATTGTGCTACACAACAAGCTCCTGGAAGTCAGGTAAAAAATCTGCTCGTCTTGTGTTTCATTTTCTCTCTTTCCTTTCTTAATTAGGAGTTCCAATGTTTACTGTGACTTTAAAATCTGAAGGGTTTTATGTGCGCGGAACAAGTTGGGAAGGTGGCATAGTCCATGCGGGGCTAATCTTGAAAGAATTTGACTGTTGTTCTACCAAGGCAGACGTCTTGTGATAGTTAGCTTTCACATTGGAGACGACAAATTCTGGAGAGGCTCACTTGGTCTATGTTATTATTAATTAATCAATGGCAGTTGCCTGCCCGATCAAACAAGTCCTAGAGATCGATGCCGATGCAGCATCTGCTGATTCATGGTCATCCATAATGACATTTCTTCCGCACGAAAGAACAGTGTCGTGTCTCCCCTTTCTCTCAATTGCATCTCTCCTCATACTGGAGTGCTGCTTACCACCGCCCCTCACTCTTTTCTTACATCTCTTTTTGCTCCTTCGCTACTCTCTATCTCTCTAACTCTCCGGCGAAGCCCGCTACCCTTATGTTACGGAAACCTACCGCTCCTTTTTGCCTCTGCTTTTCTCTTGCCATAAGAGTCCATCGGCTGTCGTCTCTGTCTCTCCTCTTTCATCTCTCTTTATTCTCTCATGATGCCAGAGCTCATTGTTTGCCATGAGTGCAAAATGGTTTTCTTATTTTTTTCTCAAAATTCAAAGAAAATCAACGTTTTTCGCTTCCGGACCGTTTACAACCTAAACCGGAACCAAAACTAACAGTTCCAAATTGGCCGGATCCAAGTTCTAGGCAAACCGGAATCAGCCATGTCTACCCACATCTCTTTCACCAGCTTTAGTGCCTTCTTCATAGCCATGATCAAACCAGCAACTCCACCACCATGAACTCCTTTAGCTTTAGATAGTTTGCAACCTGAAATTCCTCAATTCATTGAACACCGAAAACCAAAACTAGCACAGCTTTGAGTAAGGATTCATCAGAAGAAGAAAAAGCACTATTATATATGGAATTTAGTGTGTCCACAAGAAAACACAATTATTTGGAAAAATCATTACAAAAATTGAAATAAAAAATTAAAAAAACGGATAGTCGGTGTGAAACTACCGGATCCAGTATCATCCGCCGGTTCAGTTCCGGTTGAAACTTCCAGGTCGGTTGCAAACCGACCATAATGTTTTATATGCGAATTTATTCTCACGATCCAGATGGCAATATCCTATCAACAGGAGAAATTCCTATCTGGGTCAGGATTTAGACACCCTGGATCTCATCTGGTCTGCCCCGAGAAACCCAAGAAAATCTCGGGTAGGATTAGATCACAATCGGGTTACTCTGAACCTAAAGTGAAGGGAACTTAGAATTTGACTTGTCTACCAAGGTTGGATTTGCTGTGATTCATCGGATTGAACGTGCTGGTTCCGGTTCAGAGCCTGACCTTGACTTCATTAGTGGGATAAACAAAGAGAACACAGATTCATCAAATATGTTGGATAATTCAAACTATTGGCTATTTGGATCCAGATTTAGTCTTGATTTCATATCCAAACTTTTTCTTGGATAACCGAGATGGGGTTAGGCAGACCCTCGTACTTCTGATTTATTTTTGTATTGGGAAGTTGGGTTTGACAAACTCTGCTTTGGGCTACATACCGTAACTTATACAAATTGGGTCGGATGCGTGGATTCTTCTTCATTTATACAAATTAGAGGTGAGCATAGTTTGGTTAAAGCCAATTAACGGAGCCAAGGTGACCCAAGTTTTGACTTTAGTTCAGTTTTTTCATTTCTTTAATTCGGTTTCGGTTTGGAAACTGAAACAAAAATTGATTAATTCGGTTCAGTTCAGTTTTTAAAACTCAAAACTAAAAAATTACCGACCCTTCCGAATTGATTATATATGTGCATGTTTATGTATGTATAATTGAACTTAATGCCTCCATAACAACATATTAGTTTCTTTGCCTTACTAAACCGTGCTCTACACTATTAGAGTGTTTGTATATCTCTCCTGGTATTTGCAAGTTACGTGCCCAAAGGTAAAATTTAACTGTAGACTCAGTCTGTTATTGAACCGAATCAATTGATGCACACTTTTTCTAGACCACCCGACGGGTGTCTCTTTTATTTTTATCTTCTAGCATCACATGAACTTTTCCATTTAATGGTCCAACTTGTTTGATATTTGGATCCAAATTTAGCGGTATTTTCAGACCCCCATACTTTTTATTTTTGTATTGGCAAGCTTCGGGTAGCAAATCTGGCTTTGGGCTACATTATAGTATTGACTCGTACTTATGCATGCCAAGAAAAACCAATCTTTATGCCATAATAACTGGGGTTCGATGTATGGGTGCTTAATCATGCGCATGCTCTATAAAGGTTCATACTATTATTTATCTAGAAGGAAGCACGAAAATATTTCATTGTTTTCTTTTGATGATTTTATGATGATTTTACGTGGAAATGTTATGTATAAAATTAATGAAGGTTGGTTAAGATGGAGAGGTGCATCACGTATTTTTATTTTTATGTAACAAGAAGATATGATTAAAGTTGAAAGGTAAATATTATAAAGCAACAACTAGACCTGTTATATTTTATTATTATGAGTGTTTTGTAGTTAACTATCAATGTTTATAAAAATGTTTGTGGCATAAATGAAGATGTTGAGCTGGACGTGTGATCACACAAAGAAAGTTAAATATAAATAATGAGGGTTTTATTAGAAACAAATTGAGATTGGCTAACCTATCTCTAGTTGATCATAAGATGAGGTAAACTCGTTTAAGATTTTTTGAATGCATAGAAAGATGATCAAAAAAAGTTTTGGTAAGAAGATATGAGAAACTAGATGATAAAAATATCTAAAGAGAAAAAAGAAGACTACAAAAGTATTGAAGAAAAAAATAAAGAAAGATCTAGCTTATGTTAAATTAATAGCATCATACATTATCAAGCTCTAAACAAAGAATCCATAACCCTAGTTATTGTTGTTTTTGTTGTTCTCTGCACATCTAGTTGCCTCTCCAAATGTCCACTACTGACCACTCTTTCATTTTATTTTGGAGAGTCACTATCTTTTTCCAATTATTCTTTACGTGACTAAATCTACCTCGATATTTTCATATACATAATAGTTATCTTTTGCAAATGTGAATGGACTATTTAATACTTGACACCATATGATCTTCTAATTGAAGAATTGATGTACATCTCCGTTTCTAACCAACGTGCATTAAGTAATGCAGATGTATTTTTTCATAGCTAGCTAATTAAATCACTCAAAGGATCTTGAGCCAATTCAAGGGTGTGGAATTTGAACATCTCATGCTAAAATATTGTAATGATGTTTTATGTTGGTTATCATCTGTGTAGGGTAACCCCCATTAATTATCAGGGTTTGGAGCTGGCAGCTATGTTCAGGATAAACTGTCAGCGGAGCTAATGAAGGAATTGTAAAGTCTTGACGCCAAAAGTTTCTCTTCGCGTGCCAACAATGAGAGAGAGAGTAAGAATTGGTTCACCGATCACAACAACATTTTCTGTATTCTTCTATTCAACGTTATATTTTGTGATGTGTACTGATTATAAACTTTTCTTATGCCAACACCTCTGTCTCCTATATATTTTAGGTCTTTCTGTGGTGCAACCTGTGGCCCAAAACTAATTTCAGTTGCAGACTTGTACAAGAATTATTCAGCAACTCTGCTGCATCTAAGTTAAACATCAACTAATATGTTGCCTGCAAGAAATCTCTCATTCGGATGTTGCCCATTTGTCACTAGTATAAGTGAAATTCCTACTGAATAATTTGACGTGCAACCTTTGCTGTACCTCATGATGACCAATGACTATCAGTACCTTTAATTTAACCTTAAACAAATCTCTTTTGACCCTAAGTAGAGCTGGTGCAGCACGAGAAATTCCTAGCATATCATGAATGGCTATCCTTCGATGATTGGAATTGCGCATCCCCCCATTTGAGGCCGCTTTGGAGCACACTCTCTGAAACGTTCCTAGCACCGAACTTGTCAGTATTACTACCCACAATCGACTTGATGGCTGTCGCCAATGCTGACTGAAAGCTCGGGTCGGACGTTATTGCCTTTGTAGCAGCTGCAATTGTCTCAGAGTAGTTCTGCTGTGGTGAAGACATTACTGGTGCAGAAGATAAAGGATTAGGCTTTTGAAGGTAGGCTGGATACACTCCTTCATGTGATGGCCTTGCTATACATGATGAGACAATTGGGATCTTGTTGAATTGGTCTACTAACCTATTGTTGAAGTAGCCACTGTTGGCAAGGCCGATGCTGGCACCTCCTGATGCAGGAAGGTGGTTCTGGTTGAAGCCAAAGCCGGAGTTTGCGAACCCCATTGAAGGAGAATATTTGGGGAGTGGAGGGAAAGGAGAAGGTGAAGTACTGAATTTCGGGGTTGAGGACGTGTTGGCAAGATCCAATGTGATTGTCGGGCAAGCGGAGGATGAGCCAAAGGAAGGATTTGTTATATAGAACGGCCTTGTTATCGAATTACGGGATGTATCGAAAGCTAATCCGGCAGCAATGGAGGTTGTAGCGGCAGACAGAGCAGAAGAGCCTGACATGAGCATGCAGGCGGCAGCAGAGGTGGTGGAGGCCATAGCTGTGGCTTGGAATGGCAAGGGGTGATTGTGGGTTCCTTCGTATGTGGTTATGAGTATGGACATATCTTCAGCGCATCTTTGAACCTGACAATTACATTCGTGAAAAAACAAAATTTAGTACGAATATTTTAGTTTAATTGACAAATATTAATTTGTTCCATTAAATTCTCTTAAAATCTTCGAATCCTAGATTAACAAAAAGTCAATCGCTTGATGATGTGTACCTGCTTTCTTACTGGGCATGATGGTGCCACTGTGCATCTATAATAAGCCCTTGGGCACGGGTTGCCTTTTGATATTTTTTGTCCATATTTCCTCCACTGGCATCCATCTTGCATCTGAATCCACAAGTTACATATTTATTTAAGCAATTATTATCATATAAGGTGATGCAGTAGAAAAATGCAGCAGATATGAGAGAGTTTATACAACTTACAGTCGGTGCATCACATCTTGCCCTAACAGAAACCCTGGCTCTTTTGGTATGGGTTTCTTTTGATTCATCATCTTCAGCACCTCTAGATGTCTTTGACATCTTGTTCGGAACCTCTATCGCATCTTCATCTTTCGATTCCTCGTAGCACTTCATCAGATTTCTATCATTTGGTTCGAGCTTAGTACTGAGCCCAATACTCAATTCTTCTTTCAAATGGTCATCTCCATTTTCCTTGTTCCACATACAGTTCACCTTATCCTCTGATTTCTTGTTAGCTGATGTTGAATTGTTGGTTCCAAGTCTTAAGAAAACCAGCTCCGTCTCTTCGCTATCATTGTATGAACTATTGGTAGCAGAAGTAGTTACAGTTTCGGCTGCCATACTCTCTTTTTGTTGGACAATGTCAAAGAAATTCATCTGCAGTGTTTTGTAGTCCTTCACTATGCTTGACAAGATCATCTTCAGCCTCTCATTCTCTTCTCTCGCTTCCACCATCTTAGCTTTGGCAGACAGAAGTTGATCCTCCTAGAGGTAAAATTGAACATTGACATGTTAAAATGCACATACACACAAGCCTACTGACTAGCTTAAGGGGAAAAAATGGAATAAGAAGGTAATTTGCAAGATTTAGAAGGATTCTAATCCAGAAAATGGTCTACATGTCAATATCTTTTCTAGGCCAAGATCTGAACTGTGTATCGATTTCATCTGACGTGGATTGGTTTAGATTGGATCCAACATGTTGAACCGTTCATTTCTGTTGATTGAATGGTCAAACACGGGTCACTGTTTGCATATGAACAAGTACATATACCAGCTCTTTCACACACATACGCACACAGCTGGATCCACAGATAAACAGGATTTTTGCCGTTCAATTGGATTGAGCATGGTAAGACGGACGTTGTCCACGAGATACTTTTTATTAGATCATGTCTTTTATGCATCCCTGAACGTTTACTCCAGAAAACTTTAAGCATCGCCTAGAACTTTGCAGATAACACATTGACTTTGTAGAAAATGAAGAGAAATGCGAATATATCATTCTATTTATCAATGGTATCCCATCGATGCACCCAGAGCTTTTGCTCACCGGTAGGGCTCTCTGACGCACTCCCGGGGAGGCGTCAGCCTCCCATTTTTACCAGAAAAAAAATGATATCCTATCGATCAGGCTATCATTTCCTGATTGCTCTGACATCTCTTGCAACCCCAAGATATATAATAACCGTGAAAAGGAATCAATAAAATCCATTCCTTTTTTAAGCAAAAAACAAAAGAATCAGAAAGAAAGAACAAATCGTGAAGATGAAAGGAAACGCATACCTTTCCGAACTGATCTTCAACCTCCTCTTTGTTGCCTCCAAGTCTTCTCTCATCAAGAACAGAGGACCCTTTCAGTAGAATATCCATCGCCATTTCAACTTAACTCTTTTATTTCTGCAGACATTTCTCCGGAGGGCTTTCAGCCATCATTTATAGGCTTCATGTTGCATAAGAGAGCACAATGTCAAACTCCTATTTTATCAGATTATAGAAGGACGGTAGAAGTAGTTAATGAAGTTCCGTGGCCAACCAATATATTCTTTAGGTTTCTATACCATCTCTCAGAAATATATTCGAAAATGTCAACGATGGGCAGCAATAGTAAGCAAAAATGAGGTTTTCAACGATGGATGGGTTTGTGAACGTATTGAAGCCGCAGTACTCGGGCTGCTACCAAATGAGGAGTGACTTTACTATTATAACCTCGTAATGGATTTTTTCATGAAACACTCTCCTAATTGTTTCATATTCTTGGAAACTGCACCAAGTGAAAATTTGATTCTCGGTAAGCTGCCTATGTGTACGTTTGGAGCCAGCCCACCAGTTTGAATCGGATCCCAACACTAGTCTCGAAAGTGGCAAACCAAATTACCCCTCAACATAAAGCCCAGCAGCTTCCTTCATCGATCCCAGAAGCATCAACCAACTAATTGACCTTTTCCCATTTGAACAATGATCCCCTCTGGTCCCAACTAAGCGCAAACGGATCCAAATCTAGTGTCAAAAGACTAATGTTAGAGCATCATTCTTGAATATGGATCTTAAAAATGAATCTAATGGATTTCCTCCCTTCAAAAGGGGAGCATAATGCATTGGGTAGAGGCGTTTCTTCATGTATTGAACTCACTACCTCAAACTTAAAAGGTCTTACTCACCGACCTCCTAGTCAAGTTCGCAATATCCTTTAAGAGGTGTTTAATTATGAGACCTAAGACAATGAAACTAAAACTACAATTTCAGCTCCTGTCATAATCAAATACATGTGTAAGTATATTGTAAAAAGTAAGATCTTACAACCCCGCTTTTTACTTGATTATGAGATCCAATTCCAATCACGTAGTCTCAGTCTTGAAATACTCATACCCGCTGTAGGCGTTATAATCTGAAACAGATCCAAAGTACCGGTGCACACAGATCTGATATCCAAATGATTCCAACAGAACCTTACTAGATCGGTCAATACCATGTGCAATTTTGAATTGGATTCTTAACTGGTCGTGTTTAGATTTGAAGATGGCTCACTGCTCACCGTCCTTTCCGGGTCTTCACGCGATAACCATAACACGGTCTTAAATGATTTTCAACGATAGGGATATTTAAGTCATTTAGTCAATAAATATTTTATATTAGTTCAATTATTAGTTAAAAGGCCCCTCCTTTCCGAAGTGACATGTAAGTATCTTAATGCCTAAAAGCATGTTATTGGTATGTATCAAAATCGACAAGATATGTTGCTTCCCCAAGCTGACTTGGATCAATAATTAATCCATAGGTCACAAGGACTCGAGAGGACTCGCATATTTGATATGGGAATCTCAGAAGGAATGGAAGAACTTCTCAAATAATGTATCGACTTCTATTTCCTAATTAAACTTGGATTTGTGAAACGATAGAAGTATACCATGTCTAGTAGGGGCGTAATAATCGAGCCAAGTTGAGTTCAATATAGTACGAGTTCAACGCAGCTCATATGAGAAACGCTTGGCTTGAACTCGAGCTATATTAGAGCAGCTTAAGCTCGATCTCATTAGGCTTGTTCAAACTCGTTTTGGGCTTATAAGAGGAGAAAGAGAGAGTGAAAACGGAAAAAAAGTATACCATGTCTCGTAGGGGTGTAAAAGCTCGATTAAACTCGTGAGCAACTCAAAAATGAGTACCATGAGCTCGATCTCAACTCACTCGAATGCCGAGCACGAATCGAACTGAGCTCAATTCCTAGTTTATACCCGTAGCGTCAAGCAGCATTTGCGATATGTGATGGTGCTAGCTCAAAGATTCTACCAAAATGGCGTGTCCTTGTGCCGGGATACTTTTAACTAATTATCCGTTCACCGGAGAAAGAAAGACAGCAACCACGAGAGTGAGGTATGCAAGAGCTACGATTTGTTCTCTCCAGACTCGATTTAATATTGTATAATTCACACTCGAAGATGAGATTTCAACGTCTTTTTGTCAACTCTCTTGAAAGTTCAATTTCGTCACACTAACCGATCTATATTTTTCAACGCATCTAACTAACTTAGCTTACCTTACGCGTATATGAGCATTTTTCTTCTCCTTAGTTCGATATATAGTTAAAACAATAATATTACTCACGCGTGTTTACGTACGTTATGCATAAAAATATGTCTACATACGAATAAGTTAGCATGTTTCTACATTCATACGGCATATATCTCCCGAGTTTGTTCAGCAAGATATAATCTTCCAACTGTTGATGGATGCGCAAGAGAGAGAGAGAGAGAGAGAGAGAGAGAGAGAGAGAGAGAGAGAGAGAGAGAGAGAGAGAGAGACTTTCTGGAATGGAGTCAGCAAGATGTCATCCTGCACAAACGTTGAAAAAGAGGCATATAGAAATGCTGACACGCAATTGCCTAAAAAATTATATATGGAGCAATTTCCTATATATATATATATATATATATATATATGCATATGTGTGTTATAAAAAACTTTTCAGCATAAAATCATTTATATATACAAATATTTAAAGTTTTTAAGTAATTTTCATGAGATTATAATAAACTGAACAGTGAAAGATAGTTTAAGCAGTAATACAAGAAGATGATAGGGCGGTGGTAAAACCATATAAAACGAGAAATTGAGTGAATATATATGTATATATCAAAACTGGATCCTGCTTATCATTAGCATCGCATTATTTTGTAAGAGTATAAGTGCGATTTTGAAGGTTTAAAAGGTATTTGAAAAATGAAGAAGAAAAGTCTTATTACACTCATAATCACAAGAAATAATCACGCAAGTATCCAATCTCTCTCTCTCTCTCTCTCTCTCTCTCTCTCTCTCTATATATATATATATATATATATATATATATATATATATATATATATATATATATATATAAAGACATTGTGATGCTTGACTTCAATGCTGTTGCACGTGCAGAAACCTGGTTTTCTTGACTCACTGAGTCAAAAAAGTGGGGTAGTAGAGCCATTCAACAAAGTAAAGTGGGGTAGTAGAGCCATTCAACAAAGTTTGGGTAAAGTCTTTGAAGATCTGTTTATGTCTCAAGTCGAGTCCCAGACGCAACGAAGTTTGACCACCTTTGGAGTTTGTAATTGACTAGCACGCTTATTCTTCACCAAAATGTTTTAAGAAAGATTTTTTTCCGCAATAATCGAATAATAAGAGATTAGAAAATAATATTTTCTAAATTAGCACAGAATTTTCGCTAATTTCTGAAACTGTGGCTACGAACTGCAGTAGGTTATCACTTTCAAATTGCACCTAACGTAGCAATCAGCCAGGTCTCTTTGTGCACAATAATTTGTTGCGTGATTGATCATCATTTTTGCCATACTTTAGTGTTTGTATCATCATATGGGGTGCAGCGAAACAATTTCGTTATTTAAGAAATTACTATATTTTTGCAGTATAAACGGCAGGGTGTATATTTCACAACAAGTTCCATACATTTGTATTTGTCGTGTTTTAAACAGCCAAAAATGAAATTATGAGAAAGAAAATATGTGGATAAATAGCCAAGAATCGGAATTAAACTGGGATCATGTCGGTTCTAATGCAGGTTTGGAACTGTCGGTTTTGGTTAAATCGTTCATAACCAAAAATTTATTAAATCTTTTTAATTTTGGCAAAAAATATTAAAAATTATGGAAACAATGATTCCAAGCCTCCAGGTTCCTCAAAAGCTAGAACCTTGAATCGAACCAGGTTCTCTATGGTTCTAAGTCCAGTTCTGGTTCTTGGCCCAGTTCGGTTATGGCTGGAATCATCAGGCCAGTTCAATTTTTAGTTTATAATTGAAACTTGTTAAGAGTAAATTAGAAAATTAAAGATACCCTTGCAATGATATTCTACTAATCTTTGTTTATACCACAACTTTATAGTATCAAGAACTGAGAATTAGCCCCAGCAACATGCTGCTTGCAGTGTCGAATCTCAAAAGCTTTTAAATCCGCCACGGACTTGTTATGTTGTGAGCTTCACATAGAGAACCAAGAAAGACTTCTTCATCTATTTGCTATAATTCTGCAAAAAATGCCTTGTAAAAGATCAGCTACTGACAAAAAGTCTTCATGAATTTTGAAGTATTACGTGCAGCTTCTCATCTTTTCAAATTCTATTTCGTTTTTTCTTTCCAGAGTGTTTCACATATATATATATATATATATATATAGAAAGGAGAGTCTTAAATGTTTAATGTCTTTTGATGTTTACTCTCACTTAAACATCTTTATTTTTCGATGTTTGAGATCAATGGTAAGATTTGAATTAAAAGTATTATTGTACTTCTGTATTTAATATATTATTGCATTAAATATAAAATAATTTAAAATCTCTACCATTGATCAAAAGGAAATGTTTATGTAAGATTATAAAACAAAAGCATCATATATATGTGTGTGTGTGTGAGAGAGAGAGAGAGATTGTGGTATATGCTCAAACTCACCTATGCTTAAATCTATTAAAACATCTCAACCGTTTGATTGGCACAATTAATGATGAAGCTTTGAAATAAAAAAGCAAATTGTAACATTATGCTATAAATGCAAAGTATGAATAATACAAGAATATAATTCACTTTTTAATTAAAATTTCCACTATTGAGCATGCCAATCTAGGGATTTTTGAATAGATTTAAGCATGGACCACTATCTCATATATATATAATACACTCAAATATGCTTGAATGGTTGAAGATCACAATCCTATCTATGCTTAAATCTACAAATATCTTGTTGATCATGGACCACTATCTCATATAAATAAATAAATAAATATATATACATATATATATATGTATATATATTCTTAATCTCCAAACAAATCAATTCAGTTAATCATCATTTATTGGGATTAATGACATTCCCTTTTATACTCCCAACGTTTTAAATGGTTGTTCCAAAACATAGAAAATGTATGTATTCATGCAGGCTCCGAGCTAATTTCTCAACGAACTTTGTTTTGCAGCTGTGGGTTCATCAGCAGTATGGCCTCGCCGTCCCCGGTCTTCAAAAGCTGTTTACATGACATGAAAAACGTAGCAGAACAAGAGAACCTGGTGACCTAAATGCAATATTAGAAGTATTATGTGGCTTTCTGTTGATGGCTGATTAGCTAGCTGTGATGTAATGAAGGTGCAAGAAAGAATTTACATTTAAGATTTAAATAATTATGTGATGAGAGGACGATGTGGATTTGACCAAATATTATTTCGTTTAATTTTATTTTATCAAATAAAAAGGCCGTGCTTAGAGCAGCAAAGGGTTGAATCATTAAAGTATATTAAACCAATTATTAAAGTATATTAAACCAAAAAAGTCATGTGTCCCGGAAGACTAAATCTCACAAAAACTCCCAATTTCCAATCACCAAAGGGCTAGAAATTTTCCACTGACAACACGCAATTGAAAATTGAAATTTGTCCCCTTCATCTAATTGCCTCTTCATTCACAAATCTGCCCAAAGTTGTTATTTTGATGAAGATACTCTCATAATGTGCATACACCCACACGCGCTATATATATATATATATATATAGACACACATTAATTTCGGGGTGTGTGGTTGTAATATGTATGGCATCATTCTTGACGGCTTTTCTATCAATACAACTGGGTAAGTATTAGTGCGCAATCTACTGAAAATGTCAAATGAATACCAGATGACTTCCTTCTCATTGACGCTATTAGAGCAATGAAGAAGGTCAACACGAGGACCTGTGAGCTACCTAATAGCATCCATCCAGCTTAACTTTACCCAACACAGAGTACAGTAAACAACCTTTAGTCTTCTTAACTTTTTCATGTCATTTTTCCTCCTCACCAAAGTCCAATTATACTATATATCCATCTCCAAAATTTTCTCAGTTTTAAGCATATACTAACCTATTTTAATGCTCACCTAACTTGTCATTTTCCATATCCATGAAGTTTTCGTGTTGTTCTTATACCTCGTAGGATTATCAACCCCAAACTTTTAGTCATTTTCCCATGTTGACAAAGATGTTTATGTCTTTCTCATGTTCCTATAGGTTTGTCAACAAGCCAAAATTATCCTCAGTTTTGAAAATTTTGTCTTCTAATGATGTAATTAGAAACAAATTGAAAGTGACACTGATAGATGATAAAATGACAAAAAATCATTTAAGATAGTTTGAACATATAGAAAGACGGTAAAAGGAAGCTCAACCAAAAAGGTATAAGAGATGAAATTATGAAAATATTTTTTTAAAAAAAGAAAGACTATCAAAGTGTTGAAAGAAAACAATAATAAATGATCTAGCTTATGTTGAGTTAATTGTTAGTATAATACATGATGGGGCTCTCTGAAAATAAAAAATTCATGTAGCCAACCCCATCTGGTATGGAAAAAGGCTTGGTTGTTTAAAATTTGTCTTTAAGAGAGTGAATGTCCCGTACATCCCATCTTACCTAGAACCTCTCATCTTCCTAAAACCCCAAACTCTTCACCAATATGTACGTGGCTTATGAAGTCAAATGAATTCAGACTGCTTTTTGTCTTGCACTTTTTTACAAGTTTATTTTTCGTACCTCTTTTTTTCATTTTTGATTGGCATTTTGGGTTAGGAAGACCCCCTACCAGATGCGGATGCCCCAGGTGTTGAATTATTGACCTTCAAGCTGAAGGATCTTTTGAATGCAATAAAAATATAGTAAGGGAAAATCTGTATGAGATGATATTGATGGATATTGGATAATAAGCAAACGTGGGAAAGTGAGTGATCAGCTTCTTCTCGCAAGTCAAAAATCTTCCCCCCTAATTTATGTTGTCTGCGTCATTATTATCACATTATTCCTTATTTGATTCTACTCCCATCCACAAACTGCAAAATATCTGTTGTCATAGACTCGACAAGTGGATACAGATCTTCGTTGGACGGGTTAACGAGTCAACTGCAGAGCTTAATCCAATGGGATGGATGGGTTTAACAGTCAGACAAGTGATGATCCTAACTTTTAAATCTCGAAAAACCGAACTGTGTTTGTGTTGCGTTAATCAATGGTTAAAGACCTTTAGCAGTGGCGGAACCACATTGAAGCGAGGTGGGGCCGCAGTCACCTGAAATTCAGCAAACCAATGAAAAAATTAATGGGAATAGTTGAATCCATGACAACTATACATAATTTGTGCCACTTGAAATAGCCGAATAGGCAGTTCGCCCCACCCCACAAAAAATTCTAGATTCACCAGACCTTTAGTGCTTGAATTCGCGTTACTTTCCGAGAATATGCCAGTCAAAGCTTACCAAGATTAGTAATGATGGAAACCCATTTGTCTTCCTGGATTTGTTTGAATGGCTTCAAGCACACTAGAGAATCTTAAAAATGCTCTGGCCTATGTATATTGTGCAGCAGCGCAGAGATTTATAAAAGATATGACAAGTTTGATTTCGGGGGCGCACCCACACCCATAAAGCAACACAAATGCATGCATGCGCGCGCACGAGAGAAAGAGAAAGAGATGCATAAAACATGAAATCTACAGATAAAGAGAACTACACTTCCCTCTTCAAAGAATTCATAAATACTAAAACCAAACCTATAAGACAGACGCGTACATTCTATAGACACACTAAAACTACACTTTTTGTTACTGAACAAATGAAGGCAAAGATAGAAAGAACAAGGGAAAAAGAGAACAAGAAGCACACGTGAGGTTTATGTTCTTTACATGTGTAAATCAGAGTAATCATCAGCATGTGAATTGGTAGTCGACCCATCCTGCACCTGAGCAGCATACTGCAAATTCCAGATTACATCTTCTACTGAGGGACGTAATCTTGCTTCTTCTGACAGGCATTTGTTGGTGATATCAATAACTGTTCTTATAGATCCATAAGAACATGAGCGTATTGATGGATCAATTGCTTCCCTCATTTTATCCGCATCCGCGATTGAATTCGTGTGGACCTATCATCATAACGAATAAACTTTCAAATTCCAAGACAAAGGCAAACAAAAATAAACCGTCTCCCACATTAAGTATCAAAGAATTCTTAGTTGGCATACTGAACAGCTTCTGGTCTTGCTCAAACTGAGAGCCAGAGGAGCAAGATGATGCTTCTCTCAAAACTTTATATTTTATAGGTCACGTCTTGCAACACTATTTCTAGAAATTTAAAAATCACGAGTAAAAGAAATTAACATTTGCACGGTTGGTGAAGATCATACCATAACCTTAGGAGGTTAAAACATAAAGCCATGAAAATTACCTGACATTTCAGCATCTCTATCTCTTTCTGGGATGATATGCACCTCCCAACAATAAGCTCTAATAAGATAGTACCCAACCTGTAGACGTCCAACTTCTCTCCATCCTCAACCCTGCAATTCTCACCATGAAAAGTCAGATAAAGTGAGTCCAGGTCACTGTGACGAGTCAGAATGACACGAGATCCATCATTTTTTGTGTATTTCCCTTAGATAAATGAAAATTAAGGAGACGAGAAAATGCAAGTTGAGATGAGGTGTTCAAGGAAAAGAAATTGAATAAAACGATCTTAAACTAAACCGGGAAAGTATGATCAAGAAAGGAAAAAGGAACATGATGGAACAAACAGCAGAAAAATTAAGGTTCCCTTATGAAACTGATTGAGCCGACAGGCAATCAATCTTGAACAGAAAGAAATTTGATTTTAATAAGATCATGCGGTATTAGAGAAATTGCATGCAGCTCCATTAACAAAATCCGTTCCTACCAATACTAAACCATATATAACCTTTTCTTCTTTATCCCTCTTTCATCTTATTCTGAGGTCCAGCAATGAGAATTATGCATGTTGGACTGGTCTTGGGATGCAAGCATGGTAACCACAATCAGATTGTGGTTTGGTGTCATATTAGTTTTTTAACCTCTCTCTCAGCCCAATTGTATTAATTGTCCCCAAATCCTAGTTTTAGCAACAACCTCTATGTGAAGGTGCGGAAAACTTGCATTGGGAACGTTTTGATATTCAAAATCATCCCTTAATTGCACCCAGCTGATATGCATATGTAAACCCATGCAAGTCTCTCTTTCTCACCAGCTCTGTCACAACAGGCTATAACTAAACACATGATCCATAATCAAATGCAAGTCCAAAGAACATTATATGAAGTTTCCACTAATCAATTGATGAATGTATTTCAACATTTGAAGGTTGGTAAAACTAATATTTGATGAAATACCTGGCTGGTTGAACCTCTTCCTCTCCATGGAAAGGGTTACCAGAACACACCTGAAAGCCCCAGAACAAAGTTAGAAGATAGATTATCACTATTCGATGAAAATTGCTAAAACCTGGTGTCAATTATCCCCTAAGTCACACAGACACTTCTAAGGGGTGGAGTGTCGACCTTGACACTGGTGCGACACCCACACCGACACCGACACTGTGTCGGGTGTGGCATCGCAAAAAAAAAATTTGCAAAAAAAAAATTGCAAAAGAAAAAAAAAATTGTAACTCACGGTTAAATGGGTCCGGATAATGAAGATTGATTTGTGTATTATGATGAAATTAGTAGTTGTTTACCATTTATATGTTTTGCTTTAATATAAACTTATAAAGTTGTGTACTTGCTATTGTAGTTGTATATCATATTAGCTTTAATGATTTTGGGTGCGAACAATTGGTTTCTTATTACTCAATCTGATTGGATTCTTGACTCCATACTGTATGCCTTTGCACAGAATAATCTTTGTCACCAAACACATTTAAAGACCAAGAACATTACCTGATGAATAGAACAGAAGAGTATGACATCACTAGTGGATCGTAGCACAAATACTAGTATATGTTATATCCTACTAAAGATCTCGAAACTCTTTGAATCCATAACTTCGATATTTTGTAGCTCATAAAATCATTGTAAGTTTCAGATCATTATGTGAGAACTTGCTAATTGATACCTATGTGCACCCAAAATTAGCAAATACTAGTTGTATTATGATTGATTTATTTAGGTTGAATATTATATATAATATATAATATTATATACCCTAGCCGTGTCGCCGCACCTAAAATTTTTGAAATTTGCCGTATCCCGCACCCGCACCCGTGTGACATAGATTATCCCTATTACAGAAATGAATTAGAGCAGTATGGTATACACAAGGAAGGGTACCAAATGAAGGGAATATCAACAGACCTTGCTAGATTTCATCAAATATTACCTTGGTGTCCACACTTCTTGATGGCATCGGTAGATTATATTTGCTAATTTTTGGTGTGAGATTGTGGTCCAAGAGAACATTTTCAGTCTTCAGGTCATTACCAAAAATGCCAGGTACAACTCCAGTGTGCAGGAATTTGATACCCCTTGCTACACCCAATGCAGTGGACACTCTTTGTGGCCAGGTTAACATCTCTTTCGTCCTTCCCCCTGAGAAGTAAATAACACAAAAGAAAACATTCATTTTCTGAAAAGGAAACAAGTAAAAGCAGTGTCGTGTTTTTCTTACCATAGAGATGGGTACCTAGTGATCCATTTGATATAAACTCGAAGACTAAGTAAACCATTTCCACATATCCGGTGTCCCTGCAACACACGATGCAGTGCCCAAGGGTGCTGACCAGGTAACGATGCCTGAGTTTAGAGAGTGGTTCTATGTACTGCATCAAACTTTCCAACGTGTGCTTTTGCCTTAGTCCCAATCTTCTCACAGAAAACAGAGAGCCGTCCTTAAGCCTACCTCTGTAAAGCTAGAAAAACAGTTGTTCGCAACTTCAGTCAGTTGGACTGATCTAAACATCAATATTTGACCTCAAGCTCTTAACTACTTAATTGGATAAAGCATGAGCTCAAAATGTAAATGTAAAGGGATAAGTGAAAAAACAAATGCAAAGTTTCCATGCAAATGTTTGCTCAAAAACACTTATCACGTATATTATTGATGCACATATCTAAATTCAAAAATTTTCTAGAGCTGTACAATTTCCACATGTGGGCAGTTAATCATCAACATGTGCAAAAGATGTCTCTAACAGAAATGAAGATGTTGAGATGAATGACTGATCACACAAGGAAAGACCATATACATAATGATAATGAGGTTATTAGAAACGAATTGAGAGTAGCACCAATAGAGGATAAAATGAGGAAAAATTGTTTAAGATGATTTGGACATATAGAAAGACGACCAAAGGATGCTCCTATAAGAAAATATAAAAACTAGATTGTGAAAATGTTAAAAGAGGAAGTGGATAACCACAAAAGTGTTGAAAAGAAACTATAAAGAATGATCTAGTTTATATTGAGTTAACTGCCAGCATGGCACATGATAAGGCTCAGTGGAAACAAATAATCCAGGTAGCCGACCCCATCTAGTATGGGAAAAGGCTTAGCTGTTGTTATACAATTTCCACAGGTTTTACCCATCATAAAAGCCTCTATAAACAACTTGAGATATGCAACTTAAGAAAGAAAAGATAGTATACCTGACCCTCAGGACCTTCCTCTACAAGATTTGAACTGTCAAAGCAATCTGTTGCTTCTTCAAGCTCCTCTAAGGTGAATATCCGATACGGAAGCATGACAAGAGGGGCCAAGCTCATAGTTTGAGATATGTACTCTAAGAAGACAAAATTGACTATTAGTAATGCATCCATAAGTATGTTGATTCACTTCACTTTATGGCAGAGTTCATGGTCCTCAAATTTCATGGATTCATGTTTAAAGACAGTTTTAAGAAATTCTAAACTCATAAGATGCGATGAGATGTGAAGCTTACTGGCATTTGTTAGTAGCTTTGGAGGAAAGCCAGCTGAAGAAGTTACAGTAGAATATTTGTGGTGCCTGGTGGTTTCAGTCCTCTTGCATCGTCTGAATGCTATAAGTATCAGGAAAGCTAATACAACTGCACTTATAACAATGCCTCCTGCAACCCCAAGTAAAAGTAATAACTTATTAGGAGATGCCCTTCGTCTTAGAGGAGGCAGGAGTGCAGCCAATGCAGCATTGCTGCAAAATGAATATTGGTGTTGGTATTCGGAAGTGTTGTTTAAACAATTCCCGGAGTACAAGATAGTCTTGTTTGGAGCATTGGTTCCGATGCAGGGAGGGGAATTCCCCATCAAAATATTATTTGAAATATCCACAAACTGAAGTCCTCCATTGCATGCCATATTCAAGGGAAGCACCCCAGTGAATCTGTTGTCTCTCAAGTTCAAGTACCGAATAGATGGCAAAGAAAACAATGACAGCAAAAGAGGCCCGCCAAATTGATTTGATGAAATATCAAATGACTGCAGTCGATAGAATGACGCAAGTTGCGGCGGAATATTGTAGGTAAACATGTTCTTTCTCAATGAGAGTAACACCACCTTGTTTCCTATTGCAGGAAAGTGGGGGCCAAGAAGATTCCCTCCCAAATCCAGGAATTCCAGATCAACCAAACTACTGAGATCAGGCACAGCCCCAGTCAGATTATTGTTTGAAAGAATCAGCACTTTCATGCTTTTTGAAGTTCCTAAGGATAGTGGAAGCGAGCCATTCAATGCATTGCTGCTAAGATTTAAAACAGAGAGCACCGGAAGCGAGCTAACCCAGCTTGGAATTGGACCATAAAGCATATTGCTGTCTATAGCCAAAGTACTAAGGTTGCTGAGCATTGAAACTCGCTTGGGAATGTATCCTGAAATGAAGTTTGAGCTTAAGTTCAGTGTATGAAGCGATGACAATTGGCTTATCCTCGTCGGCAAGGTACCCCATAACCCCAACGAAACAAGTGTAAGTGCCTTCAAATTTGGAAGCTGAGAAAGGGTGGTAAAAAGAGAATCAATAGAGAAGTGAGACAACATCTGATCTGAAAGAGAGAAGTTTTGTACTGAATTTGAGCTAAGAGAAGGTGACCCTCTGCTTCCAACAATGCTCAGTTCAGTCACTGAACCCCCAGAGCAGACGACAGTCAAAGATGAATCTGGAGGGATGCCACAAAAGTTTGTCCAGTTGTTCCAACTCCTCAGCACAGGCGGGTATTCCAAAAGGTTTTGGATACTTAAGAGGGCCTGAACCTCCAAAAACTGTAATTGGCCATTGGAAGATGGAATTGAAAACGAGGCAATGACAGCACAGATCAAAGCCAAAATTTCCAAGGGTGACAGGTGAAAATTGTTTCCTGCCATTGGTCAGTAGATACAAAACTACTGTGAAGTAGAAAGTATTCCGATCATACTATCTTGATTTATCACATGAAAGCCAACTCCCCTTTGCCTGCTGGTGTATTCAAATTTCCATGTTGCTTTAGACTTGCTAATAACTGATCTTCACTGCCACAATAGTAGAATTATTACTGCAAGAAAACAAGAAGATAGAGAAAAATCATTATGAAGGTCCAATAACTGAAATGTTTAAGCACTATCTAGTACATGACAAACCTGATCCTCTCAGGCACGGTTGAAGATTACTAATTGTAATAGCAATCAAGAGATACGGAAAAGGTTCTTTGAAGATTAGAAAACCACAGTCAAAGCATCAATAACATGCCAAGCTGGAGACAGTTGTCGAAAGGATACTGATTGATGTCCTCTGCTAGATTCCTCTTCAAAAGAAAAAGCCACACTGTTTTAGAATAAAAAAAAGAAAAAACAAAGCATGAATGATTGGAGGAATCTAGTTCTCTCGATGCTCTTGGATTCAGGCAAACAGTAGAAATGAACATAACTCCAAGTAAGTTCTTTAGCTATTATCCCAACAGATGAAGATATTTTACTTTCATCAGGGTCTGGATCCAATTCCTCTGAATCACAAACTCCAGAATTAGCTTTCAGATGCAAATGACAATGTACCAATATCAACGACACTAGATGGGGCTGGTTACATGGATTGTCAATCGCCATTATAGTATGTTTAAATCATGCCCACATTTCAATCCAAACGAGCAAGATCATTCCCCGCCTTTTTCAAGTTATTCAATGTTTAAGGTCCCTTTAGATTATGGATTTACTGAGAAGGTAAAGTAGAGAGAGAGAGAGAGAGAATGTCCATAGTAAACTTTTGCCAGATCATTTATAATAAAGCGGCTAGAATTGCCTTTTACCACCTTTAGAAAAAGAATCGAAAGGACATGGTAATTTTGACAGCAATTTCAGGTAAAAGTGTGCAACTTCATTTAGCTCTATCCAGCTTTGCAGGTCAAGGAACTTTACTCGTTCGCTGTGCATTTTTCTGAAAGCTATGCATTTCTTGGATGATTGCATACGAAACAAATATTAGATCTGTACTCTTAAAATTGGAGTAAGGTATAATTTTGCGTCTGCGTATCTCTTCCCCAAGAAACAACAAAATTTGGGAGTAACCACTTATTGGAATAGCTAGGGTCTTTCACAATGAATTATCTCATCATTGAAAGGATATGTGGAAGCAACTCCAGAGAACATTTCTAAAGTAGAAAGAGAAGATACAAGAGCATTCCAAGCCCGAGCAACAAAATAGAAAAGTACGACATAATGAAACCAATTAGAAGTTAATCTTGAAGCCGATAATAAAACTCATTGTAAAGCGCAGGTTCATCTATTTGAGAAATTCAAACTCTTCATATATTCGAAAGAATCATTACCAGTGCTTGAAAAAAAACATTACCAATGATTCAAAAAAGAACTTAGGGAGGCACAAAAATCTTGAATAGAGAAAAGGAGATCCGGAGATCACTGACATCAGATAAAAGACGGAGAGAAGGAAAAACTGGATGATTATCATAAACAGAAAACTAAAGACGAAGATCAGAAACGCTAATATCTCTAAATGAGAAGGAAATCTGATCAACTGTAGTTAAATAAATGAGCTGATCATAAATTAACAGGGACAGAAAAGCAGGTCTTTAGAAAAAAGAAAAAGAAACAGGAAATGGTGTTTGTGTGTGTGTGAGAGTGAGTGAGTGAGAGAGAGAGAGAGAGAGAGAGAAACATTCAGAAAGAGATGAAAGATCGGGTTCTAAGACAAGAAACAGTGAAAACTGGACAAAGAAAGAACTTTGGGTATTCCACTAACTTGTATTCTGAATACAGAAGAAACATCTCCACCAGCTCAAAATCCAGAAATGAGCCCTTCAATACTCGAAAAACAGCAGACCAACCATCAAATCCAAGTGGACAAGTTCCATCATCCAAGTTAGAGAGAGGAAGAAAAATCTCACCGGAAATGGTTCGAGACGAGGAATCACGACGCGAGAGAGAGAGAAAAGGACGAGCCAGAGTGAGCACTCCCAGGAATTGAAAGGAATCCTTACGGAAAACTCTCATTGATATTTTACATAAATACTCCACAGTGACGCACAGTATTGAAGCTTGACCGAAGCATCATCATCCACCGCTGATTCTGAAGGTGACAGCAAATGTCGGCGATATTTCCGTCGCTATTAATCGTTCTAACATTTTCCTACTTATTTCATGAGTGTTTGCCAAGGTTTTTAACGCGGATAATGATCAGAACCTTTTTCTCATTTCTTTTGGGAATCGAAAGAAAACACGAGACAGAGATTAATGCATGCTGTTAAGAGCAACCACTAAAGTTTCCTTCGCATTCATTGTTAATTTAGATTAAACCTTCCCCGAGAGTACGCGTCAAAGTAAAGAACAAAAACTATTGGCCACACTCTAAAGCACCGCTACATTTCAAGCAGCACGGAATGGAAAAGGCGGTAGTCAGTGGCATCTACATACGAAAGATCATAAACAATTACATAAAGCAACCTGAAAATTCGAAAAAATAATACAAGATATGATTTAAAATGTCTTGTAATATTACAAAAACAGAGAAAGCACATGGGAAACGAGGGAAAAGTTGGAAGCGATTTGAAAAATCTTTAAGCTGCAGCACTCTTCGCACAATGGTGTACAGAGAAGCTAGTGTATTCAAACCGATATTTATGCAAATTGATGTTATCATTTGATCAAAAGACATAGAAAACCTATATTTACTTAAAAATTAAAAAAACTAACTTTTAACTTTTTAAACAAATTAAGAGTAGCACGAACGAATGATAAAATAAAGAAAAATAACTTAAAATGATTTGAAAATATAGAAAAACCATAAAAAAGAATTGATAAAAGATATGAAAAACTAAAATATAAAATTATTTAAAAAAAAAAATAAGATCACAAAAGTGTTGGAAAGAAAAAATAAACAATCTATTGAGTTAACTGTTAGCGTCATAACCCTTATAACAGACCCATCTGGTGTGAGAAAAGGCTAAGTTGTCATTGTAAACTTTTTACCATTTCAAGTTAAACATACACGACCTTGCATGCAAACTGGTTTGCATTCACAAGTTCTTATGTCTTAAATATCTGTTTGCATCGCACGTTGCCGTAAGATATTACCATGTAGTGACTGGATCGATCTGATCAAAGGTTCTTGTGTTTTTTTTACCGTTTACATTTTCAAGTTAAACGTACAAAACCTTACATACAAACTCATTGTAAATATGATATTGCCCTGTTGCCAACGGAGCAAATTATCGTATGATATTGTTAAATCTTATGGTAGTTTATCACATGAAACATAGATTTTACAACATTTTTTACTTTACACATTATTCTTTTATCAATTGAATAATTGATGCTTGGATGTATTTAAGCTATTCGTTATATAAGAACATACCCGGAAGCTTTCAAACAATAAGCTACAATGTGAAAAACAAGGAGCAACCGAAAAAAAATTAAAGAAATGAGCATCTGCCAGTAGGGAGATTTGTCCAAACAGATGCATACCAAGAAAAGTACAAAATCAACAACTTGGAGAGCCTTTTTATGATGAGATAAGACTTTTTTAATCGGAAAAAACTAAGACAATTTCTTTGAAGTTTATTTAAAAGAACACGCGTTAATGGTGCATGCATGTACACATGCAAGCCACAACCCGGGAATTGAACCCACCACCTGCTACGTTTGAGTTAAGCAGCCACGCCAGATGAGCTGCGTAGAGTGAAAAACTAGTTTTAACCACAGTGTGAATCAATGGCATGATGTACACTGAGCCTGAAATTCATGTCTTGACATCATTCCTATATCTTTAGTCTTTAAGGGTGTAATCAAGCCGAGTTGAACGCAGCATAGACAAGGAGCAACTTGAATAAGAAATGCTAAACTCGAACCCGAGCCCAGCTTGAATTACATTGAATCAACTCGAGCTTAGGTTCTTCTTTTAAAGAAATGCTAAAGAAACAGTTTGAGCTCCACTTCTCAGTCTGTTCTCATGGATGAGCTCTATTGGAGTCCATAGTTAAAACTCCACCAATTAAACAATATGCATAATATGTGCTTAGGTTACACATAAATACAACAACAACAATTAAACTTTTTTTCATATTAGATGGGTCGAATACATGAATTATTTGTTTTCATAGAGTCGATAGTTAAATACACCGGTTAACTATTGGAGTTGATCATTAAAGCTCCACCAATTAAACAATATGTATAATATGTGCTTCATAAATACAACAAAAACAATTAAGCTTTTTTTCATATTAAATGGGTGTGAATACATGAATTATTTGTTTTCATAGAATTCAATCATGTGCTATGCTAACAGTTGACTCAACAAAAGCTGGATCAATGTTTATTGTTTTCTTCCAAACTTTTGTGGTCTTCCTTTTCTTCTTTTAACATTTTCATAATCTAGTTTTTCATACGCTTTTATTGGAACCTCATTTGATCATCTTTTTATGTGTTTAAACTATCTCAAATGATTTTTTTGTATTTTATCATTTATTGGTGTCACTCCCAATTTATTTCTAATAACCTCATTATATATGCAAGCTACAATATAAATGATAAATTCTAATTTTAATTTATAAGTATGTATAAAGCGATTAGGATCTCGAAAGGCCTGCATTAGTTAGTGTGCAAGCTTAGCTCACTCACATGTAAAGCTTGACGAAACGAAGCCGAATCCAGGTTATCATCCAGTCAATCTTGACAAACTGAGCCGAGTTCGAACCATCGTGGAGGCAATCTCAAGTAGCTCGCAAGGCTTACTTGCACCCGTACATGCAATCCGTCTTCAATGCGCAATTCAACAGTTGCTTCATTTTGGACGCCCTGTTTTGTCATTCTTCTTTTTCCGTGAAAGTCATTTTACTTCTCATCGAACACGGAGGGCAATTTCGTTATTAAGGTTAAAGGATAGAAATAGCTTCGTCAATTTGAAATAATGGAGGTCATTTCCGTCCTTGACTAGAGACAAGCAAGGAGTGGGTGGATTTCGACTATGGGCATGAAAAGCCGAAAGTGCCCTTATAACATTCATTGGTGGCGGCAAGTCTATGAAAAGCTCTGCATTTATTGAATTTAATCTGTAAATATATTTTCTTTCAATAATAAAAGGCCTTAAAGGTTAAATCTGAAGCTCCATGACACGAAATTTCTTACATTTGGTTAGGGTCAATAAGATCCAGCATCAAATATGACAAATTAACAAATAATGCAAATGACCTGATTAAACTTGAACCAAATATCGTTTCTATAGAACTAAATGCGATCCAGATACAACCTAAGATGGAGAATGCTTCCTCCACCAAAGGCTTGTGGAATCGGGCCAAGAACCCACTGAAACCAGAACCAAAATCAGGGACCATCCAGTTTAGTTCCACCATTGCTTTTGGATTTTTTTAATGTTTTTTGCCGGTTTTGAGTGATTTAGGACTCAAACTAAAACTGTTCGAGAGGATGAAAGTGCTTTTCTCTAAGCTTCCACACCTGTGCTTGTTAAGAAAATTGTTTTTTAAGTTATTTACTGATTTAATTTACTGGCATATTCAATTGCCTGAGATCCAAGACCCCATGAACTTCCACCGATTCCTTAGAGCTTGCGCTTTGACCAACTCTTTTGCCTCGAGATTAATGAATTTGGGGATGCCTCTTAAGTAGCAAATGAAGGACTCTTAGTCATGTGCTCTAGAATATTATAATTTATAAAAGATTCCTCTTGAGAAACCTTGAAGCCATGTTACTTTATCAGGCATCTACAACACCCAAACAAATTCTTAGTGGATTGTGTTCTTCTTGTTTCTTGTAGAGGGAGAGGAGTACTTTTAAATCAATTTTGAAATTTTCAATCCTTCAAAAATGCGTTTTTTGACTTGGCCCAAGAGTGACATCCACCTGATGATGAATGTGTGCATTCTCGTTAGGAGATTATTTAGTATCTCTTAAAGTATTGAGAGTGGGCGTGATTTTTACATTGTGTAAAAACCTTTGCATAAAACAATTCTCTAAGTCCTCGAAACTTGCAAATTGGTTTAAGTCATAGGAAGCTAGCCACTTTGATGCATTCTTCTTTAGAAAATGGGAGAATGAGTGAATCCACTTAAGAGGAATCCCTCATTTTCTTATAAGCTCTCGTAGAAAAGAGTTAGAGATGGGATCGAGGGTCTCCATTTTCGTCATACCGATGGAAACTCGGTATTTTATCATCACTATCCGTTTGATAATCAAACGGGAGAAAATCACATAGTGACTTGGGAGTTGAACTCATGACCTATAGTTTGTGAGTCAAGTGCCTTGCTGGGTGAGATTACGCTATGAGTGCTTTAACTCGACCAACAAGAAATTTTCTATTATACAAATGAGATTCATACCAAAACCATGTAATCCCTATATTAAAAAGGTTCTACTACGTAGATTCTTAGTCATCATGTACCAAAGCACAATTATATTTGATTGTTTTCTTCCAACACTTTCACAAACGAACCTGTATTACAAACAAATCTTTAAACAGGTTATGTTCAACCCATTTGGCACAAAGTTCATTATGTATGTCCTGTGTTTGGCTCGAGAAGATGAGTGACGAAGCGAGTTTGCACAATCTTTGTTCGGTTTGCTTGACTCACTTATCAGAAGTAACAGCTGTTTTGACAAAACCAAGATAATTATGTTCTGTTTTGGATTTAAACATTGTTATAAACCTGACATGTCCAAGCAGTCTACTCCACTTAATGTGCGGAAGAGGTTTGGTTTTGGAGTTTTTCAGTTCACATTTCGTGATATATGCTCTCAACTGTTGATGTGGCTTGAATTTGTGATGAACACGAATAGCAACCCGATCCAAAAAGCTTGTAAATGGTGCGACCTGAATCGGACACCAGGGATATGCCTGTTGAGGCAGGTCAAGAGTTCAAAACTCAAGAGTGTCTATCAGGTAAGGGTCCTTAATTTCTTCATCCAAGTCATTTCAGCTTTTGTTTTTCTGAAAGACAATCTGGATCGACAGGTAGAGCCTATGAGAAACAGCCGGCATGTTTAATTTCTGACTTGTTTTAAAGGGCCCAATGCGTCACCGCCGGGAGCAGATCCAAGGGGCAAACTGCGGTGGTTTTTTCGCACCATCTCGGGCCTGACACAGGTATTGTCCCGGTGCCCCGTGGCCGGCTTTTTCGTGCCCAGGGCAAAAATCCGGGTTCCTGCCCCGGCTCATATGGGGTTTTCCACTCCAGCTAGCATGTCATAAATATGCCTCCTATCAGATTTCACTATGTAAAGCAAGGGCCCGCAAGATCTGGGAACAATGAGAGAATGTGATGATTGCTCCATTTGATGTTCTGAGCCCCCACTTAACGTTTAATCCGGTGTGTTTGTTTCAGAAGCATCATCGGAAAGCTATTCTCATTAAGAAAATCTTTTCTTAAGGAAAATCGGTGTTAAAGGAAGCGTGACTCCATGGGAAAAAGTAGCGATGAGAGGAAAGTTCTTTCTCATTAATAAATGAGATGAAAGATTTCACCGAAAGACAAAATGAATGAGATCACAGAAAAGCTGACCGCTGAGATGAGAAGATCGAGTTTACTGTATTTATAGCTTGCTCGAATTGGTTAACGTTATGCCAAACGCATCGGTGCTCACAAGTTTTTTAAATTGTTATTTGTTTCATTTTGCGAGAACAGTAGCTACTTTGAAGTGCCAACTACCAATTTCTATATCAAAGTGAGTGGAAGTAATAATCCCAAAGAGAAAATGTATGAAAAACATTTCAAAGAAAATTTTAGGTTTTGCTTTGGAAGAAGCACTTCTACGGCATGTAGGATGTAGAGCCAACAAAGATATTGATATATATACATATAAAGCTTGTATATACTAAAACATTACATGTGAGCATAATTAAACAAATCTCAATTATAAATTTGATAGATACATGGTTGAGATTTGAATTAAAGAAATAAAAAATTACACCACAATACTTTTTGATTTTTAAATTTAAATTTAAACCATTGATACGATTACTCAAAAATAAATTTTTTAGTATGAATGGGATGTGTACTTTTATCATGTTCTCTTTTTCTCTCCCCCTATATATTCAAATCTTTTTCTTCCAAAGTTGTCAACTTATAAAGTTGGTGCGAGGTCTACATTTTTGTTTAGATCTGAAGTACAAGAAACATCTAATCACATCTGGTAGATTATTTTATTTCTCTCTGCTTTTTGAGAGCAATAGCTACGCGTTATTGTTGACAGTGATTTGCTTATTGTCTTGGCAAATTAATGGTGCCAATACAAAAAACGGCGGGATAACACTCCCACTTTAGAAGTTTGGAGAGTGTTCGCCATGAGAGAGCTAGGATGGCTTACGAAGGGAAGAGGTCTTCAACCCCTTAAGAAATGGGCGATTCTTCGTGCTGCTAATTGTGTTTCTCATGAAATGAAACAAGCTAAAATATCTAAATTGCATTATTTGATTAAACGCCTTTTAGTATAATTTGTCTCCAGAAGTCATTGTTTCATGGAAGGTGTCCCGATGAGAAAGTAATGATATATATATATTTTATATATATTTTATAGAAAAAGGATATAAAAAAGTTGTTTACTATATGTTATATCTTGCTCTAATTGGATAACGGTCTCCCTAAATTCTAGACGCCAACAAATTTCTCAAAATTGTTGCTTATTTTAGTAGTGGTTACTTTGAAAGGAAAAATACTCATTTCTCTCTCTCTCTCTCTCTCTCTCTCTCTCTCTCTCTCTCTCTCTCTCTCTCTCTCTCTCTCTCTCTCTCTCTATATATATATATATATATATATATATATATATATATATATATATATATATATATATATATATATATATATATTTTACACACTCACATGATGTGCCTTGCTGGTAAAGCTAGCTGCATTGATGCATAACCTCCATGGTTAAAGACTTGGAAAGTTGAACATTTAAATGTACTTTATTTTTATAAATAGATTGAATTTTGTATATGCCTTTTAACAAATTTTCTGTCTTAGTTTTTTTTGTCTTATAAATTCTGATTATAAATTGGAAAAATTAAAAGGAATAAATTCCTAGTTCCTCTCTGTTTGACTCATCGCTGAAAATCTGAAAGTTCAAGGTCTGAGTGGTTAAATATGATGCTAATTCAAATTGATAAAGGTAAACCATCACCATCTTTCTTGGGTCCATTTTCCCTGAAATATGCTTCCAAATCAAAACCTGAATTTTCTTAGAAAAATTCTCCATACCTCCTCTCTTAGAGAGCATGGTAATATTACACACTCTTAGGGAGCATTCTCTCTCTCTCTCTCTCAAATATCCCCTATGAGAATATATATATATATATATATATATATATATATATATATATATATATGTCAGTCTGAAAGCAACTGATCATACATTCTTCCACAAACCTAACGTTGGTTTCTGGTCCACATGTTTAAAAGCATGCACCATCAGACTGACGCATCTTATTGATGGAGAGCAACGTCTATTGTTTCCTTTTCTTCTTTCCTTCTTTATAGAATCAGCTTTCTTTCTTTTGATTGTTAAGATGGGGTTAGGCAGATCCTTACATGAATACGAAGAGAATGATCAGTATGCCTGTGGAAGGGACTACCTTCGGTAGCTCCTTCCTGAACAAAACAAAGAAAATCGGATACTCCTCTCCTGTCTTAACAGACAGGTACAAAAGCAGAGCAACCCCCTCTTCCAAGAGCTTCTCTCCCCTTCTTGTAGAGTGGCCTTCTGTACACTAAGTCCAATTATCAAAATAAAAAATCCTGCATAGGTCCAATTATCAAAATTAGAGATTATTGTCGTTGAAATCCGACACCTTTAAATAGCACAGAGATCTCATTATTTGATGAAGCGTAGGGTGTACGAGAGTGTTGACCGATGTTCTGAAGAGGATCAGGTGTGTTAGAGTCCCTAAGATTCCGATCGAACGTATCCCAGTGGTCATTTTCGGGAACATGAATGCTTTCTTGAGCTGTTCTGAGCCTTCTCAAGCTGGTGCCAAGATTCGGGCATGATCCAGGTTGAAACCTCGTAAACAGGTTACATTTGGATCACCTTAAAGCACAAGTCGGGTCGGTTGCAGACAGGGTCACAATGTGAGGGATTTGTGCATGTGAAGACTAAGAGAAAAAGTTTAATCTCATATTGAAGGATGAAACAAACTCACTTGTCCTTTTATATAATCGGTAGCTTATGAACCTTAGTTAAAATAGCTTGAGAAGGACATGCTAAACAACATATTAAGGCCTTGGTTTGGGTTTGGGTTTGAGAATTATCTTCGGTTCACCTTTTTACACGAAAAGGAGGCATGGTCAAGTTTGGCTAAGTAAAGTATGTACTCTTGTATGTTTTATCCTAGGGAAATAATGGATGTACTCGAACGTGCTCTGTAAGAGTGACTCGTACAAATAAGTTTTTCTTTTCCATTATTATTTGCTTATGTTTTTTCATACAGTTTGTTTATAACATGTTCATAATTGTTGTATATTAGTTTATTATGCATATAAATCCTATGATTTTGTCCAACTGTTACAAGGTTGGGTGTGGGTCATGTTCTTACCCAATTACAAGTGATGCAAGGTTAGCATGTTACATGATTAAGCTCTATAGAAACAAAGAATTCATACGACCGACCCATCTAGTATGAAAAAAAAGGCTTAGTTTGTTGTTCTTGTACTAACAGTTGCATTATGTGCTGAAGTTTAGATGAGCCAACACAAACTAAAAGAATTTCGCTAATAATTGAGTCAGGTCCGTCCCATGAGCTAGTACCAAAGTCCAGTGTCCAGTGACTTCCAGTTCAAAATTATCAAAGCTTAAGCCATCTTGAACTCACTCTCTTTGAACTCCGAGATTCCCAAACAAAGGCTTGTTCAATTTGGTCAAGGTTCGATGTATGAAGACCTTTCGCTCGGTCTACTAAGTTGTGTCCACAGGATATGTTAGTTTGTCTGACCGATTGGTTGCAGGGATCCAATAATATACAATTGGATTCTTTGGATGGTAGGGTATAGGACTTTTGTTCCTTTCATTTGTATATAACGATGATTGCTTGTAATTTCTTTTCCTCGTGAAGTATACGATGATATCCGGTTGGAAGCCCGAAGGACCCCAACTAATCCGGTTCAAGCCTGATTTTCTCCATTCACAAGGCTCGAACCCCAGACCTTTGATTAAGAGGAGTAAGTGCCAAACCACTTGAACCAACCAACTGGTTGGTTAATCCGCTTGTATTTTGATATGTGGCACACTGTTTCTATTGAAATGGCAATGATGGGCTCAGGGTTTCCGTGCAGCTTTTATTTAAAGAGTTTCAATTAATTAGTTGTTTATGTGTTAATTTCTCATATTTTCGTGAATTCTGTATTGTGGGGAAGAAAGAGATTCATCGAGAGAGAAGGCGGGAGGTCAAAGTTCGATACCAGGGGTTGCCAATAAAAAGGCAGAGATGATTCACTGTCGATGATGCCAGCTCCACCATGGGCGTAATGAACACCTTAATATAATCGCGTTGAAGTTCATGCATTTATAGGGCAGACAAGTCTGCATTGATTGAGAACAAATCTTTACAGAAACAGTACATAGAATATCGTTTTGGCATCAGAAAACAATCTCTAATTCAAGATGTAAGCACCAAAATCTTAAGATGTATTGAGCAAATACAATTCGATGCAGAAACACACAGAATTAGGCAATCAGTTCACAGAAAATACACAATAAAACAAGAACAACACGAGGATTTACGTGGTTCAGCGATAGACGCCTACACGGGCAAAACGTGGAAAAAACTTCCACAATGATGAAGAAGAGCAAAGTACAATCACAACGACCCTCCATCTCTCCGTCTCGAAAATGATAAAAAACCCTCACTCGCTCCTACAAACATCCCTATATGCACTTTTCTAAAATACAGGCAAGAGAGAACCTAGAGCGTTAGCTCAATTTGCCCTAGCGTTCTTGCTGATGGTAAGGAGTTCGACTCCCAGAGGATGCATGGGGTGTTTGTGTTAGGTTTCAATCCTCTCTTGGAACCAAGTATATATATATATATATATATATATATATATATATATATATATATATATATATATATATATATATATATATATATATAAGAGAACCAACATAAATCTTTAGCTCTATTGTCCACTTCGATCGCACAGCGAGGTTTCGGGTCAGATCAACATTTTTTGTGGGACACAAATTCAAGCCACCTAATCAAGAACACCGGATCTGGTGGGTTAGATCCAGATTATGTTTTCTTTCGTAAGAGCTCAATCTGAACTGAAATCTAATTCAAACCCAGTTATCCAGTTAGCTGTTGACTGCAACTAATCAACACTTAATCAATTGATCTGGTCGACTTATGCAACCTAACTCACTCTTGGTCCGTGAAACTCAACCTTGATAACCTAGTCAACCCAAAATCCTATATCAAATGACTTGACTCAGACTCAGCTAGCCGATGTTTCCCAAGTTCCTTCCATACCAAGCTCCTCTTGGTTCGAGTTTGTACATGTTATACATATACTTATATATATATATATATATATATATATATATATAGGAAAAATGGGAGTTGCTAGATACCTTTTCTTATCATAGTCTACTTAGACAACGTGCATAGTCTATACATGGGTGCATTAAATGTCATTTAATATATATGGATGCATTAAATGCGATGTGGGATGAGTGTCTTCATCACCACTATCCGATTGATCACACGAATTGTAGTGATCACCGAGTAATGTTTTGCATGAGAGCTTATTTAACAACTTCTCTCTCTCGTTATATATATATATATATATAGTGGCGGGTGAAAATTAGTTATGAGAGACATGACCTTCCCCAATATCAATAGTCTCTAGAGGGGCGTATTGTATAGGCTGTTGGAAGGACAATACACTTAAATGGTTGCCTTATATCTAAATGTGTATAAGTTTTCGGTTACAATAGGAGGCCAAAGCCTCGTATACACACCATAGAATTGAACTCACCACCTTCATCTCGTGAGTTGTGTGTCAGGTAGGTTACCACCCTGGTAGTCCATTGGTGTAAATTTTCATTCTTGTAACTTGCAGGGCCTACGTAACCCCATCTTGTCCATTAAAAAGAAAAAAAAATGAATAAAACACACACACACACACACACACACACACATATATATATATATATATATATATATATATATATATATATATATATATATATATATATATATATATATAAAGAGAGAGGAGTAGCAATACATGCTCAAATCTACTTTACCATCCCATCCTTCGATCTTTGAGATAAATGATTGAGGTGATAAAACATAAAGTTTTGAATGTATAATGTGCACTAAATACAAAGTATAAAATTATAATAATATTTTTAATTCAAATCTCTATTATTGAGCGTGCTAATGAAATGATTAAAATGTTTAGTCATAATATATATATATATAGAGAGAGAGAGAGAGAAAGGTGACAGCGGTTGGCATTGGAGACGGAGAAAGATAGCGAAGGGCTATGCAAGAGGCCAAGAATGACGGTTTTACCCGAGTGTACATGTCCCTCCTTCATTGAAAAAAAAAAACATTGAAAGAGAGAAAGAGAGAGAGCCACAAGTACAAAATTTTCCGGAAAGTAATTTGAAAAATTCTAGATTTATGTCCGCAATTTTAGTATTGACCCATGCACAGTCTTGTATAAATTACCATCTAAGACAAGCAACCTACGGTAGGAATCCAGGGCTCTCCCTTTGTGTTTTAGCAGGTTGTCCTTGCTCAACCTACAGGTAGCAAATTAGATCGAGCAAGAAGCAACAATGGATATGTCTACACTGTTCAAGTCGGTTTTCATTTGGGTCTGTCTGATATCTCCCTTTGTAAACCAGGTTGCTGTTTTTCGACTTTCAGGTAGCAAACTTAAGCTAATTCATCAAAATCATCTTATTTTTCGTGATTGCCATAGAAATGCTTTAATTTAGAGCAATTTATAGGCGTCTTGTAGTTTATGTTCATTCTTTATCCATTGCATGTTATCTATTAACTTTTTCTCCTCTTTTAATAAGAAGCCAACTCGAGAAACTTCAAACTTGACTCTTAAATTTAGCCGAACCTTTTATTTTATTATATATTGCTATTTTTGGCAAATGAATTTGCTAAACAAATAATATTGCTATATACACACACAATATATATATATATATACTCATATATATGTGTATATATATATATATATATATAAAGATAGAAAAAGATATATATTGGTCCATGCTCAATCCAATCCATGCTTAAACCTTCTTAAACATTTTTATCAGTAGAGATTTGATTTTAAAAAGAAAATTATACTGTTATACTTTATACTTGCGCTTAATGCATAATGGTATAATCTAATTTTTTATTTTAAATCTCTACAATTGATCGCACTGATCGAACAATAGAGTTGTTTGAGAAGATTTAAGCTTGGATTTTGACCATGTGCCTTTCTCTCTCTCTCTCTCTCTCTATATATATATATATATATATATATATATGTGTGTGTGTGTGTGTGTGTGTGTGTGTGTGTGTGTGTGTGCACACTCATGGGCAAACAAGTTAGCCTAGGGCTCTTATAGAGGACTATGGAATCTCCACATAAATATGACTTGAGAAGAGTGTGTACAGTCAAAGTAGCTAAGAAGGATGAGCTCATGTTATGTTTGGGTTACGTGTTTTTACAAGAAGATGAAATAAAATAACCCTGAAACTACTCAAATTAAACATGAAATTGCAAGTATACTCATGGTATGAGAACACCGACACTAACATCACCAAAAAAAAGTCTGTGTTTGTGTCCACAAAGAAATTGTGCGTTGTTCATTTTCTAAATGAGATGCGTTAGTATCCAGATATGTTATTGGGAATACTAATGCTGATACCTTTTTTTTGGGTGGTGGTGTTTGAAGGTGGAAGCCCTGGTCTTGAACGGCGTCGTTGGGGAACGGGGTTTGGTTGCAAACCCACTGCCGCCGGCTATCCCTCCTTGGTGCTGCTGTGGCCCTGTGACCAAGTGTTATTGGTCTCACAGTGAATGCCAAGATAATTGCGAGTTCTAATTCGCGACGGAACGTCAAAGAGTCCGTTGATGCAATTGATCAAGAATAAATGCAGTTGATTGATGTAATGCCGTCTCTTTTGAACCCAATATTAACGTTTTAAGAGCACGGAGAGTTGTAGCTCATCAGGCTCTTTGACTCCCACATCGCATGGAGTTTTTGATGTAACCCACAGAGAGTTCTTCACCTTCACGTTCTAATGAAAAAAAAGTAAAGTTTCAAGAATGTTGCTCTCTGTCTCTCTCTCTCTATACACACATGTATATATATATATATATGAAGAGAGATTACTTCATGCTTAATCCTCTTCTATTAGAGATTTCAATTTCAAAAAGAAAGTATGTCGTTATAGTTTTCATACTCGCATTTAATGCTAATAGTATACTTTGCTTTTTTATTTCAAATCTTCACCTTACCATTGATTGTCGTGATCTAATCATGTATGAAACTGAGTATATACCTCTCTCTCTCTCTCTCTCTCTCTCTCTCTCTCTCTCTCTCTCTCTCTCTCTCTCTCTCTCTCTATATATATATATATATATATATATATATAAACAAGTGTCAGAGAAATCTTTTGATGGTTTTATGTATGGTCCTTTTTCATCATAAAGACTAAATTTGATGTCAGGATATTCAACACTTGACCACCACCAAATTGACGTCCCGGATAGACAATTCATGACCTTCAGCTCGATGGTTCTTTTAAATCAACGGCTTAGGGGCGTGACTCAAACCAGCCAAGGTCCTGAGTTCGACACCTTCTCTGCCAAACCGCACCTTGGTTATAAAAGACAACGATCCCAGTTGAATAAAGTGAGGAAACCTGACGAAGTAGGAAGACATCCCCCAAATATGAAAAACACCATGTACGTTGTTAAGAAAATGAACGTTGATATGTATCAATATGAAAAATATGAACAAATAAATTTAGAAAAAACAGGCAGTATAAGGAGCCAGCATTGATTCGATCAGTGCTAATAAACCATAAACTGAACTTACCTTCGAATTGAACTGAACCCAACGGATATTTGTCAGTTCAGTTATTTGGCAAATTAGATTCTGAACACCGGATCTGGTGGGTCAGATCCAGATCCAGATTAGGTTTTCCTTCAAAAGAGTTCAATCTGAACCCAAATCTAATGCAAACCCAGTTATCCAGTGTCAGATTCAGCAATACAGTACTGATCTGGCCCGTTAGACATGCACCCTACTAACAAAAGCAATTAAGACTTCAAACGCTGGGCTTCATACAAAATGATTTCAGGAAAACTACTTATAACCTTTTAAGATGGTAAACATGTTGAAAAAAGAAAGAAACACAATTTGGTGTGGACAAGTTAAAACGATAATGCTTTAAACGAGTAGAGGTAGTCCTCATGGGTTGCAAGAACCAAACCGAACCGTAGTATGATGAGAACCCAACCGATGGTTTTGGTTTTGAACCACGGTTCTTATTGTAAGTGCAATATAGGGATGGAGGTCTAGAGACCAGGCAGTAAATTATTGTGTGAGGCACCCTCCTCTCAAAAAATAATTTAATATCATATGATCAATAACCACGAAGTAGATATTAAACCGATAAGAACATATACTGCACTTGATCTTAGCAAAAGGGTTGACAAAAGTATGTCTCATGTTGTGCCCCTTCAATAGATTTTATAGTCCTCAATCCATCCTTCAACCCATTCCCTGCTCGATACAAGACTAAAGTCATTTATCATACACTTGGTTCGTTTGGTTCTCAACGTTCAGTTCTAACACTTGAGCCGTGAACCGTACAGATAATTACTTTCCTGTTAGAACCAAACTGAACCAAATTGTTCGACATCTAGAATTAGTTTGATTTGGCTCAAATGGTCCTTGAACACTCCTACTTATATGCATAAAAATGCTTAAATATTTTCACCATTCAATCTTTTAGATCAATGATAGATATTTGAGTTAAAAGTATCATTTCTACGTTTGTACTTTGCATTTAATGCACCATAAACATTAAGTACAAAGTAATTCAAATCTCTACCATTAATCTAAAAGACCAATAATACATATGCTTAAGTATTTTTATGCATTGAGCATATATGTGTGTGTGATTGGATCATACCTCACCATTATTTTTCAAGAGCATAAGTATAATAACATTATCTTCATATATTTTCAAAAACCTTTAAAAAATTAAATTACATTTATGTCATGAAAAAACAATAGGTAAGGTTAGAGGTGGGAAGGATCTTGTTATCCATATATAGAGAGAGATGTAAGTATGGGACAGCACCAATATGATGCATCTTTAGGAAATACATAACTTAATGAAAAAAGAAAAGTAGTATGGACCAAATTTGCCAACTTATTCAGCTTACATGAATTGATCGAGTGCCAAGAGTTTTATCTCTCCTTTAATCTATTTCACTGGATTTTTCTGTTTTGTTCCGTTTCATCTATGATTTCTTGGGTGCTTGTTTTCAATACATGCTTATCATTGACATCCGTGCGTGTGTGAATAAGTTGATTGGCTGTCAATATATGGAAAAAATATTTCTACAGCCTATTGGTGATTTTTATGAATATTTGAATTCAAAGCTACTTAGTATAAATGCACGGCTGAAGTACCAATTTTGGGAGAAATCATCTAATAAATGCCCTTTAATGTTTGAAAACTTAGAATCTACATATATATATATATATACATACATATACATTCTCACATATGCTTACATATAGAGAGGGAGTCCTAAATGCTTAATGCCTTTTGGTATATAATCTCATGTAAACATTTTCACTATTCGATCTTTGATATATATATATATATACATTCTCACATATGCTTACATATAGAGAGGGAGTCCTAAATGCATAATGCCTTTTGGTATATAATCTCATGTTAACATTTTCACCATTCGATCTTTGATATCAAAGGTGGAGATTTGAATTAAAAGTGAGATTAAATAAAATAATTTAAATCTCGATCATTGATTTTAAAGATGGAACTATGAAGATGTTTATATAAGATCGTGCACCAAAAAACATTATATATTTGGGATGCCCTCTTACATACTTATACTATGTATGTATACTTCATATCCACATACATACATATATTGTTTATCTACAAATGAAATCATAAACTGAGAAAGGTTTAGATTATTACTTTTAAATATTTCTAAAACCCAACTCATTTCAGCAAAAGGAGTAAGTTTAAACTTGAATGTGAAGTTTTCAAGAATGTAGATCACATCTCCCTTATCGTATGTTTAAGGGCATTTAATTTTTGAATGCATAGAAACAACTTCTAGTCTTCTAGTCATGCTAAATATATATTACCGTTGAAGTATATATTAAACTATTGCCAACACTCTTTGGTTTCGTGTTCAAGTGTCAAAACTAAGTAAGTATACACGTGTGGATTAGGACATTACACCAGAAAGGTGAGTCAAGCTGACCCAGTTAGGTTGCCTCTCAAACCTGCTCTACCAACAACCTCCTTACCTAGTTGTTCACTTGAGATTGCTTTCAAGAAGATCTCCATTAAAAAGCCAAGTACATCAATTTAACTTACTGGTTCATTTCTTCGTGATGATAAGGAAATAGTGATTCTGGTGAGATCTTACATCAGTAGGGGATAAGGATGCCAACGTTATTATGAATTTGGGTTTGGGTCTATGAAAACTCACATCTATTCAATTGCGTTTGATAACCAAAAACTGCTTCCAGTTGACAATCTGATCCAGTTCAGCAAGTTTGAACAAGTACCCAAAATTCAAAGCCTGTCGATTAAAAGTCTAAACTCCTTTGCAATTTTCATGTATTACGACCAGGAGATCAAGTTATTCAGGTCAGATTCAATGCTGAAATCCAGCCGGGTGAAGATTACAACGAAGGGACTATAGTTGACTATATGAAGCTTATCAGAAACTAAGTACTTTGCACAGCCATACAACTAGAGATTTGGTGACGGTCATCGTCATAGTCCCAGAGCATCAGCTCAACTGGCATTTTTCTCCGACGCCCCTGCTTACTGGTGGGGAGTTCAATTCCAGGGAGTTGCGTTGTGCTTGCGTTAGGCTTTGGTCTGCCTTTGTAAACCCCACATAAAAAAAAACTAATTGCTTTGGTTGTCTTTTTTCTTCCATTTGTGAAAGAGAAATCGTAGGTCACGCGTGGATTGAGATGTGGTAGGACAAAAATATATTTCTTAATATAATTTTATAACTGTTGGTGGTCGATGGTGTCTTATTGAATTATATGAGCCCAATGGTGAGGCCGATCGGTTGAAGAAGATGCATCAACAAAGTTGTTCATTTTGTCTCTCTTAACAAATATATATATGTAGAGAGTGTGTGTGTGTGATTGGATTCTATCTACTAATGATGCTGTCCACTTTTATATGTTTTTTAAAAGCATGAGTATAAGGACATTGCTTTTCATATATTTTTAAAAAGTTTAATTACAGTTATACCATTGAAAAGCCGTGGGTGTGTGTTCTTGAGTGAGCATGTCAGACCTGTTTCTGATAATTATCAGCCTAATGCTAAATTGATCATGCAAGCATCTGTACAATAGAAAAGATTACATGTAGCTATTATATTATGTAGCGTAATTTTCATTAATCAGATACCGAAACACAATGTCTACTCAATCATGTCCTTCTTGGGAAGGTCCATCAACAGGTCGACTAATTCACCGAAGAGAGATGACTTGAAACAGAGAGCTTAGATGCTTACGATCCTCCAGAATGCTCTCAAGTTCAGACTAATTCACTTGAGTCCAGTTTGAATATCCATCTCCAACTCTATATGATCTGATCGCCTTTGCTAAGAAAGGATCCAAAATACCTTCGTTAAAACCCGAATATCCACTCAAGAAGCTACCTTTCACTACTTAGAATTCAAATGATTTCCCATTATTTCTACCCATTAGTTGCTTGGATATAAGCATTAAATGATTCAAAATAGTGGGTGGAACAAAACCCATTTTCCTATTATTGTTTGTATTTGACGTAAGATCTTTGATCAAGAGTTGATAAATTAATGATAAAACCAAGCATGCAGAGCTTTAGCTCAATTGGTAGAGCGCTTTGATGTCATTACCACACTTGGGGAGTTCTCAACTTTTGGGTGGGGGTGCACAAAGTGGCGGATCTAAAAATTATTGTGGGGTGGGGCGAATTGCCTATTCGACAATTTTAAGTGAGATGAACTATGTATAGTGGTCATGCATTCAATCATCCTCAATAAATTCATCATTGTTTTCTCGAATTTCAGGTGGAGCGGCAGTCCGGATTCACCGGTCATGCATTCGGCACATACGTGCACTCATATGTGTGTATAAAAACATGAGAGAGAAGAAAGAGAGAGGGAGAAGACCGAAATGTATGTAGAGCCCACAAGTGATGTGCCAAGGCCCTACCAAATGATAAATCTTGTCCCCCTCGGCCTCCCCCACCTTCAAAACATATGAATATGATGAGATTGATTGCCCAAGATTGCTTCAAACACACATGTAGGACCCAGGAACTTTCCCACATTATATTGTAAAGCAATGTGTGTGTGCATTCAGGTCTTCATGTCACCGTGTGGCTTTTATTATTGGTTTTAAAACAATTAAATAGTCAAAGAGGCAGGTTAACACCCATAGTATTACCTCAAACGGTTGTTGTTGGTAGGGAGTTTGATTTATGTGCATGTAGACATGACCGATTCAAAATCAGTCCAGCGGTTAGAATCAGAACCAATTGTGGAACCACCAGTAACCAGAAGAACCATACCTGGAGCTGGGACTCAAAACCGAAACTAGAACTGACGGTTCTAAACCACCTCTTACTAAAGAAAAATATTTTTTAACATCAAATATCACAAGTTGAGCGATGGGAGTTTGTCTCCCCAAGAAGGCAGTTTCCCATAATAAATTTATTTTATTGAACGCGAACCTCGCAAAAATATTAATTTAAATCTCGGAAGGCATTCTATTTCGGAATTATCACAACTTGTGTGGACTTTTTTCAAAAATTTTGTTCCTTGTTTTTTCTAAATGTACAGTTGCAAAGGTTTTAGGTCAAAGGTCAAAGTCAAGCTGCGCCAAAAACTAAGACGAGGCAGGGATTGGCGAACCTTAAAGTGCAGCCATTATTATTGCCCTTTAAGACTGAAATTTGATGCAGCTGGTCTCTCAAAGGAGAACCAATGGCCATGAGTTGACTTGGGCCCGAATTCGTTGTTGTGGAATCTTAAACAAGTTTTCTTCTTCACACCACTCTCTCTTGGAGCTGTCACATTCAGTCAAAGGGTGGCGTTTTTAGAAACCAGTAGACATGTTAGGGCCGGTAATGAGCTAAACAAACCAAACCTAGTTCAGTTGAGAGGTCATAAGCACTTTAACTTACATGATAAATAATCATTATACATACACACATATATAGGGATGTTCATGGGGTGGGTCCCCTCCCCGAACGGGGCAAATTAGGGTTTTCCCTATTTGGTTCGGGGCAAACCTACTCATTCTTTTCTTCTGGATTCTTCTGGATGTATTCCTATTAATGTTTTGAGTATGTGTATCTTGATGTCTCTTTGTTGAAATTATTGCTTCTATTTTAACTTAGGTTTGCTAATCTTTCAAGTATAAAGAAAATCTTCCTAAATTTGAATACAAAAGAAGGCATTCATGTGCTAACTATTTATCAACGCGACAAAGAGGACTTTGTATTTGTGAATATTTGTATTCATATGCTAAAGTAACACATTACTATATGCATCATGAGCTTTTGCAACTTTAGTGATGGTTCACTGAGTCTTTTGTTAGAAGTGTCACTAAGATGATGTGTGACAATCTTCCTTAATTGTTTATATTTGTATTTGTGTGCCAAGTGCAAATATATTTCTATATTTGTATTCATATGTTAATGTAACACATTGTTAACCTTAATTTCTATACTTGAACTCTCTGCAATTCAAGTTTTAACTCATGATTCTTAAAATAAGATTATGTAACTTTAATTGGTTCAGCTTTGTCGTCGTCTTCCTAATATCTATTGGGCATGATGCTAGTTTGACTTAGCCATACTAAATTCTTTGTGATTTTGGTAAAAATTCTGCCAAGAATGAGATTTTTCCCCATGTCTCGTTGTTTTGTAAATCTCACGATTCATGTCAACTAGCTTTTGTTTCCTAGCTTCATTAATAGATGAAGAGAAACCTTTCGAATTGTCAATGTTGTAATGGTCGTCACAAATACTTATACTATCTATAGTTTATCGTATATCAGCTAATAACTATTTTTTATTTTGAAACCAAATATTTAGGTTGGTTTATTGTATGGGCTTCAATTCTACTCTTTGTTCTTCTTAACATGTTTATTTCAACTGAATTAACAGTACTTTTTATGGAGAATGTTGGATGCAAGTTAAACACATATATACAAGTGAAGAAATTGAAACAATCACTCATGGTTGAATGAAAACTAAAGTTGTAGAGGTATCTCTACTTGGGTTTATAAAAATACGAAACTTCGCTCATGTAAGGGATCACCCTTGCATGGACGGTCTGAAGCCCGGATAAAGGAGGAGGGTTGTGTTAGGCTTCTGACAACCAACGTAAAACTTTGTTGGACTTACCATGGATTCTATAAAAAAATAAAGAATTCATGTAGTCGGCCCCATCAAATATGAGAAGAGTCTTAGTTGTATTAGTTGTAGTAGAGTTTATAAAAATATAACTATCATAAACTGGGATTTGACTTGTGCCTTATGTGTGGATTTAAGTTTCGTATGTAGTTCTTCCAAACCTTAAACTAAGAACTCTTGGTGATCATGGCATTTGTGCATGTCAATATAGTTTTCGAAAACCTGAAGCTAATAACTGTTAATTATATGATCACTATGTTTCAAATAACATGTATGAATGTCTTCAGCTTGGTTTAAACACATTGGTGAACGTCGTCTTAGATTATGTAATATCTAGCTTCAAAAGAGATGATCTATCTTATATATTTCTACTATAAAACCTATAATTTAGTTCATAAAACAACAACCTTACACTCATAAATGCTTTAAACAAAAGACCCATGGAGGAAACGGGAGCGGGTTCCGGTGGAGACTCATCGGAGCATGGGGGAAACTTCCTGTCCTGTCATGAACAGCCCTACACATATTACATGTATGACAGGTCCAGTTTCGGTTTTTTCTTTTGAGTGCCAGGTTCTTTCGGAGCCGAAAACCCTTCGGTTTGATTACAATTCCAAGACCAATTCAGTCGGTTCCATAGGTAATTCAGTTCTGATTTGAACACGTGAGTCAATTCTAATATATATATATATATATATATGAAAAACCGGATCATGCACATGAGTGATATTGTCGGCTCATGTTCTATTGTATTTTGAGGGGTTATAAGGATATTTTAAAAATTATAAAGTTCAACCTTATTACACTAATGTAAACCCAATCTCTCTCTCTCTCTATATATATATATATATATATATATATATTAAAGAGACAGCAATGCAAAAACGGATTGGTGAGACCATCGTAATCATTGGCGTGGGCGCGCCTGTTCGTATGTGTAATGCTTACACATCGCATGCAAACGACGACTTATATACACCTTTGAATTTTTAAACAATCTTTGTAAAGTTTTGGATATTATTTCCTTACTATATATGTTTGTTCATATATTACTTATTTATTTTAAATTACTTGTCTTATAAATGAAAGATATTGATCATCAGCAAAATGGAGCAGACTTTATATGGTGGAAAAGGATGGGCGCTTGCGAAAAATGAAACCATGCGCGTCCTCTCCGTGTGTGGAATTCAAGTCAGGATCCATTAGAGACTTAGAGCAAAAGGCAAGACTTCGTCTGCAACTGCAGCAGCGGACCGTCTTCCCTCAGTGGGTCCTAAACAGTTTTATTAGAACGGTTTCCGAATCGAACCGTTCCGCGAGATCGAATGACTTCAGTCGGCCTGCATAGATTCTTTCCTTTTTCCAATTAAAAATATCGAAAAATTGTGAAGCAACTAACTGAAAACGAGAAAGGTTTTATAATGACATTAAAAATGGGAAATTTAACCATTTCTTATGTTATTTTGGTTCGAGCAAGCCGAGTCCAACTCGGCTAAGTCAATGTGGTCCTAACCATATTATACCGATCTGTCATTATGTGGCTTCTATCACTTAGGTATGGATTTTTCAATGCGGTCCTAACCATATTATTCCGAGCTGTCATTATATGGCTTCTATCACTTAGGTATGGATTTTTCTTTTCGATTGTGGGTGGCCTGTAACTCTGCTCACGTGAGGGATCACCCATGGCCGGTATCAAGCCCGGATAAAAGAGGAGGTTTACGTTAGGCTTACGACAATTAGCGTAAGAACTTGTCGAACTTGTTTACCATGAATTTTACAAATTATAATAGAGCTCTGTGAAAACAAAGAATCCACGTAACCGACCCCATCTAGTACGGGAAAAGGGTTAGTTGTTGTTGTTGTATCATGGGTGGCCTGTGCTTCTATATTAGGCCATGGCATGTAGAAACAAATTATCGTGAACCACCGACAGATCATAAGCAACTCTTGATGGAGTTATTGCCATGTAACGATCTTTGGGATGGGCCTTGGCCCCGTTTTCTCACCAAAAAAAAAACGTGGATGTATAGCGAGATGGACCGGCTCAGCCCCATGCAAACGGGGTTATACGGGTTCCTCTGGGCTGTATTGTACTTCACAAAAAGAATATTATTGTGGGCGCCTAATACTTTTAAAGCTACTGAATACCTTCTTCGCTTACACTTTATTACATCTGCTGGTGTACCGAATCCAAATTTTCTACACCGAACACCACAAAAGATCTTGCCCTCAAAATAGATAAACAAAAGAAAAAAGAGGTTAATTGTGATATAAATATAGAGAGAGAATCTTAAAGAAAAAAGAGGTTAATTGTGTTATGAAAACATATATATATATATATATATATATATAGAGAGAGAGAGAGAGAGAGAAAAGAAGGATAATATTAGCTGCACAATGTTATTTCATGCATAATATTGTCCAAACATTTTAACTATACGATTTCTTCAAATCGACCATTGAGATTTGAGTCAAATTTATTTTGTACTTCCACATGAGTGTATTAAATGCAAAGTGATTCAAATTTTTACAATCCATCTCAAAGATCGAACAGTGGATTTGTTTGTGTAAAATTATGCATTAAATAACATTGTGTATCTCTTTTTCTCTCTTTATATATAATGTATGTATATATAGTGATTGGATTTGACCACTACTGAATTCACTTACTCACGCTTGATTGTTACTTTTCGTTGAGCGTGTAATAACAATGCACTTTATTCTTTTATGAAAACCCTTAAAAAAATTTAAACTATCCTTATGCTACTAAAAAATTAGTGGGCATGAGTGAGCATATTAAAAGTGAGCAAATCCAGCTTATATATATAAGAAAACAAGGAAATGCTAAACATTCTCTCCTACCAAACTCTATTATATTGTACATATGGCATGGATCGAATCACCTGGCAACATCGATATATGAGTGCATTAATGCGATGCATGATTAGTTCTTTGATCATTACCGTATGATTTAATCACATGAACAAAGGGAGGTTGTCTATTAGCTTACCACAGTCTCTCTCTCATATATATATATAAGGTTGACAATTATATTATGAACTGCTTGACATTTACGAATGCGAGTTGCAAGCGCCAAAGTTCCAAAGCTCTTGACGATAAACACTAGTGACGTTTAGTAGAATACATCAGCTTGCCTAAAAATAAAATTCCATTTTAACTTGGAGAATTTTCTGTATATATTTATTTCTCACAAAGTTTCCCAGCTTTACACAAACGCACCGAGGTTATTACAAGAAAACCTGTTGCGTTCTATTGGTAACTGTATATGTGAAATCACACTTTTTTTTGTCACTAAAGAATCAATGAATCTGCAATTTAACGATACAAACAATAAAATGACATTAAGAACGTCAGCATTGCATCCCAAATGGACGGTGAACGTAACGTCCTTAACGAAGAAGAATGAAGGCATTTCCGTAAACGGGAAGGTTTCGCGTGCAGTCCACGTTGGTTTGGCGATAGATCGGCATTTCTCATCGGGAAGGTGGGTTTGGTGGTGATGCGGGGCCCAGTTTTATTTCGGCCAGCGTGGAGAGCACCTCCTTCATGCCCGGCCTCCTTTGCGGGATCTCAGCCGTACAGGACAAAGCCAACTCGAGCATCCTGACCATCCGATCGACCCCCACGCCCTTCATCGTGGGGTCCACCGCCTTCTTCAAGCCTGAGGTGGGTCCCGTCACTAACGCCTTTACCCACTCCACCAGAGCCACGTCACCTTCTTCCCCAATTGCCCTCCGCCCTGTCACCAGCTCCATGACGAGGACTCCGTAGCTGTACACGTCACCCCTGGTAGTGGCCCTCCACGTCTGCCCGTATTCCGGTGCCACGTAGCCAACTGAACCGGCGATCACCGTGCTGACATGGCTGTCTCCCGGCCCCACTACCCTGGCTAGACCAAAGTCCGTCACCCGCGCCTGGCCGGCGGCGTCAACTAGCACGTTGCTCGCCTTCACATCTCGGTGTACCACGGGCGGGTAGCACTCGTGGTGGAGGTACACGAGCGCCCTCGCTACCCCTTCTGCTACCTCGACGCGGCGTCGCCACCAGCCGAGACGCTTCTCTGACATCGCTTGCTCTAGGCTTCCTCCCGGTATGAACTCGTAGACGAGAAGCTTCTCCTGTCCGAAGAGGCACCAACCATACAATGCCACTAGGTTCGGGTGGCGCCACCCCATTCCGCCGCCACTCAATACCTCCATCTCAGCTCGGAACTCCTTCTCAGCCTCAGCACCCTCTCTTTGCAGTTTCTTTACTGCCACGTCCCTTCCGTCCGGCAGCGTTCCTCGGTACACCGTCCCGAACCCGCCATCCCCCACAATTCTCCTTTCGGAAAAGTTTTCAGTCGCCATTAAGATGTCACTATAGCTGAATGCCGTTTTGTCGAGCCGGAAAACTTTCACTGGGTCGGAGGACGAAGAGAATGAAGCTGAAGATGTTGGCGTGGCATCAAGTGCAGCCTTTGTGTTCACAAGAGCCAACTCAGCCATGGACCCGTCCGTCGTTGAATTTCCGCTAACATGACAAAAGATGACGGAGAGGATCGCACAGAGTATGAGGCCCAAGCTGAGCGCAGGAAACACAATCGAGAACATTGCAGCTGTGCGGCGACGTCGAACAGGCTTCACAGCGCGCGGCAGCTGTGACTTGCAGGTGGAATTGGTACCATCAAAGATGCAAAGTTTGGGGTCACCTTGGAAGGAGTTCTGGTCGAAAGTTCCGAGTTGGCCTGACATCGTCACCGTGCCGCTAAGAAGCGGATTGAATGAAACGTTAAATTTGTTTAATTGGCTGAGTCGCGACAAGGAAGCTGTCGGGAACTTGCCGGAAAAGTTGTTCCAGGAGAGGTCTAGGCTCTGAAGGCACGTAAGGTCGCCGAGCTCATCAGGGATCTGACCGGAGATATTATTGTAAGTTACATTGAGCACCTCAAGTGGGATCCTGCCGAGCTCAGGAGGGAGGCTGCCGGAGAAGCTGTTGTATCCGAGATTGATGAGGCTGAGCGTCTTCATCTCGCCTAGTGAGGCAGGGATCTCGCCGGAGAAGTTGTTCCCAGTAAGTTGGAGGTAGCCGGAGATGGCAAACTTTTGGATGACTTTGTTACCAGATTTTTCACATAATGGAAAGAGCGCCTGACCCTTGAGAACACTGTCCCAGATTCCCCGGCAACTTCTACGGTTTAGAAGAGTGTAGACGAAGCTGAACGGGGGGTACATCGCAGGAATCCACCGCTTCATTGTGAGGCACTCACCAGAGCCGACAGGATCGACGAGGTTCTGCTGGTTAAACACAAAAGTGGGATCCGGATTGTTGCCTATCTTGGATATCTCTCTTGGAAGGCTGCCGGAGAGCATATTGTCGGCCAAGTTCAGCCATAATAAGCTACTGCAGTTGCCAATCTCGGGAGGGATTTCCCCTGTGAGTGAGTTCTCTGCAAGCATAAGCCAAAGGAGAGAGGTTAATTTCCCAATTTCCTTCGGGATTTTTCCGGTGAGCTGGTTGTAGGAGATATCAAGTGCTTGGAGCCCTGTGATATTGCCGATTTCTGGTGGAATGCTGCCGGAAAATGAGTTGTTAGTGAGGACAAGGTATTTGAGGCTTGGAACTTGCGCGAACTCCACTGGAAGATTCCCGGAGAATCGGTTGAAGCTGATATCTAAGCGAGTTAAATTAGGAATGTTGAGAATGCCGGACGAGACGATCCCTCCTGTATAGAGGTTACCTTGGAGGGATAGCGACCGAATCTGTCGGAACTGGCCAATCGTCTTTTGAATATCTCCGGAGAAATTGTTCCTGCTGAGGTCGAGAAACGTCAATTTGGAACAATTCACAAGACTAACGGGCACATCCGGATCGAAGCTGTTGTTTCCCAAGACGAGAACTTTCAGTTCCGTCAAAGAACCAATTTCCGTCGGTATCTTTCCGGAAAGCTTATTTCCCCACAGATTCAGCACCTCTAAGCCCCTGCATCTTGCAATTTCGGGCGGAATCACTTCCCCAATCGCGTTCTCCGACAGGTCTAGAGCTGAAAGATTACAACCTCTGGTGAAAATCTCGGGCCTTAACTCGCCGGAGATGTTGTTCTCCGAGATAGAGAATTCCCTCAGACTGGCGAACCCCTGCCACAGAGGTCCGGTGAACAAATTGGCGCTGAGATCAAGAGAACGGAGCGTGGAGCACCCGTCGAAGCAGCCGAGAATGTCACCAGAGAATTGGTTCCCGGTAAGATTCACGGTGACAAGCTTTCCGCAATTGGGCGGGAAACTCGTTGTGATCCCTCCACCGAGACGGTTCACTGTGACATCCAAAGTCTCGAGGTTTACCAATCCGGAGACGTTCAGCTCCCCTTCGAGGATGTTGAAAGAGAGGTTCAGATACCGGAGGCTGGCAATCTGTCCGAGGTCCGCCGGAATCCGCCCGCTGAAAGCATTCAGTGAAAGATCCAAACTTTGAAGTGCCGTGAGAGAGGAGAAGCGAGGGTACAACCCACCGCGAGTAGTGGAGTTGGACAAGTCGATTCCGATGACTCGGCCGCCGGTGCAAGTGATCGCTGGCCAGTTACACGGAGACACGTCATCATCCCTCCACAATTCATACTTCCCTCGGTAAACAGTGTTGCTCTGTCTGAAGAATGTCTTCAGGTCGATGAGAGCGTCTCTGTCCGTCTTCAGGGAGTCACCAGAGACGATGGTGATCAGGAAGAAGACAACCAAGAAAACAACCTCTCTGCGGAAGCATCGCCTGAATCCGATCATCTCCCCGCCTACACACCGATTTCGTGACCATCAGAGTCCTCTTCTTCCCCAACAACTACCTACTCCTCCTTGTTGGCTTCCTCTCAGTGCTCCGTATATAGGTCGCGGACTCAAGTGAGAATCGGAAAAAGGAAAGGGTAGCACCGAGAGCGTCAGCTCAACGGTAGAACTCTTGAGTCCTACGTTGTCATGGCCAGAGTACGATTCCCAGGAGTTGCATGCATCTTCCCTGAGATAGATTATATGCACTGCAGATTTCATTTTTGACTCTTCTTGTTGGTGTTTTAGTTCAACTCTTTGCCGTCCATTTTGGTAACACTCGTTTGAAGGGTTAGACGAGTTAGCCACCAAATTTGACCAGACTCGGCCTAGCTAGCACATTGGGTTTACACTTCAAGCATAGCTGTTACGACTCAAATAATCTCAACTACATAAACTTAGACTAACTAAATATGAATTACTCGTTAAAATTAAAAAATAAATAACCTTTCGACTGGAATTTCCGTCTCAAAACTTGATTTTCAAGCCAAGAATTAAGTGGAAAATTTAGTTTTATATAAGTTTTGTTCATTAACTACATAAGGTTTTAGGACCCCAGAGAAATGGAACACGCAGCATTCATGTTCGACTCGACTCGATAAACATAATCAGCCAGCTCGTGTTTCTCTAATTTATATGAACCAAACATGAACGAGCTCATGGCTAGGTGGATCGAGACCCACGAGCAACTTGGTTCACTTACACTTGGGTAGATCTAGAATTTTTGTGGAGTGAGGTGAACTGCGTATTCGATTATTTCAAGTCGGGTGAACTATGTATAGTGGCCGTTCATTCAATAGTTTTCTAATTTCAATTGGCACGACTGTCCCACCTCGCCTCAATGTAGACCTGTCATTGCAAACCAAGTTTCTTCGTGCGGTAGGTTTTAGCAAAAAGTGGCTGTTAGTGGAAGGTATTAGAAATATCCGATTCATTTTCTCATGCACGTGTGGGTCCTGATTTTCTTTCATTATACACGTGCGCAAAAAGTTTCTTCGTTGACCGTTGCTAGGTGGGTCGGAAAATAATTGGAAGGGAAAAACTTTCGGGTTCGAACCTACTCTTTACCTAATATTTCCATGTCAGGCGACGTGATTTACTGAAATTCTTGGTGCTGTCCGACTTTTGCGATAATCACCAAGCAGATCGGGTTGGGAAGGGAGGCAAATCCGTGTCTGGCTTCGTAATAGGTCCACACCCGAAAAGCTAAACACAAACCATGTATTTTCTCATACAGGAGGCATACATGTCGAATTTTTTTTCTTCTTTTGTAACTTTGAGTGGATGGGGACAAGGACTTTTCAGGTAGTATTTGCATTTGGCTTTCATATTTAGCGTTATATTGCTAGGGATTTCGTGTTTCTGGTTGTGTTCTTGTAGTCGTATTCTTTGTTTGCATTAGAGGCATATCAACTTGACTACAACCCTTGTGTATGATTCCATATTAGATCATGTTGCTTGTTTATAACTTGTCTCCTTATGCGTTTAAACTTTTTCAAGCTTGATCATTAAGCTTTGCTTTTCATCGATGAAAGGAAATCCCAGCTTGTTAAGACGGCCAAAATTTTGCTGATAGCTGATCTCACTAGCTTATATGAACCAAGCCTAGCTAATTTTGTTCCGTATCTTCGGCCAAGCTGAGATGAGCCTTGAACTAGAAGAAACCAGCCGAAACATGAGCAGGTTCGAACTCCCATTTGGCAGCGCTAGCTAGTTGAAAGCAAAAGTTCAGCATGTATCTGGAATTCAGCAAACAATGGTGCATAACATAGAATACGGGTGAAAGATGGGTGTATATCAGGAAATTTCCTCAATTATAAAACGGCAATTTAATTGAAAGCTTTGTTCTATACGTTAATTCTGAACGCACGTGTGGATGGGCAACAAGGAGAGGCTTTGCAATTTGATGAGGGGTTTGAAGATTGAAAAGTTTTCCATCATTGCTTTGCCAATTCGGTTCTTGTTTGGTATTGTATTAAACGTCACCGTTTAGATGGTGGAGAGGGCGATCGTTATCACAATTGGTTTATTTGTCTCACTGCTTAGCACGCGTTATCAAATTATTCAGCGTCTTGTTCTTAGTCTACACCATCGGGCATCCGCAAGCTGACTGCTGCGAGCCTGGTCAGCCCGCTACGGGCGAAAAGCTCTCATAAAGCAAACGAGAGAATGTGGAAGAGAGAGGAAGATGAAAAAGGAGGTAATGGTTGGAAGCGAAAAAAGATGTCATATATTACAGTATTAAATCTAGTTTCAAGTTTTTAACAATGTTTATAGTTTTGGGATCAACCAGTTCTTTCAAGAAGGTCGATGACCTGATCGTAGGGTACCAAAGCCCCCCAACAACAGCAGCCCTAACTATAGCTCTTGTTCCTTGTGGATAAGTTTGAAAACACAAAACGAAGCACCGAGTCAACAAAAGAAATTGAAATCAGCTTCAATTGAAGCACTAAAATATGAGACAAGAGCGATGAAGCACAAACAAACAAACAAAAATTGAAATGAACTTCATTTCACACATTAAAATATCACAGGAACGATGAAGCACGAGTGAACAGAAGAAATTGAAACCAGCTTCACTTCACACACTAGAACATCAAACAAGAGCGACAAGGCACGAGTCATCAAAAATTATCTTCCCCTCACACGCCAAAACATCAAACAAGAGCGATGAAGCACGAATGAACATAAATGAGCTTCACTTCGCACACAAGAGCGACCAACCACGAGTCAACAACAAAAGAAATTGAGATTAGCTTCACTTCATACAGCAACCGTCAGACAAGAGAACATTGCATCAAACAGGACGCACCTTCTGTGTTTTCTTATCAGTTAGAGGCCGGAAAGCCGCGACCTGTCAGGAGACAAGATTTTAAGCATGGAGAGCGGATCGATTTCTGGAGGCCTTCGATGTAGAGGCTGCCTTGTTGGTTCTCTTCTCCTGACCACCATTGTGGCCTGGGACTCTCTGAAGACGGTGCGCTCATAAACCTGAGAGAGTTCAGCTTAGCAAGCAACACTGTGAACCGCGGGAACTTTGAATTCTGGAGGGAGGATGACATCTTGTCGTGTGGTCAGGAGTCACTTGCATCTGCGAAGGTGTCACCAGGATCGACTTGTCCAACTCGGCAAACCCAGGCGTTCTGTACCCTCAATTCTCCTCCTTCACAGCACTTATGACCTTCAACTTATGAGTCGACCAACCACATGGCGGGGAAACACAAACTACTCGTAGTTTGGCTTGATTTGGTTCATGCCGAGCTCGTTCATTTAACTTGGGATCTAAATGGACTCTGAGTCGACATATGTCTGGATCATTTAGTTGAGTATGTGGACTAGTTATGAATAACGTTAGCAGTGGTTGAATATGTGGACTAGTTATGAATACGTATGCTACAAAACCCTGCTAACCAAACTAATGTTGTGGGTTACATCTACTTTAGTAGTTGAGGTCATGAGTTCAATATCCGGAGCATGCATCTGGCTTCAGCCTCACCATTTACCCAAAAGTAAGAGATGCAAGTAGAACATAAAATTGTACAAAATTTTTATTTAAATGAGATGATTTCCCTTTTAAAGGAAAATTACATAAAATTTAAGAAACAACTTTAACAAGCAAGTCATATTCGACCCATCTTAGCTCACGTCATGTTTGGCTTGCGCCGGGTTCTGCTCAAACAAACAAACAAGCAGAATAAAAAGAATAACCTAAGCCAACGAACAAGTCACAAACAGTCCCCTTTCACTTCACACTCAAAGAAGAGTGAGCCAATCTAAGTTGAGCATGGAGGTAGAAGTTTTCTTTGGTCTCACAATGATGAAGTGTTGGCCTGCACCAGCCTCGCTCTAGAAGCCGAGTAGAACTTAACTCAAAGGCCACTGAACAAGCTGAGATGAGCCTAACAAGGAGCAGCCTATTACACAAGGGATGGGTGAATACAAGATAAAAAGACTCCTTTAGATGTTTGACACCTTACAGAGGCCAATTAGCGTTACATCTTTTAAAATTCCAAATCAAGCAAATCCAGTATTTAACTTTGAAAAAACAAGTAAATCCAATCTGAAATATATTACTTGGGCTTCAAACCATTTGCTTTGAGGAACGGACAACAGTTCCAAGCCATGTTTCTTCCGATGGGTCAACTTCTCCTTTCAAGGCCTTGAGACTGTGACTTGTACCAGCCTAATAAACAAATCAAAGTGTGCTACTCATATAACAAGAAAACTTGAAATGATATAGAAAGACAAATGCATGAGATATTACCTTTACAATGTAAACAGGTATCCCAAGCTTCGCAATCATGGCAGCTTCTGTTACCTTCGTTATCATTCCTCCAGTTGTATCATGAGATGCCACCGTGAATTCCACTGTAATTCCCGAGGTGTTAAAACAAGGGGATTCTTTCACAGACACGCACACGGCACACAGGGAGGAATGAACAAGTTAATGACCGATGAATACAAGGAACAAACATTCAGTTTCTCCGTTTATGCTGCTAAAATGAAGATCCACTAAAAGGAAAACTATTTAAAGAAATAAATGCAACAATATTGAGCTCCCATCTTCAACACTAGCATCATCAAGGTTAGGAAAGAGCTTTCAACAGCATCCCAAGGATAGACAAGGAGGAAGGATTTGAAAGCTTCTTATCTCAGTGTTTCGTAGGTATTAAAAACAAGGGCAACGAGCTTATTACATCAACTCCTCAAGTTTTATCAAAAGTTTTGCTGCAAGTGTTTGTGGATATACACATGGATCCTCCTCTTTCATGAAGTAGTTGTGAGTATTCATCATCTAGAGAGCAGTTCAAGGACCGCCTAAAGCGAGTTGAGGATCAAAACCAGTCATTTCTAAAGGTCGAAAAATCTCCCCTTCTCTACAGGGAAAATCACACTCATTAAACAAATGTTCACATAGCTCTTAAAACTGCTAAGGAAGCTTAGATGGAAGACTGTTCTCTTCCTGCCTGGAAACATTGTTTTGCAGCCGTGCAGAGAGTTCTGTGTATCAGGAACAGATGCCAAATAATTCGTCCATTAACTGGTAAGTATGTAGTACTTGGTCAATGCTTTCCATGCAAGTGGGAAGGTCTCATGGTTCCCAAGACTTTCAGGGCCTAGGCAAGTTCCTGGATGACATTAACGCTCATACCCAACCATCTAGGGAAACGTACTAAAGCAAGGTTTTCGTCAATATGTTGATTGAAGAGAAGTTCTTCAAGGAGTATTCCTGTAACTCTTTTCCAGATGAAGTTAACCGACTAGTCTGAATGCTTCCTTGGGAAAAAACAGGAAGTCAGCTTTTAGTAGGCACCTACATGTTGCAGTATTTGTGGAACCAACGATACTTTTCCAAAAATTAGTGATCCATTCCCCTTCTAGGTCAATGACACTGGTAACCTTGTTTGTCCAAGGGGTGGCATCTTTCCTGTCAAATACTGTCGCTTATCTTCATTTCAAACTCGGCTTCTATTTTCTTCAGAAAAACCAGTGGGCTTTTTATCTAAAGCAAACAGACTTGCTCTTTACAAGATCTAGTCCAGCTATTGCATTCATATAAAAGTCTCGCTCAAGAAGATAGGTATCAACTTACCATCCCTTTCCCAATGTTTAAAAATCAAGAAGACCCAGCCTGACATCTTGCATGGCTCTGTCCAAATTTATAGACCTGTTCCAACGTAGGTGACCAGGGTGGATGTTGCCAGCTAGAGAATCAAGATCTTCAGACATAGTTGGAGTACTATGGTAAAGATAAGCACAAGAAATGGAAACACAATGGGACAGGTGGACATCTACATGACAGACAAATCCAGAAAAAAAGATATGGAACATCCCAGAATATTTAATATGATTTGATAACTACCCACAATAGCAATTGAAATTCAAAGTCGTCTTTATGTGAAAGCAGAACAGTCAAAAGTTAATAGGCATGAATCACTGAGATGCCAGGAGACTTATATAGTGTCTACTGTCTTCTGTTTACTGCATGCTTTCTCCATTTTATTTGTCTGTATCACCTATATTAGTGACATTTAACTTGGGCTTTCAATGGAAGTTTTACATTTCCTTCAACAAACTAACAAGAACAACTGAATAGATTTTGAAAAACATACTGCCACGAATTCACCTTTCCCAATGAAAAGATCCTGTCACATCAAAAGTTTCTGTAATTTTAGACCCAGACGTAAAGAAATCAGTTGAGTACTTTTTTGTTGTTTTGGATTTTCAGCAAAAAGATGTCGCAGCAGGAAAAACATCATCACCTTGGCATTTAATATGCTCCAGTCTTGGCTTTGCTACATACCAGCTACCATCTTCATTCACAACTGTGAACGTTATGAAAAAGTTGGTCACTGCAGTTAGTACAGGTACTAAATGAACAAGGACATCGAAAGAAATTGCAGAAAGAAAAAAGAAAAAGAATTCAAAAGAGATAGGCAGGCACCTATCTCACGTAAGAGTACAGCATTCCTATCCATTGGAGGTCGATCATATACTCCCATAACATCTGTCTTTGGTCATATTAAGGAAAGCAATTTCTCAAGGATTCACAGAAAAAGTTTAAAGTGATTAAAGAATGCCAAATTGAGTATGGAGGAAAACTTGCAAAGGCTTAATGTGAATGCAATTGATATCATGATAAAGTATCATATGGATACAAGGAAAACAACATGTTGAGGCCTCAATTCTTGAGCAAGATGGCGAATTATTACATCGCCACTTAATATGGTGCATCCCTGCAGAAAAAGTACATGGATCACAAATTCGTGATTTGTTTACGTGCATGTTTTTCTTTCTTTTGATTCCAACAGAACATTACATATTGAGATCAGCACAGAGAATAGAATTTATCCAATCGGGATGAATCTCATTCCACATACAGGACCCTTGTGTTTTGGCCAATGATCCAAATATATCAGCCAGCCTGTTAGTCTCCAAACAAAAGATATATCAAAATGATCATGGCAGCTAGCATGAAGAAAGATTTCTCTAAGTAATGCACCCTCATATGATCGATCTTCCTCCATTCTAATTGATGGCTTTAATTGCAGACAGAGAATCGCTCTCCATACAGCCCTATCTGCCATGCAAATATGAGTCCTTCATGGATCGCTGCCAGCTTTACCCCCATACGGGCACATGATTCTGGATAATTGAGTAGCTTTCCCAGCTTTGAATTGCCCTTGCTCATTCCTAATGACGATGCCTATTCCACTGGTTTGTCTTTCTTGAGTGTCCAAAATTAATGCATCCCTGTATGCATGAATCCAAAATTTGAGTTGGCTTCAGTCAAGATTAAGTCATGCACAAAAATTGAGGTGGTCCTGATTGCAGAAACTGATTTCTGTCGCAAAACTAGTACAATTGGAAAGGTCTCATTGCGAGTTTTCTGCCGATATATATTGAAGGGGTTTCAATGAGAATCGGTGGTGCTAGGCTCAGTCAAAGTAGTGTAGGTTCAGTCAACCGCGATTCTGGATAATTGATTTCTCGGATTTGTCTTTCTAGTCTCTCGCCTATGATCTTCATAGTTTGGTCCATCACTTCGTTGAAAACTCCTCCCACAATTTGATCTCCTCTGTGCGGATTTTTGAGAAGTTAATGAGATCTCTGTTGATTAGTTACCTCTGGTACCCCATAAAAACACATAAACCTCCAAATCTGGTTAACTCATTCTTCACCTCGAATCCTCGTGTCAACATAAGTTTGATAATATACATTACCTGCCGAGTAACACTTCTCCACATTATCCCCTTTCCCCCATTCTACCTTCTGCATTCACTCCAAATCCATTTGACAGCTTCCATTTCAATTTGACAAACTCTTCTGCAGACATCCTAGCTTCAAGGAGAAATGATTTTGGGAGCATGTTGTCTCACTATGAGACGGATTGTTGAATCGCATGTGTTCCAAAGCTAGTGACAATTGGTCTTCGTTGGCCCCAACAAGGTTTCTAAGCAATTTGGTGATCAGATACTTTTCCATGTACTATGTTATCATATAACTTCAGTATCTCCCAATTTGGTGATTGTTGATCTTCCTCCATATCTTCTACCAGGGCAGTCCTAAAAGATCTTTTCCATCGCATGTTTCCCACCTTTTTTGTCTCTCCTCCACCTCCCTCTTGCTTGCCTACTCCATCTCTTTTCTCCATTGTAAGCTAGTCCTTCATTCAGTTTAGGGGGTGAGGTAACTTCAAGTTCCTCACCGTTATCTATACTTGAATTTCTTTATTTCGCTAGACCAGCTGAGACAGTCCTCAATTTGCTTATAGTATCTGCTGTTGGTGCATGCCCCTCGTATCTCCCGTGCACTTGTTTTGTTCATAGTATCTGTTGTTGGTGTATGCTCCCCTTGCCACTCATGCACTTGTTATGTTCTGGTTTCTCTTCCTACTTCATTCATGTCATCATCTTTATTTCTGGCTTCTGTCCTTAGTCCTTCCCATGTCGAATGGTTCCATACTAGTAATAAAACAAAAGGCATTCTTTGATACCTTAAAGGAAGCCATTGAGGTGATGCTAAGTTGGAGTACGATAGCATCACCCCGCGTTGAAGGGGGTTGTCAGAAGTGATCTTGATCTCAACTCGACCACTAAAACCTACCCCATTTATATCCCCTGCTTTCATATTATCCACTTACATCCATCAACCTATGGCGTTTCCCACTTTCTCCCAGCCTTTTTACTCATTAGAGAATAAGGTAAATCCATAATCCTGACCCAAAAAATTTCGTGATCAAAGTGCATCATTGAAGGCCTCATTTTTACATTAGATTCCTTCATCAAACACAACTGGTTCTTCTTAAAGTATCAAGGGCAACCCTTAAGAATCCTCCTAATCTCTTTTTCTGTCGAAATCAAAGAGAATCAAGTTCTCTACACAAGATTAGAAACTCAAGCCCTTAACCCCACCCCCCCCACCCCCCGGATCTTCTGCATCAATCCTCCCAAGACTACCATATTATATGGCCTTATTGGTATCAGCATCCCCAACAAGAGAAAGAGAGGCTAAGCTTCATGCTCATGCTCTTCTTCTTCTCTGATGTTGCATGCTATCAGTTCTTCCTCTTTCCCTGAAGGTTTCAGGTTTTGGTACCCCTCTACTAGATCTTCAACCATTAGGGAGTCAAGTCGAGCCCCTTACGATCCTGCCTCACCCACCGCTTTCATGCTACCATGAAGACTAGCGCCTCCAGATGTGGTACAATCGCTTTCATGGTTTCAAACCCTGTTACACTAGGAAGACCCCTCTCTCTGAAAGATCCCTTCAGAGGACAGTTGAAGTTGATGTTCCAAATTATGTTTAAGAGTGAAGAAAAGTTGATTATTTAGGTGTTAAACCAATACCAGCCGAACCAATAATGAAAATCTATGTTCCACTGTTTGTGTGTGTGAGAGAGAGAGAAAGAGAGAGAGAGAGAGAGAGAGAGAGAGAAATTTCGTATTACTGCTGAAAAGATGGTTATCAATCTAACTAAAAAACTAACTCCAAATTGCAAAACTAAGAAATCCAAAAAAGTGGTCCCCACAGATACACATCCGTGCTTCAGTTACCATATCACATGTCTAGATGGAACATTTTCCATCTCAGAGAATACTAACCTGAGAACTGTCCAGCACTGCATCGCCATGCAAAACCTGGAAAAAAAGACAGATATTGGCACTGCAAAAGTTTAAGAATGAAAAGGGCAGAACACAAGAAGAAAAATAAACGTAAAATTCCAAGAAGAACCCAAAATATTTTATGATTGAAATAATTAAAACCACTTTGACAAGTTTTGTCCATATGCAATCTATTAATCCAGCGATTTCAAAGTATGTAAGATGCAGTAAATTTTCCCTCTCAGATAATGGTGCATACAACCATAGAACAAAATGGAGGTTCAACTCAAATTCATGAAAGAAAAGGTTGAACATTATGGCTCTTTAAAACTGCTTTAACAACTAGCTTAACATCTAGACAAGCTAAGAAAGTCAACAACAACAACAACAACAACAACAACTACAACAACAACTAAGCCTTTTCCCATACTAGACGGGGTTGGCTACATGGATTCTTTGTTTCCACAGATCCCTATCGCGTGCCATGTTAGCAGTTAACTCCCAATAAGCTAGATCATTCTTTATTGTTTTTTTCCAACACTTTTGTGGTCGTCCTCTACCTCTTTTAATACTTTCCAAATTTAGTTTTTCTAACCTTCTTACAAGTTCTTCTTTTGATCTTCTTTCTATATGTCCAAACCATCTTAAACGATGTTCTCTCATTTTATCCTCTATTGGTGTCACTCCTAATTTGTTTCTAATAACCTCATTATGTATACGGTCTTTTCTTGTATGACCACTCATCCATCTCAACATCTTCATTTCTATCACAGACATCTTTTGTACATGTTGATGATTAACTGCCCAACACTAAGAACCATAAAATATGGCAGGCCTAATTGCTGCTCTATAATATTTACCTTTTAATTTTAATGGTATCTTCTTATCACAAAGAATACCATATCGTATGCGATATGCGATAGAAATGAATGTAATTTTAATGGTTTCTAATTACAAGCTAAGTCACACAGACACTTCTAAGGGGTGGAGTGTCGACCTCGACACTGGTGCGACACCGACACCGACACCGACACCAACACCGTGTCGGGTGCGGCATGGCAAAAAAAAATTGTAACTCACGGTTAAATGGGTCCGGATAATGAAGATTGATTTGTGTATTATGATGAAATTAGTAGTTGTTTACCATTTATATGTTTTGCTTTAATATAAACTTATAAAGTTGTGTACTTGCTAATGTAGACTTGTAGTTGTATATCATATCAGCTTCAATGATTTTGGGTGCGAACAATTGGTTTCTTATTACTCAATGTGATTGGATTCTTGACTCCATACTGTATGCCTTTGCACAGAATAATCTTTGTCACCAAACACATTTAAAGACCAAGAACATTACCACATCAATAGAACAGAAGAGTATGACATCACTAGTGGATCCTAGCACAAATACTAGTATATGTTATATCCTACTAAAGATCTCAAAATTCTTTGAATCCATAACTTCGATATTTTGTAGCTCATAAAATGATTGTAAGTTTCAGATCATTATGTGAGAACTTGCTAATTGATACCTATGTGCACCCAAAATTAGAAAATACTAGTTGTATTATGATTGATTTATTTAGGTTGAATATTATATATAATATATAATATTATATACCCTAGCCGTGTCGCCGCACCCAAAATTTTTGAAATTTGCCGTATCCCGCACCCGCACCCGTGTGACATAGATTACAAGCTAAGAAAATCAATGTAGCAAAAATCATATTGTATGCGATACAGGCGTATCGGTACCTTAACCGATACTATTCAGGTACTTATATCGAAAAATACATTTATCGCACCTATCGCAGCATATCATAAAATACGCCGCGATATAGGTCATGTTTCATATGATACACTATGTATCGTACAATACAGTTTAAGTTTTAAAATTCATATTTTAAAAAAACATAGTTTAGGTATGTTTTGACCCTTCTAGATGAGCTTCTTTGGCTGTTCTTGCATGTCTATCCCTTCTTCTCTTCAAGACCAACTCCTTGCTCTCTAAAAATCCCATACATATTCAACATTCATTAATAGTTATCAATCCTAATTTTGAAGTGAGGCTCGAGAGCGACGTTGAATCTGTTATCTCTGGTACATATTGCAGAATTTTTTTATGTTTTTCTAAATCTTTTTAATATTTTGTTAAAAATAATTTAAAAATAACCTGTACCATACCATATTGTATGATACAGGTGTATCGATGCCCCATACGATAGGGGTCCAATACAATATTTACAACATTGAAGAAAACCAAGAAGCCTTTATGACAAAAATACATAACGCATCAAAAAGCATAGAAGAAAGTACACTATTAAGAACCTAATAAGGTTTAAGGAAAAAACTGTTTGAAATTCTATGTATAATGTATTTTACGTATCTGAAAAGCCAAACACATTTTCTGAAATACCTATGTGAGACAGCATATTCAATTACCGTAATTACCAAAGAGTAGATTTATGTGTCTGTTAAAGTAGACATGGACATCCACAGACACTCTTACACATAAATAAGCCAATGAATTCACTTTGCATGGCTAATGCCATAACAAATGGAAATAGAGGAACTGACCTCCGTACAGATCCTCCACATGACAAAGAAAATCAAGCAGCTAAAATTTTCAGTTTGTTAAGGAACGATAATGGAACCATAAATATTGAAAGCATGACACTAAGGACAAAATATAATCTCCACTCACCTCTAAATATTCAACATTTAATAGAAAAGAACTTACTGGGATGAACCCTGATCCAATAGCATCAACGACTGGAGAAATCCTAGCACATTGGAGCTGCAAAAGATAGAAAGCCTTACAGCCATAAAGTGACATAATGTAACATCACAAATCATTTAAACAGCGGCACAGAGATTGAAAAATATATGCAAGTGTTTATATGAATCATACAGAAGGGGCTGCATGGCCTTATAGAAAATTTTAGATCAACTTCTGGCATAAAATAGTCTCTTTTAAATTTCTCTTCCCTAGATATTTTTCCATCTGTATTCTAGCCATTCCATTAGGTTTTGATTCATCATCCAAAAGGTCTGGCTCGTGTAACTAGATGATCAAATCAAATACGTTTTTATTTGGTGCCATCTACTAAGACTGAATTTCCACTTAATTGGGATTCCTCTGCAATAGGTGGAACTTATCATGTCAAGCAGTAATTTGATGTGTTGTCATCAACTTGAATTGGAAAAGGAAGGTAGAACTATGAGTAACAGCAATACTAATATGCTCTCTCCTTGACAGTACTACAGAATAATAAAACCTAAACCATCTGATACAGTGTGTGCAGCATCCATGACAATCACCCATTAAATGAATGTAGGACTTCAGGTACAGTGATCCTTTCTTGTCATTAAACTTGACTAATTATTTTTAACAGTAATTTTTTTCTTTATTCATGAACCACATTTTCCTACAAATGAGAATGAGTCAAAATGGAAAGCAAGATAAGCAGGCCAAAAATAATGATTAATGAGAAGATTTCTGCATGCCTCTAACATTTTTTTCACTTGTTGACCAGCCACAAGAAAATGGAGAAATTCCAACTGATGGAACACCTTCTGCAAAATCAAACGCAAATCAATTATAAAATGAGTAAGAAAATAAGGTAAGTCAAAGTGCAATTCTCTTACCAAACCTGATCCATCACTCAAACCATGGACCCACAAAAAACAAGACATAATGAACTAACTGAATCAGAACCAGAGAACCCAAACATTACTATAACTGGTTTGAATGTCCACAAAATATAACTTTGATAACCAAGGATATGAATAAGATTTGGTCCGCTTATGCACAAATATTCAACAATAAGTGATTCACCAAAACACCAACAGAGTATTTGTCACCATTCAACAGATCTAGATCTCGACCTGCAAAATCCAGGTGAGACTTGTTACCCATATGGTGTCTGGAACTGGAGCACAGCCAACTAGGTCCACCCAACTAAACACGTTTTCCTTTGACAACATCCAGTCAAAAATGTTAATGCTGCATGTAAGACGTCCCTTTGACAATGAACACAGAAGTTCATCAGACTTTATCCACGTCAAGTATCAGACAACATGAATCAGTCACTGATCCAGAAAGACCGTTAACGAACATGCATGTTCAGCAAAGCAAATATGCTATTACTTGAACATTGTGTTCCACCTATGCTGAACACATTTCTAGCTTTTCCTTACCAATAAGTTTATGATATGCATGACTCATAAGCAAAACAAAATCACATAGCCAAGAAAGTATTTTTCAAAGAAGACCAACATAGTTCTTTACATTAACTGGATAGATGATGAGAGATGATGCCACCAAGTTGAATCAATGAAACATGATCGAGTTCTGGAGAAGGGAAAGCTGATCATCATGTTCTGGAAACAGGAACATGATTAACTGTATAGAATACAAAGCCCACCCAACACAGCTGATTTCAAGCATTTTCAACAATGAAACATGATCAAGTTGTGCATCAGGGCAAACAGATGACAAATAATTGTTTCAAAAGAGAAGAAGAAGATGAAAAGACCAAGAAAAAAGATGGTAGGGGTATATGTTTGTTCCGACAGAGCTATGCAAAGAACAAACAAATTTGCAACTGCATTTACCACCTATTGTACGACCAACTGACCATTAATGATTTGATCCTAGTCAACCTCTGGGCATGCCCTGTGGAGGTGGCAGAAGTAATAGGGCTCCAGCTATAGTATAAGACTATATGCAGCCTTCAGGTCCGATATCTCACACTAATAGTACATACAGTCTTAAATTTGCCCTAGATTACATTAGGTATTCACAAATATGTCCTGTCTAATTAAAGGCATATAAACAGTCTTACAGTACAAAGCTAAGCTTCCTATTTGGTCGACATGTTACATTCAAGGGCATGAAAGGAAAAATCATAGGTTTAGCATCCAAGAAGTTGTTGATATTGTTCAACTATTAGGGTCCTCGTGGTTGGAGCAATAGTGTTGTCTGACGCGTATCGTATCGTGTATCATTTTGCTCCACGATACGGGCGTATCGTAGCGTAGCGTATCCTACCGTATCATACTTTAATATTAAAAAAATAAAAAATATATTAAAAAATCAAGGAAAATTAGTAAAAATCCAAAAAAACAGAAAAAAAAATTAGGAAAAATCTAGTAATTACAAAGAATTCATATAATGCAAAGTTGAGTACATATTGATGATTTGATCATGATTCACCATTTAACAATTGAACAAAATTTACATATTTTGAAGCAAAAAATGAAATACATTTACATTTATATATTGTAATCAGGATCATCAACTAAATAATCTATTCTCCTTGCTAAAGATCATTATCACCATCTTCTGCTTCATAATCAAAATCTTCATCTCCTTGATAATGTTGTTGCGCTCCTTCCAAATTAATCCATGCAATGTCTTCTTCAGTTAGGAGGGCATTTTCTTCGCTATCTTCTATAATCTAGTCTTCTAATATATCAAAATTATCAACTTATTGGATCAAATTGGCTTTCTTCTCTATTTACCTTTTTTAATTGCCTACAAGAAAAAAAGATAAGTAATTAGTAAATAACATTAACAATTGAAGTCAAACAATATATTGAATTGAATCTTTAAATACTAACTAATACAAGATTACCTTTTGCGAAGCCGCATGTTACAACGAATAAAAACTAAGTCATTCAGCCGCTTATGTTCTAACTTGTTGCACTTTTTTGTATTGATGTGTTCAAAGACACTGCAATTCATTTTATAACCCATTGCACTACAAGTTTGACTCAGAACTCTTACTGCAAAATCTCTAAGGTTTGGGTAATCACTTCCAAACCTATTCCACCAAACTTCTATAGAAAAAGGCAAACATTAGAGACTTAATCTACAATAATATAAGATTTAAGAAACTTAAATACAAAGATAAATAATTTACCTTGGCGCATATTAGTGCGGTTGCGAATTGCTACAGGCAAACCCATTAAGTGAAGAGCATTATCATAAATCTCCATCTCTCGATGTATAGCATCTGCTCTATTCTCATCAGGAACTAATCTATCTATACAATCAATGATGCCTCGATTAACCTTATTGTCCCTTTTGAAGCTTGCTGAGTACCTGAATGTTGGGTTTAGCTAATATGCAACTGCATGAATAGGCTGATGCAATTGTTTATTCCATCTATTATCTATAATTTTTCACACAAGCACATAATCTCTCTTTTTTCCATTAAAATTATTTATAATAGCTTCTTTTGCCCTATCCATCGCTTCATAAAGGTAGCTCATAGATGATTTCTCCTCGCTTTCAACCAATCTCAAAACCTTTACTAAAAGACATGTAATCCTCAACAGTCTAAGACATGCATTCCAAAATATACTCCTCAAGACTGTCTCTTAAATCTCATTCAATTTTCTGTTTCTTCTATTTTGAGGCAACTCTACAAATTGCTGCCACTCATCTGAGGAGAATATTCTCTTCAAGGCTTGCTTCTGTCTGACAATACTCTTTACAGATAAGAAATTAGTTGCAAACCAAGTTGCAGCTATACGAAGAAGCTCTGCACCATCCGTATATCTTCTCATCATACACAATAAGGCATGATTATAGATAAATTTGGTGATATCTTGACAACACTCAGTTGTTGCCTTTATCTCATTCATCTCACCAATATTTTCAAGGATAAGATCTAAACAATGGGTTGCGCATGGTATCCAATAGAAAGTCTCATAAGTATCTGCTAACTCCTTCCCAGCTGCTTTATAGTTACTTGCATTATCTATAATCAATTGGACTATATTCTCTAGCCCAATCTCACATATCACCTTATCAAACTCTTATCGTAAGATCTCTGCAGTGTGCCTCTCCTCTGACATGTTTAGATATCTCAAAAACATAAGTCCTTTAAGATAGTAGACAAGAAAGCTTAGCAAGGTCATTTCTCACCTATCTGTCATAATAGTGCATCTTGTCTCCTTCCATGACTCTCTTAAAGTCAAACAATATTATTGCACTTCAATAACAGTCATATCTAAGATCTTTCCTCTCAATTTTTGATAAGAGGACATCTTATATCTTGGACCAATATTAGCAATTGCATCTGTCATTGCTTGAAAATGAAAACTATTTGATGCATTAAATGAAATGCATGCATCATAAAACCATCTGCCCACTGCAAGGTCTGCCTAATCATGCAGTTGTTCTGAAGCCATAACAACGCGGATTCCAAGTTGAGCACCAGGTGTAGTGCTAGGAGGAAAAAATGAATGTATGCTAGAAACAACTCTTCCTCTACAAGCTTCCTCTTCTATCACTTCCAAAATCTTCAGCAACCCTCTTTCTCCTGTTTGATGGTCGAGAACTGCTACTACCAATCTCTATTCTGGCATATGAAGGAATACTATCAGTGAATCCAACATCCCTAAATCATCCTTTTGTTGTCTCCTCTCTTGTCTCCTCTCAATCATCTGAAGACATTGTTGCCTTCCAACAAACTTCTAACTTTGTCGTTACAAGGACCAACTTCTTTCCTCGTCCCTGCTAGGTAGTGATTTAATCATGAAATTCCACCACTAACCTCCTTCTCACAAAACAAACATCTGATCTTTAATCTTGAACCCTCAACTGGTATACCCCATTGTCATGCAGGATCATCAGACCGAGAATGGGAGTCTCTAACACCCCTTCTTGCCATCTGAATTGAGTACTTTAATTCAATCAAAAACCTGAAAATAAAAACACTTCATAAATCCCCAATCTTCACATAACACTCAAATAGAGTGTCTCCCACTTCATGAACGCAATAAAAATCATATTCACACACTTAATAACTTCATATTTTATCATTTAAAAAAAAATGCAAATAACACAAAAAAAAACAAATACAAAGAAAAAAATAAAGAAAAACACTTAAAATATATCACAATCCGAGTTAGGAGGCTTGTATGGACACCATAAAGCACATTTTTTAACCCTTGAACCCCAACAACCCTAAAAAATACGAGTTTATGATCAGTCAGGGATCCTTTATACGGGTCCTTAGGCGTACCGTATTGTATCGTGATCGACATAATACGTATCGCACTGTATGGGACAACACTGTGGAGCAATCACTTCAAGTGAAATGTTATTATTAAATTTCTTGTGCATATGAAAACTGAATGAATGGACGGATGTGGGGTTAATGAACAAGTTTCAGCAAGGGTCTTCGCATTTTTAGAATTGACGGATGTAGGGGTAAAAACACTAGTCCTAGATAATAAGATTAAGATTCGTATTGATACTTGGAATGTCGGAACATTGACCCGTAAATTAATGGAAGTGGTATATACTATTATTCGAAAAAAGTTTCACATTTTATGTTTATAAGAGACAAAGTGGGTTAGAGAAAAAGCAAAAGAGATTGAAAATACAGATTTTAAATTATGGTACTTGTTAATGTAATAGGGGCACGGGCCCCTAGGGCCCGTGCAGCCCAAGTATGAAGCAGGGGCCAGGGCCACCACCACCGTTGGGAGCTCCAACGCCTACTAGCCGTTGGAGCTGCCCCCAATAGCTAGTGTTGGCTGGCCAACACTAGCACTACTCCATGTTGTTTCTTCCTCTTGATTCCTACTTCAAACCACTTGTATTATGTCTATAAATACTACTTCTAACACTTGAATAAAGCATGCAGTCTAGCACTGCTTTTTAACTTGTTTTGTATGTGCTTCCGCTCTTGTTGATTACTCTTGAAGATCGGCATTCGTGATTGAATGTCATTTGACTCTTCGCAACTTAGTGATCTTGATTCGTGCAACATCAACCTTCGTTCATTGACAAATATTTACATGGTATCAGAGCCTCGGATTGAAGAAATCGAGTGCATTGGGAAGCATGCCATTGGTGCAAAATTTGAAAAATTTTACCAAACTTAAGGTTAGTTCATAATTTGTGATTTTTGCAAAATGAAAGGTAAAAACGAGTCGTTTAGATATATCCTAGACCCAAAATGTTACCAAAGTTGGGTTAGGACCATGAAAAAGTATTTTTTGTCAAAGGATTTTTGGGATTACATCGATGGAACCATAAAGGAACCAATTTTGAACATTGATGATTTAAACGATGATGAAATCGTCAAAGCCCATGAAAAATACAAGTTAGATTTAAAATTGTGAGAAAAATGAACGCAAAAATCACATGGATTATTTGCCAAAATGTGGATGAAAAGCTTAGAAATAGGATTAGTATATTTGAAAACGCTTTTAAAACTTGGGAATACTTGAAAAAACTTCATTCTCAAGATGACTTTGTTTTTCAAATTGATTTAATGGAAAGAATGGTAATGCTCAAACAAGGGAACCTAAACATTAGAGACTACCATAATGAATTTTCGGAATTATGGATTCAATTGAGAAGTTTTGACAAATTTGGAAATCTTCACAAATTAGATGAATTTCAAGAATTTCTAGACAACCAATACCTTTTCTTGTTTATGCGTCGGTTGAGAGATGAATTTGAAAATATTAGATCAAACCTTATACATAGAAAACCTAGACCTAGAGGGGATTCCTTTTTGGCCGATCTTGTTATGGAGGAAACTAGATTGAAGAACATGAATGTAGCTAAGGAAGCGTGCTTGCCGCATCAAAACTGAGAGCAAATTTGAAGACCTACAAGCCTCCGCATGCAAAGAACAATGAAGGCATGTCAAAGAAGCCCATGGGACCGTGGCCCAATAAAGACACTATTTGCCACTATTGCAAGGAAAACGGACACATCAAAACCACGTGTCCTTTACTTCGGAAAAGAAGTGGAAATGCGAGAGCCATAGAAGAAGGGCGTGTCTTGCCCAACAATATCAAAGCATACATAGAAGAAATCTTCAAGAAAAAAGCAAGCATCTCCAAGAATGCTCTATCCGCTTCTCAAGGAATGTCTTGGTTTTTAGATTCCGGTGCATCCTTTCATATGACATATAGTGAAGATTCTTTGATTAATTCTGTGAAACCATTGGAAAGCATGTGTTTACGGTCGATGGAACAAAACTCCAAATCAAAAAATTAGGAAACCTTGAAAAATAAAACTTTAAAATTTAAAATGTAAGTTTTATACCTAAACTTAATTTAAATCTACTTTCGATTGCTCAAATATGTGATAATAATTGTATAGTCACTTTCTCATCCAAACATTGTGTGGTGCAGGATCACCTATCGAAGAAGGTGATTGGTCAAGGCCATAGAGAAAGTGGACTATACAATTATGTCAAATTCCGGTTTTTGTAACATAACCCAAGATGTTACACTTTGGCATAAAAGACTTACTTGGACTCTCAAAAATTATGTAATATTCCTTTGATGAAAAGTATTAGAGAGAAAAATTTTGAATGTAAAGATTGTATTCTTGGAAAAATGCATCATCTTCCTTTTGAAGAAAGAAACTATGTACAAAAGAAAGCTTTTGATCTAATACATTTGGATGTTTGGGGCCCCGCGCCTGTTGTTTCTAAAGGAGGATTGCAATACTGTGTGCTTTTTGTGGATGATTTTACTCGTTTTACATGGATATATCTCTTAAAACACAAATCCGAAGTATTTGAAAATTTTGTAGTATTTTGTAATATGATCAAAACCCAATTTGGAGCAACCATTAAAATCTTTAGATCCGATTCGGGAGGAGAATACATGTCTAATGAATTTCACAAATTTATTGAAACTAATGGTATTGTTCATCAAAAATCATTCACTAAAACACCTCAACAAAATGGTCTAACGGAAAGAAAACATAGACATATTATTGAAACTTGTACAACTATTCTAATTGCTAGTAAGGTTCCTAAATTTTTATGGGTCAAAGCTACTCTTACCGCAGTATACCTTATAAATAGAATGCCTTCATCTAACCTTGAAAATACTTCACCTTTCGAAAAATTGTACATCTCTCCATACTATGAACGACTTAGAGTTTTTGGATGTAGATGTTTTGTGTATACAGATAAAAATGAAAAACTGTCACCTAGAGCTATTGAATGTGTCTTCCTTGGTTATGGCATTGACAAGAAGGGATTTAGGTGTTTTGATCTCATAGAAGACAAATTGTATGTGTCCAAGGATGTAAAATTTGTTGAGAATGACATTTATCATGAGTCCAAATCCTTGAAAAATGATGAACTTTTCGTTCCTCAAGATGTTTTTGAGCTAGAAGAAGATAATGATTGTGACTCAATAAATCATCAAGACATTCAAGAAAATCATGTTGAAGACAATGACACTTCACACACAATTGTTGATACTCGTTCAACTGTCGAACCCTTTCCCTCACATTATTCAAGATGACCTAGATAAACCAATGATGTCTACGTCGAACCTGATAGTACAAGATTAGAACCCAGGGTTTCAAGACCTCCTCAGTGATTTGTGTCTTATGAATCTTATGAACCACAACGAAGAAACTTGATTGCCACCCTTCGTCAAGTTAAGGAACCTAGGTTATATCATCAAGCTAAAGGTATTCCAGAATGTGAAGATGCTATGAAAGATGAACTCAACGCCCTACACAAGGCTCAGACATGGATAGTTGCACCCATACCAAAAGATAAGAAAGTCATTGGACGTCGATGGGTATATAAAATCAAAACTCATAGCAATGGTCACATTAAGAGATACAAGGCTAGACTAGTTGCTAAAGGTTATACCCAAGAATATGGAATTGACTATGATGAAACTTTTGCCCTAGTACCTAGAATGACCACAATTAGAATTCTCATAACCATTAGTGCAATTAAGCAATGGAATATATACCAACTTTATGTTAAGAATGCTTTCTTGAACGCTTTCTTGAACGGTTACTTGAATGAAGAAGTCTATATGAGTCCTCTTCCTGGTGTCAATCTCCCTCCTGGTCATGCTTTTAAATTACGAAAGGCTTTGTATGGTCTAAAACAAAACCCGAAAGCTTGGTTTGATCGATTTAAAAAATTCATGCATTTGCATAATTTTGTGACTTGCTATACTGATACTGCATTATTTGTACGAAAAACAAAATCTGGTATTGTTATCTTACTTTTGTATGTGGATGACATGATCATCACAGGAAGTGATGAAGCAGGAATTGCTGAAGTTAAACTTAATCTTCATCACGAATTTGATATGAAAGACTTGGGCTTGCTGAATTACTTTTTAGGTATTGAGATAACCAAAAATAACTGTGGATACTTTATGTCTCAAACCAAGTTTGCTAAAGATATTATTGAAAGGTCTGGTATTACAGATACTAAGGTTGTTGACACACCGGAGATCCTAGGCACCAAACTACGATCCACTGATGGTGAGAAATTGGAGGATCCCACCCCTTATCGACAGCTCATAGGTGCACTCACTTATCTCACCATTACTAGACCAGATATTTCTCATGCAGTACACATAGCAAGCCAATTTCAACAGGCATCCACTTCTATTTATATCAGTGTTGTCTTGCGCATCATTCGATATATTAGAAACACTGCCCACAAGGGGGTCCTCTTAACTTTCTCTTCATCTTTTGATTTATCTATATATACGGATGCTGATTGGGGTGGAGATGCCAACAATAAACACTCTACGACTGATTTTTATGTGTTTTTAGGTGAATCTCTTGTTTCCTGGAAGTGCAAAAAATAACAGAAAGTGTCCCTCTTATCCACAGAAGCCGAATATCAAGCCATGGCTACAACTGCAATGGAGATTTCTTGGATGACAGCTATTCTAGCCGACATGGGAGTCACTGTACAACACCCTGCCATCATGTATTGTGACAATAAAAGCGTCATGTACATTGCCTCCAACAACACTTTTCATGAGAGGACAAAGCATATCGAAATGAACTGTCACTTTGTTCGTGAAGAGTGTCTAAATAAGAAGATCTCGCTTTGTTATGTCACATCTGAGATGCAGCTCGCAGACTTCTTCACCAAATCCCTTTCAGCTTCTCGATTTTAGTTTCTACTAGACAAACTTTCAATGTATACCCCGTAAGTTTGAGGAGGGGTGTTAATGTAATAAGGGCACGAACCACTAGGGCCCGTGCAGCCCAAGTATGAAGCAGGGGCCAGGGCCCCTCCAACGGCTAGTGCTGGCCGGCCAGCACTAGCACTACTCCATGTTGTTTCTTCCTCTTATTCCTACTTCAAACCACTTGTATTATGTCTATAAATACTACTTCAACACTTGAATAAAGCATGCAGTCTAGCACTGCTTTTTAACTTGTTTTGTATGTGCTTCCGCTCTTGTTGATTACTCTTGAAGATCGGCATTCGTGATTGAATGTCATTTGACTCTTGGCGACTTGGTGATCTTAATTCGTGCAACATCAACCTTCGTTCATTGACAAATATTTACAGTACTCGAGAAAGAAAAAGGCTTGGAATAGAGTTGATATTATTATAAATAAAGATTTAAAAGATAGTGTAGTAGACATACGACGAAATGGTGACCGAATTATGATGGTGAATTTAGTGTTAGGAGTAGAAGCTTTGAATATAGTTTGTGTTAGATAGACTGTTATTGGTTTAAATCTTATTTTGGATCTCATTTTGGGTCTTAGTATAGATTAGTTTTACTTAGTAGTAGTTAAGTATAATTAGGGGTAGTTTTGTCATTCAAGTTAGATTAAGTATAAATAGAGTTTAGGGTTAAATCGTGTGTTTTTAGGTTAGAGTCTGGGAGCAGCCAAATAGCAGTCGTCTGTCATTCTCTTTGGGGCAGATTGGAGGAATGTTCTGTAAGTATATCTGATTTTTCAATCAATAAAAATATCTGATTTTATATTATGGTATCAGAGCCTATACGACCCAAGAATCGAACCTTTTATGTGTCAAAAAAAAATTTGTCTTCATTCCGTGTAGTATGATAGTTAATTTGAGAAAGTGATCGAAGGGTAATGAATGAAGAAGAGGGGCTTCATCAATCGTTTGTGCAAACCACAGCATGGTATCACAATACAGCAGAACTGAAAGGCAGACTGAGTTACCGCACAATGAAAGGTGGCATATAATCTTGTGGAGTTTCTCTTCCTGATTCAAGCAGATCTTCCACTTTAGCGTTGGATCCTCTGCTGCTCTTCACGATTAGTGACTTGCCGATGAAATCACCAACGATCAATTCCGATATCAGTCAAGAAAGAAAGAGTGAAAAGGGAAAGATTGATCTGTCGGGATCATACTGAATAAGGAGGGTTGTTGACAAATCCTCTGCAGTGTATAACTCGTTTCCAGGGTATACTTGGATTATTCTCATCTGTGCTACATATGAGTCTAAAATAGGTTGTCAGGAATTCACAAGTTGCAAACGATATACAGTTAAGGGTGCCAAGTCCAAATAGATGATGAGCAATAAAAGAAGGAAACAGTGTGCATGTGTGCAGTTTGCCAATGATTGAAGCTTCTTCCTACAAGGAAACAAATTTGCACATCCTCTCATGAAGAACTCATCATCACTGGTTCACGTCACTATTGGATCAAAAGAAGAAAATTTTTTTTTTGGTGGAGTCTGCAACAATAGAACTCCGCCCATGTAAGGGATCACCCTTGCATTGCCGGTCCCAAGCCCGAATAAAGGAGGAGGGTTGTGTTAGGCTTCCGACAGCCAACGTAAAACTTCGTCGGATTTCTACAACATGGATTACAAAAATTATGAGCATTGCTTTGGGGTGTTCCCGCCTAGCGACGTGCTGTAGAGCCCGAATGCAGTAAGAAGTAAGCAAGGGCCACTACATTTTCGCCCGAATGTAGTGAATCAATTGCAGAGAGGGTTCCCACATCATGGACGGGTGTGGGTAAAGAAGTTAGTCCCGCTACATTGCCACCCGAATGTAGTGAAAAATTTTCAGAGAGGGTCTTCGCATTTTGATTATGGACGGATGCGGGGGGTAAGGAAGCTAGTCCTAGATAATAAGATTCGTATTGGTTCTTGGAATATCGGAACATTATCGGGTAAGCTAATGGAGGTGGTAGATACTATGATTCGGAGAAAGATTCATATTCTATGTTTACAAGAGACAAAATGGGTTGGAGAAAAAGCAAAGGAGATAGAGGATACAGGTTTTAAATTATGGTACTCAGGTAAAGAAAAGGCCCGAAACGGAGTTGGTATTCTCATAAATAAAGATTTAAAGGAGAGTGCAGTAGACATACACCAATATGGTGACCGAATCATGACATTGAAATTAGTGTTAGGAGCAGAGGTTTTGAATATAGTTTGTGCTTACGCACCCCAAGTAGGACTAGAAGATAGTATAAAGACAGTTTTTTTGGAAGAGTTAGATAAGGTGTTTCAAAAGATTCCACAAAGGGAGATGATTTGTTTAGGAGGAGATTTAAATGGACATGTCGGTAAAGAGGCATTACGATATCAAGGGATTCATGGAAATTTTGGTTATGGGGATATAAACGAGGAAGCTAGGGAGATTTTAAATTTTGCTATGTCATTTGATCTCTTTATAGTCAATACAATCTTCAAAAAACGAGATGAACATTTAATTACTCATAAGAGTGGCTTATCACAAACACAAATTGATTACTTTATTTGTAGAAAAAAAGATAGAGCGTGTTGTAAAGATTGTAAGGTAATTCCAGGAGAAAGCTTAACCACCCAACATCGACTTTTAGTTATGGATTTACAAATAAAAAAATGGACAAAGAAGAAAAGAGTGCATCAAGCTATTCGGACTAAATGGTGGAACCTCAAAAGCGATAAAGAAGATATATTTAAACAGAAAGTCCTTCAAGGAGATGTTTGGAATTATGTTGGCACACCCTGTGATATGTGGAACAATATGGCTATACATATTAGGAAAGTGGCGAAAGATGTGTTAGGGGTATCTAAGGGAGGTGTACCGGCACAAAAAGAAGCTTGGTGGTGGAGTGAAGTAATACAAAATAAAATCAAGGCAAAGAGGGCATGTTACAAATTACATTATGCTAAGAAAACTAGTGAAACTTTAGAAGCTTATAAGAAAGCAAAGAAGGAAGCAAAAAAGGCCGTTAGTGAAGCAAAAGCTAAGATTTGGGAGGACCTATATAAAAAACTCAACTCAAAAGAGGGTGAAAGAGATATTTTTAGGATAGCTAGGGCTAGAGATAAGAAAACTAAAGATCTTAATTATGTTAGATGCATAAAAGGCGAAGATGAAAAAATTCTAGTGGCAAATGATGATATAAGAAATAGATGGAAAAACTATTTTTATAATCCTTTTAATGAAAATAAAGATGTTAGTATTAGTTTAGGAGATTTAGCCAAGTCAGAAAAGTATATAAACCACAATTTCTACCGACGTATTCAAAAGAATGAAGTCAAAGAGGCTCTTAAACATATGAAGAGTGGTAAATCGGTAGGACCAGATAATATTCCTATAGAAGTTTGGAAAATACTAGGAGAAATAGGAATCACTTGGCTCACAAGACTATTTAATGAAATATGGAAAAACCAAAAGATGCCCGAGGAATGGAGAGCAAGTACACTTATTCCCGTATATAAGAACAAGGGAGACATTCAAAATTGTGCGAATTATCGAGGTATCAAGTTAATGAGTCATACTATGAAATTATGGGAAAGAATTATTGAACGTAGGTTAAGACAAGTATCAAGTACAACAGAGAACCAATTTGGATTTATGCCTGGTAGATCTACTATTGAAGCGATTCACCTTTTGAGACGTCTTATGGAATATTTTAGAGCAAAAAAGAAAGACCTTCACATGATATTTATTGATCTAGAAAAAGCTTATGATAGGGTACCGAGGGAGGTTCTTTGGAGAACTTTGGAAAAAAGAGGTATCCCATTGACATATATTAACCTTGTAAGAGACATGTATGATGGTGCAAAAATATGTGTGAGGACTCATGAAGGAACGACAGACTTCTTTGAAGTTAATATTGGGTTACATCAAGGATCAACTTTAAGTCCATACTTATTTATAATGGTGATGGATAAGTTAACAAAACATATTCAAGATGAAGTACCTTGGTGTATGTTATTTGCAGATGACATTGTATTAGTGGAGGAGTCTAAGGAAAAAGTTAATAGAAAATTGGAACTATGGAGAGAAACATTAGAAAACAAAGGCCTCCGACTTAGTAGAACAAAGACAGAATATATGGAATGTAAGTTTGATCATTTGGCTACTTCAGAGGACATAGAAATTAAAATTGGCACACATTGCATTCCCCAAAAGGAAGGTTTTAAATACCTAGGGTCAATTTTTCAAAGTGATGGAAGAATTGATGGAGATGTTACACATAGAATTAATGCTGGTTGGTTAAAATGGAGAGGAGCATCAGGTATTCTTTGTGATAAGAAGATACCATTAAAATTAAAAGGTAAATATTATAGAGCAGTAATTAGGCCTGCCATGTTTTATGGTTTTGAGTGTTGGGCAGTTAATCATCAACATGTACAAAAGATGTCTGTGACAGAAATGAAGATGTTGAGATGGATGAGTGGCCATACAAGAAAAGACCGTATACATAATGAGGTTATTAGAAACAAATTAGGAGTGGCATCAATAGAGGATAAAATGAGAGAACATCGTTTAAGATGGTTTGGACATATAGAAAGAAGATCAAAAGAAGAACCTGTAAGAAGGTTAGAAAAACTAAATTTGGAAAGTATTAAAAGAGGTAGAGGACGACCACAAAAGTGTTGGAAAGAAACAATAAAGAATGATCTAGCTTATTGGGAGTTAACTGCTAACATGGCACACGATAGGGATCTGTGGAAACAAAGAGTCCATGTAGCCGACCCCGTCTAGTATGGGAAAAGGCTTAGTTGTTGTTGTTGTTGTTGTTGTGGAGTCTGCAACAATAGCCTTGGACAGTTAGAAATATAGTCTTACTTTCATTATTAGTTAGTTTATTTACTTTTTTATAAATGGCCGGCAAAGGGAAAGGAGTAGAAATTCCTATCCATTCATCAGAATATACCTCATTTGACTAAGTAGAAAATTTTCAGATTACAACTACTAAGTTGGATAACAGAAACTACTTAGAGTGGTCTAGGTCTATGGAACTGGCTATTATTGCAAGGGGGAGATGGGCTCACCTAATGGGTCAAATTTAAGTCCAGATTCACTTAATGCACAATACTGTGTTTGGAGAAGGGAAGATGCATTAATTTCTTCTTGGTTACTTCAATTAATGATCTCATCAATTGCAAAGACTTTTATGTTTTTGGAATCTGCTCATGAAATTTAGTGTGCAGTCTCTAAAGCCTATTCTAAAAAGAAATATGTTGTAAAAGAATACGAGATATTGGAAAAGATCAAAAAATGTAAACAAGGCACACTGTCTATCAGTGAGTACTATGCAGATTTACGAGGACTTTGGGATGAACTTTTTTACTTTACTAATATAAAGTGCTCTTCTTGTTATACTGAAAGAAATGTTGAAATTGAAAAGAAAAAAGTATTTGACTTACTAAATTTAGAGTTTGAGTCAATAAAACTCAATATCTTGGGCAGAGAAGAACTTCCTTCACTTGGCACAATATATTCTTTATTAATCAGAGAAGAAGATCGCAGAAATCTTTAGAGAGGTAGTATTTCCGTTACAGATCAACATGCACTTCAAACACGAAGATACAACACATTATCGTGCAAGAGGTGGACAACAAAGTAGAGGGCGTGGACATGGGAGATTTAATTTTGATGATAAGGATAAACTTGTATGCTCTCATTGCGGCAAATCGAGGCATTCTAGAGAAAATTATTAGGAATTAAATAAGAGACCTGATTTTTCCAGAAATTGAATCTACTCAGCTCATTGAAGAGATCTATAAGTATAGAAGGATTAGAAACAAAATTATCCGAACATTCTCAACCATCCTCTTCTCAGGCTACAGTAGTACAAGCAACTTATACTCTGAAGGGTAACAACTCATCTCCTTCTAATTCAAAAGCTTAGGTTATTGATTCAAGTGCTACATATCACATGGTAGGAGATTTATCATATTTTTCAGAATACAGATCTCTTAAAAAACAGGAGTCGATTAAGTTGGTCGACGGATCTTATACTTATATGATTGGACAGGGAAGTATACCCATATGTTTTTCAGACTTAAAATCAGTCTATCATGTTTCCAGTTTTCTTATAAATCTACTTTCAGTGAGTTCATTAACTCGTACTATGAACTATAGTGTAACTTTTGATTCTACTGGATGTATATTTCAGGATTTGAAGACGGGAAAAGTCTTTGGTCATGGTAAACTACAAAGGGGGTTATACATCCTAGAAGATCACTTGCAGCAAACAATATCTTATAATGCTTCAGCTCCAGAAGTTCAAGATGCAAAAATTCGACTATGGCATTGTCGTCTTGATCACTTACCGGTATCAAAACTTCAATATGTTCTGCCTCATCTTAGAATCGAGTCAAATAAATCACATTTTGAATGTGACGTGTGTCAACTTGAGAAACATCAAAGACCTTCTTATCCTTTAAGTGACTCTAGAAGATCTCAACCTTTTGAACTCCTTCATTCTGATATATGGGGTCCTAGTCTAGTTACTTCATTGTTTGATCAAAAATACTTTGTTTCTTTTATTGATGATTGTACTCGCCTCACGATCATTTATTTAATGAAATCAAAGTCTGAAGTATCTGCTATTTTTTCAGTTGTGCATAAATTTATTCTTACCCAATTCAATACTTTAAAATTTTACGTTCTGATAATGGGGGAGAATACATTGACAGACAGTTACAAGAATATTTACACACACATGGAATTATTCATCAAACTTTCTGTCCCTATACTCCTCAGCAAAATGGGTTTGCTGAACGAAAGAATCATCATATTCTGGAGGTAGTCAGGACTCTATTACTCCAAAACAATGTTCCTAAATATTATTGGGGAGAAGTCGTCCTTACTGTTGTTCACTTAATTAATAGGATGCCTAGTAGTGTTCTCAAAGGTGAAAGTCCAATGAAATGCCTTGATAAAAATTCACTCTTTCATCTAGTCCCTCGAATCTTCGGTTGCTCATGTTTTGTACATATTCATTTACCTAATCGTGATAAACTTGATCCTAGATCTATCAAGTGTATTTTTCTGAGTTATTCAAATTCTCAAAAGGGCTATAAATGCTATGATCCCCTTCTTAAGAAACTATATGTATCTATGGATGTTACCTTCACTGAGTCTACTCCATATTATCCTTCCCAGAGAGAGCCAATTATATCTCAACATAATTCTCCATATGTTCTTCCCCTAATTCCTAGTGAGGCGGAGAATGTTGCAGATGATTATGAAGAAGAGGCAGATGAACCAAAAGAGACTTTGATGTATAAGAGAGGATCAAGGAAAATTGTTTATTCCCAAGAAAACACCGTTCAACATCAAATTACCAAAGAGATTTCTCGCGACTCAGATCCTCAATTGCAAGTGACAGAAGACCTAGAAGTAAAGCAAGATTAGTAGCCAAAGGCTATAATCAAGAAGTTGGGCGGAATTGACTATGATGAAACATATGCACTTTTGTGGCAGATTAGAGGCTATTAGAATGTTGTTAGCATATGCATGTATTATGGATTTTAAATTGTATCAAATGGATGTTAAGAGTGCATTCTAAATGGATATATACAAGAAGAAGTGTATGTTGGTCAACCTCCTGGATTTGAAATAAATGAATTTCCTAATCATGTGTATAAACTCACTAAAGCCTTGTATGTGACAAACAAGCTCCAAGAGCTTGGTATGAAAGAGGCTAAGTAATTTCTTACTTCAAAAGGAGTTCATAAGAGGAAAAGTTGACACAACACTATTTACTGAAAGAAAAGCACAAAACATACTACTTGTTCAAATTTATGTTGATGATATTGTATTTGGTGCTACTAATGAATCTTTATGTAAAGGAATTTGCCAAATTAATGCAAAACAGAGTTTGAAATGTCTATATTGGGAGAGTTTAAGTATACTTCCTCGGACTACAAATCAAACAATGTGATGATGGGACTTTCATAAGCCAAACTAAGTAATCGCTACAAAGAACTATTGAAGAAGTTTGGAATGGAGAATGCAAAGGAAATGGCTACTCCAATGAAACGTCCATCATTAGCTACTTGGATAAAGATGAGAAAGGTAAATCGAGATGTTTCCAAGTACGCAGGTATGATATGTTGGTATGCCTTCTTACTCTTATTTAACCATGCTTGGGCAGTAGACCTGATATAATGTTCAAGTGTTTGTATGTGTGCTAGATATCAATCAATCCGCGTAAGGAATCACACTTAACTACTTTAAAAAGAATCATGAAATACTTATTAGGAACTAAAGAAATGGGATTATGGTATCCTCAAGGATCAACATGTAACTTAGTAGGATATTCTGATTCAGAAGCTTTCTTTTGGATGCAAGTTAGATAGGAAAAGTACTAGTGGAACTTGCCACCTTTTAGGAAACTCATTAGTTTCTTGGTTTAGTAAGAAACAAACAAACATGTGGCTTTATCCATCACTTAAATGAATAAATATGTTGCGATACGAGGAGTTATTGTGCACAAATTCTTATGGATGAAACAACAACTTATTGATTATGGTGTTCTCTTAGAGAAAGTACCAATCAAATGTGATAATACTAGTGCTATAAATCTCACTGAAGAATCCTATAATGCATTCAAAGAACCAAACATATCGAAATTGACTGTCACTTCATTAGAGAAAAGATAGCACATCAAGAGTTCAAATTGGAGTATATTAAACCAGCGAATCAGAGAGTTGATTTTTTTACTAAAGTTACTGCTAGCAAACAACTCAAAGACACGTTATTCAAGTTGGGTGTTCTTAATATCTTTCACCCAACTTGAGGGAGAGTGTTAGATAGACTGTTATTAGTTTAAATCTTATTTTGGATCTCATTTTGGGTCTTAGTATAGATTAGTTTCACTTAATACTAGTTAAGTATAATTAGGGATAGTTTTGTCTTTCAAGTTAGATTAAGTATAAATAGGGTTTATGGTTAAATCGTGTGTTTTCAGGTTAGAGTCTGGGAGTAGCTATGTTCTGTAAGTATATCTGATTTTTTAGTCAATAAAAACATCTGATTTTATATTAGTTTGTGCTTATGCACTCCAAGTAGGATTAAAAGATAGTATAAAGAAGGTTTTTATGGAAGAGTTAGATAAGGTAATTCAAAGAATTCCACAAAGGGAGATGATTTGTTTAGGAGGAGACTTAAATAGACGTGTCGGTAAAGATGCATTAGGATATCAAGGTATTCATGGAAACTATGGTTTTGGGGATATAAATGATGAGGGTAGGGAGATTTTAAATTTTGTTATGGCTTTTGATCTCTTTATATCCAATACAATTTTCAAAAAATGAGATGAACATTTAATTACTTATAAGAGTGTCTTATCACAAACATAAATTGATTTTTTTTTCAAGGAAAAAGATTGATCGTCTTATAAAGATTGCAAAGTAATTCTAGGAGAAAGCTTAACTACTAACATCAATTTTTAATAACGGATTTGCAAGTGAAAAAGTGGACAAAGAAGAATAGAGGCATAGAGCTATTCAGACTACATAATGCAACTTCAAATGTGAGAAAACATATATATTTAAACAGAAAGTTCTACAAGGAGATGCTGGGAATTATATAGGTATACCTTATGATACGTAGAACAATATGGCAAACATATTAGAGAAGTGACAAAAGATGTGTTAGGCATATCTAAGGGAGGTGCACCGGCACAAAAGCTTGGTGGTGGAGTGAAGTGGTGCAAGATAAAATGAAGGCAAAGAAGATATGTTATAAATTGCATTATGCTAAGAAGACTGGTAAACTTTAGAGGCTTATAAGAAAGCAAAGAAAGAAGTGAAAAAGGTAATTAGTGAAACAAATGCTAAAATTTTGGAGGATTTATATAAAAAGCTTAACTCAAAAGAAGGTGAAAGAGATATTTTTAGGATAGCTAAAGCTAGAGATAAGAAAACTAAGGATCTTAATTTTGTTAGATGCATCAAAGATGAGGATGAGAAGATTCTAGTAGCGAATGATGATATCAAAAATAGATGAAATTTTTTTTCTATAAGCTTTTTAATGAAAATAAAAATATTAGTATTAGCTTATGAGAGTTAACCAAATTAGAAAAATATATAAACCGTAATTTCTATTGGAGTATTCAAAAGAATAAAATTTAAAAAAAAACTCTAAAATATACAAGGTAAATCTATAGGACCATACAATATTCCTATAGAAGTATGTAAAATCCTATGAGAGGTGGGGCTCACTTGGATCACAAGACTATTTAATGAAATATAGAAAACCCAAAAGATGCCAGAGGAATGGAGAGCGAGTACACTTATACCCATATATAAGAACAAGGGAGATATTCAGAATTATTTGAATTATCGAGGTATCAAGTCAATGAACCATACTATGAAATTATGGAAAAGAATTATCGAATGTAGGTTAAGGCAAGTATCGAGTATAACATAGAACTAATTTGGATTCATGCCCGATAGATATACTATTCAAGCGATTCACCTATTAAGACGTCTTATGGAAGAGATGTTCTTTGGAGAACACTGGAAAAGAGAGGTATCCCATTACATACATAAATCTTATAAGAGACATGTACGATGGTGCAAAAAACTTGTGTGAGGACTCACGAAGGAATGAGTGACTCCTCTAAAGTTAATATTAGGTTACATCAAGGATCAACTTTAAGTCTATATTTATTTATATTAGTCATTGATGAGTTAACAAAACATATTCAAGATGAAGTATCTTGGTTCATGTTATTTGCAGATAATATTGTGTTAGTGGATCAGTGTAAGGAAAAAGTTAATAGAAAATTAGAACTATGGAGAGAAACATTAGAAAGTAAATGCTTCTGACTTAGTAGAACAAGACAGAATATATGGAATGTAAGTTTAATCATTTGGATACTTCAGAGGATTTAGAAATTAAGATTTACACACAATGCATCCCTCATAAGGAAAGTTTTAAATACCTAGGATCAATTTTTCAAAGTGATGGAAAAATTGATGGAGATATTGTTGTGAAGAGCAAGTTGACAGAATGTTTAGAGTCTAGGTTGTGCCATGTAATGTCTTTATGTTCAGTTCTATGTAATTAGTGTGAGTTATGTACGGTTTGGATCCCAATGGATCATATTTTTATCCATTGGGACCCGAATCCTATTAGTTACTAATTAAGGGCATTTTAGTCTTTCAAGTTAGATTAGTAGTATTTAAAATGTTGTCATTAGGATTAGTGGGGTGTGAAAAAACGTGAGCAGCAGGTGGCGACAGCCAAGGGGTGCCGACCTGCACCCTTCTTCATTCCCTCTTTTATTCTTCTGTTTTTTGATGAATAAAATATATTTTGGAGGGTCAAATCAATAGATATTACGCATAGAATTAATGCCGGTTGCTTAAAATAGAGAGGGGCATCACATAATATGTGTGATAAGAAGATATCATTAAAGTTAAAAGGTAAATATTATAAAGCAACAATTAGACCTACTATGTTTTAATCATCAACATGTGCAAAAGATGTTCGTCGCAGAAATGAAGATGTTGAGATGGATGAGTGGTCACACAAGGAAAGACTATTATAATGAGGTTATTAGAAACCAATTGGGAGTAGATGATTTGGACATGCACAAAGACGACTAAGGGACACTCCCATAAGAATACATGAAAATTTAGATTGTGAAAATGTTAAAAGGGAAAGAGAACGACAACAAAAGTGTTGGAAAGAAACTATAAAGAATGATCTAGTTTATAATGAGTGAACTTCTAGCATGGCACATGATAAGGCTATGTGGAAACAAAGAATCCATGTACCGACCCCATCTAGTATGGGCAAAGGCTTAGTTGTTGTTGTTGTTGTTGTTGTAGTATATGAAAACTGAAATGACTAAGTACCTGTATATTTCCCAGAGCAAAGCTTACAAGAATGAGAAGGGTGAAAAGGTAGGTTGGTAGGAAAAGGTGAAGGAATACAATCAGAATATCAAGGACTTCCAAATCACAGCCAGTATAATTATTGTTGACACCTTGAAATCACCAAGTACCTGCAGTGTACATTTTCCCATGCCAACTTAGATCATTTAAATAACATAAAGCAGGAAACATTTTACTTCTGCAGCCTTCACATGGGAAGATCTTCCATGTTCAAACAGCAAAATGGCAAGATAAATGAACAATGTTTTAAATCTTTTGAACAAGGAAATGCAACTCAACATCAAGGTCGAACCTCTTGCAAGTGCCCTCACAATTTCAAGATTCAGTGATGTAACCTGAACATTTAGAAACCTTAGAATTAGCAAAATGAAGAAGCCAAACATATAGAAAAACACGCTCAAGAAGTCTCAAGACAATTATATATAAAAACAGAGAGAGAGAGAGAGGACAACATATTCCAGAGGCCTTGAGACAATTTTATTCATAGAAGAAGAAAGAGTCAAAATTTTCCAAATCCAAGTAAAAGCACATCCAGCTGAACACAAGGCACAATGAGCCCTTTACTTAACAAAATAAAAAAAGACTAATGCATTTACCAAAGTTAAGGAAGTAGAAGCTCACAGAAATCAAAATATACTAAAATATCTGTATTCAATTTTCTGTATCAAAAACATCCCTGATCTGCAGATGCTGCACAGCCTTCTCAAATGCCTAGGGTATCAAACGTGAAACAAGAGACAGATAAAAAGCAATATAAAATTGAGAATATGTATCCTCCATTCAAAATGAACAAAGGCATCATATCGATCACAAATACTACATCATAAGAGGATTCCAAATGGATTCTCTCAAACTGGAATCCGTCATAGTGAGGGAGTCTCAACTGAACTATGTAGAGGTCCGTTTTCAAGAACATTCTTATGCCTAGATGTTATTGGATAAGAGGTCGCCTATCTTTCCTACAGTATTCCCACCAGCAAGCTTTTTTGCACCTTGTTAGCAATTAAGTTTTCCATCATAGATTGCAGTAATTTCCAGAACCATAGTAAAAGAACCAACTTAAGTCTTAGGTTGGCTGTCACCAACCTCACGCATCACTCCTCCTTACTGGGATATGGGACCAGCATTAGCGGAGATTTGGAAAGAAGCTGGCTGGAGTTCAAGCGGGAAACTGTGAGAAATAAGCATGTGAGCACTTCAAAAGGGACACAAAAAGCCTCAAAAGTGTTGGAAGAAATTAGAAAAGAATAGCACATGACCTTGTTTTTTGGAATTAAATGCTTTAGATGCCAATGTGACTCAAGATTGAGCCAAGTGGCGACAAAAGGTCCATCTAATGAATCACACTTAGTGTGAGAGAAAGCATGGTTTTGCTTAGATAGAAGCAAATCTCTCCACTTCACATTGACTTATGGACCATCAAACGGTCAAACCTTTGCATAGAGACAACAGAAGGTCACTGAGTCAATTCTACCAACTCACGGAAACACAATTACACCTTTCATATTCAATTTATGAACTAGAAGTCACGACTCCATGAAGGTCCACATGGAAGAAAAGGTTGCAAATGCATGTCTGCAGTCCATGGCTTTCCTAGTCTGAGTTGCATCCTTAAGGCAATCCAAGATTTCAAATGCATGTCTTCAGTCCATGGCTTTCCTAGTCTGAGTTGCATCCTTAAGGCAATCCAAGATTCAGGATCCCAAGGGAGATCCACTAGGCTTAGGTTTCATGCTACTTTAACTTTTCGTTAGCAAGAAATGAGGACCAAAATCACTACTTGTCTTATTGTAACTAGCAAGGAAGCCCTTTTGACTCTTTTACCCTTTGTTGAGAGGAACTTCTTTTATAATTAGGGTTCGCAAGTAGGGTTAGAGATAAATGTGGCTTCACAGAAATGTTAGAGCTTCATTTCTTCTTCTTCTAGTTGATATTCTCCCTTTATAACTTTCTAATAGCCTTTTGTGTTGTAACTGCAATTTCCTTTCAAAATTTGACAGTAGATTTCATGCTTTTTCATTAGATTTTTTGTCTTATATCCTTTTCTCCAAGGTGCACCAAAATTCATATCAAAGCAAGAAGATTTAAGGAATGGTGAATCCCACCAATTGTCAAAATCTTTGATCGATACTCATTTCATGACACAACTTTGAACCTGAATTCTTCAACTAGGAGGAGATAATGCACTGCAGGCTATGTCACACGGGTGCGGGTGCGGGTGCGGGTGCGGGTGTGGGATATGGCAAATTTCAAAAATTTTGGGTGCGGGACACGGTTAGGGTATATAATATTATATATTATATATAATATTCAAGCTAGAACAAGTGAGACATCAATTACCATAAGTATATGACAATAGTAAGTACACAACTTTATATTAAAGCAAAACACATAAACAGTAAACAACTATTAATTTCATCATAATATACAAATCAATCTTCACACATCTGGACCCATTTATCCAAAAAGACCCGAACTTCAAAATCGATACCAGATTTGGAAGCGAGGAATATCCACACAAAAGGAAGTGAAGAAGGTCCACGTTGAGATATTTTTCTATGTTCATCAGCAGAGTTTCATGGGAGATGATGGAAGACAAGCTCAAGGAGCATTTTGGAAACTATGGTGAGGTTCAGGTGGTCATCATGGGAGATAAGGTTACGAGTCGACTAAGAGGCTTCGGTTTCATCGTCTTCGCGGATCACTCCTTCTTTGATCGGGCTCTCCAGGATAAATACACCATAGATGGCAGAACCGTGAGTTACAAAAAAAAATTGCATTTTTTTTTTGCCATGCCGCACCGACACGGTGTCGATGTCGCACCCATATCGAGGTCAACACTCCATCTCTTAGAAGTGTCCGTGTGACTTAGACTGCAGGTCCAAGATGTCCTACACCCACTAGCCACATTCATTTATCCCATCTAAAAGAAGCAAGCAAATGGGAAAATTGGTGCATCTTCACCTCCCATGCATGAGTATGACTCAAGCCACGATCTACAAAGGTCCACATGGAAAATCAAATGGAAAAGACATGCTTACTGTCAATCTCTTTGACTTCCTTGACTAACAAAAAGGTTAAAATTACTACTAGTCCTTCCTTAGCTAGGGCTCTTTTTCTCTTCCTTGCTTGGTGAGGAATTTCTTCTATAAATAAAATATAAAGCTAAGGTTGGAGATAGATGTGAGTTCAGATGAATCATAATAGTTTTCTTTGTCGTGTTCTACTTGTCAATCTTCTTCCGGAGTATCATAGTTGATTTTCTTTATATCATAGATGAACACATCTTCCTCCCTGATGCATCATATGATCAACTTCTAGTCCAGTATTGTCAAACTTATCGAACCATGAGCCATCAACTTCATTCAAAGCACATTGGATGTAATGATGACTTCTCATTACAACTTAATGCTGTTGAGGTAGTTGTTTTGATATCGGGCATCCTTTTCTAATGGGAATCTCATTCTCAGTATTTCTCATGGTGTAACTTTCCTGTCCATTAATATCACGACCGGAGAACATCTAGTTCTCACACAAATTCATGGACAATTTTCCGTCACAAGCATTGGTCGAACAACAATCCCCTAATTTGCCATCAATAACATCAAACAGAAAGTTACTCTAAAAGACCTAAGAAAATTACAATAAAGTGTGCAGATTTGAAACATAGGAAAAACTAAATTTTCTAAGGAAGCATTCTTTAATGTAATTCAATGATATCAACCTGAAATATTTATCAAAACTAAAGATACTTGAAGTTGAAAGCCAGAATGATATCTTGATGGAGTTCTAGGATATATAAAAGGATGCCTTAATGAATGAACATTGAAGGATAAGCGTACCAGCTTGAGATCTTACCGATATTCTTGTTGCCACAAAACCAGCAGTTACAGAAGGTAAATGCAACTGCCCTTTGTGAACCCCTGATATGCTTGCTTGGAAGTGTCCAAAAGATCCTATGGCAATTTAAAACACACCTTTTAGATTAGATCAGCATAAACTCTAGCAATAACACATAGATATCAGTTGCACATTCCATAACAAGAATAACCATACTACTTTCTGTTTTTCATTAATGTGACAATGCATGAACTTAAGGGTGCTATTTTTCCGATATTCCAGAGAGGAAGGGGCAAACAAATATCAATATTCTGAAGCTGTCTCATAGAAGAATATGATGGACATGTATACATGCAATTCCTTATTATTGGTTCTTCTTCCCTAATATTCACAGAAGAGAGAGCCTTCTGTCCCTTATTGTTTGTTCCCCAAAAATGAATTAGTGCAGAAATGGAAAATTAGATGAAGCCAGCAGAATAAGCCACTATGCTTTTTGCAACAGAAGCCAATGTAAGTACCTTGCCTACATGAACTTATGCGTACTCAGTGTACTTAGAAGAAATTTCCTACAGATACCTTGTTTCATAATACAAACATTAAACTGCTCTAATACTTCTTGTCTGTACGTCCTAAAATGTATAAACAAATTGTAAAAGAACACATAAATTTATATACCTGCTCCGTGAACCACAATGAAAGAACTGGAATCCATAGTTTGATCTCCGAAATCTTGGGGAATAGTTGGAGGAATTCCTGGTCGCTTACTCCAGTCCATTGTATGCACCATTTTTGAGGAAGACATGATAGCCTCCCTCAAATGGGATGCAACTAGACCAAGATTTTCATCATTAATGCATTCCAGATCATTTTTGTGAGTGACTGCAGATCCACCTGAACTCATCCAAACATCAAACCAATATTATCAACTAAAGACTACTTAATACCAAAACTTTGTCCACCCAAGGTAGGGGTCCGCTACATGGATTCTTAGGTGTCATCATGATCGTTCTCGGGTATAACCCCATTTAACTCCAAGGAGCAGATTGAAAAGTATATTTATTCAAGCAACATAGGAGAGCTATGGAGAAACTAGCCCTACCCAAAGACAGATATGCACGGGCTCAACTCAAGAGAGAACCTTCGAAAAGTAACTAGAAGCTCAAGTAGAAAATGACTCCGACATTCCCATCTTCCAATTATGGTCTACCAGAGCACGATCATAAATAAGCAACTTTGAGGCACGTTAAGAATCATAGACCATCATTATGAATAAACCACCAACAAGAAGTTAACCTCATGTGCTCTTAAATACAGATTCAGCAAGTCCAAGTCACAGAATGTGAACACCAACTCCAAGTAACTCGGTTACGATGAAGTTGACATCATTGGTGAACCAGCAAAGCAATGAATTGCATGTCTTAATATGTGCAGGAGTACAATAACCAACAGAAATCCAGCAGAATTCTTGATAAAGAAACTTGTAGCGCGTCCAATCAAGCATTTTCAGCGGGGCTTTGACAGTGTCGCTTAAGAGGCACCAAGATTGAATAATACTTAGAATTTTTGCTTAACGACCAATGGAGGCTATGAATTAATAGTTCCGATTAAAGGAAACATGGAACCAACTACATGACGAGTGTGGATTTTGAACAATGAAAGCACTGCAACTAACAAAGAAGCCAAAGTTTGTGCAAAACGAAACTAATTTGATTTTCGCAGATGGAAATAATATCATCGATTTACATCAATTAGGCTCGAGTGCTACGACAGAAAGTGTGAAGAATGAGAGGGATAACCCACCGAGTTTGACAATGCAACGAAGTGGCTTAGTACCGCTCAGAAGCAAAGGCGAAGCGGCCCCGGCCATCAGGAGAGAGAGAGAGAGAGAGAGAGAGGAAACAGGCGCGTCCGATTTAGAGTTGTAGACTGATCTGTTTTTTTCGTTTGTTACAAGAGGCGGCAGAATGAACTCCGGAAGCCTCACATACATCCCACCCAGCGTGCACCGTCTCTGGGAGTGGAGCTCCCAATATCAACCCGACCCGACAGAAGGAGAGGGGAATATCTTACCCGATTAGGTTCGGGTTTGAGAATGAAATGAGATGATCCAATCCAATATTTGTTTTTATATAGAGGGAGAGAAAGAGAGACATGACTGAATCAAACCAACAATCAAACAAAAAAACGGAACTAAAATTATAAAACAGACAGTTGAACCATCACTTCACTCTTTTTTTATTTAATATTAAATTTTTAAAAATTAAGAAATCATAAAATAAATTTTAAGCTCAAATTATGACATTTCTCATGAACAATCAAATGATAGAACTTGCCACCATCAGTAGTGATGGTCAGCAATTATTAATGGTGAGTGCTGTTAATAGAAGATGATCGATGACTTTTATATAGGGGTGTATATCAGTCCGGGATGGCAACGGAGCGGGTTTTCACTCCACCCGCAGCCGCCCCACCCTAGGATCCACTTCATATGCCCCGCCCCGCAGGTCTTTAATGGATTCAACCAGCACCCACCCCTAACATGTTCATTACAACCCACTCTGCCTTGCTTCAACCTATGAAAACAAATTTTAAAAACTACTTAATATTATATATTTAACATAAAATATAAATTTTTAACAATGTTTTATATTAATAAAGTAAAAGTTATATATAGTTATATTTATATGAAAAGTAGATACATATAAACAAAATATTTATAAATATATGTATAATGGGGCAGGTATACCTTGAACCCGGCCCCGCCCCGCATGTGGGTCTTACATCTCCCGATAGGTTGGCTTGAATAACCCTGAACTGAATTAATTTATAACCGAACTTCCTTTAAATTTGAAAATCGGATTTTCGATTTGTTTTGAGGCTCTTTTGATAGGGGTTTTGAATTAGAGAATGTGACAGAGTTGTAGATGTTGGAGTGACTGTATGCCAACTACCAAACCATGTTAAACTTCATGTATTTGTTTGTTTGTTTTCTTTTTCTTTATTCTTCATCAATTTTGTTATACAACCTTTTTCATTTGGTTATTGGCGTTTTGTTTTCAATACAATGGGAGGTCGAAGTCTAACACACCAACACATGCACCCTCTTGATAATCTGTTGACACCAAAAATCTAGTTTGAACGTTAACACAATCAAACTTGCCACCACCTGCAAGTGGGTTGTCGAAGAACCCTACCAGCAAGCTAAGACTCGAAAAATTAGTATCAGACTACCGGGTTTATAAATAATTCTGGTATTAGATTCTCATAAATGGAGAAAGAAAGCTATTTTGATACTTAGCAGAGGCAGTAGGGTTGGACTTTGAACATCTCAGGTGTGTATAGTGACACTCTTTACCAATGATCAAGTTGTCACATGAAGATGAGTTTTCTACTCAACCATTCATTCCGGTTTTCCAAGATTTCTACTTCATTATTAAATCTGTTTTTTCAATGAAAGTAACGTTTGTAGCTCCATCACTAAAAATGATAAAACCTTTTTTTACAAGGGCAGGGACCGAGACTAGATTGTGCCTTATAGATAGCACAATTAATACATCAATTAATACAATCGGTTTGTCTTTTACATAGATTCGAAAGAACCCAGTACCCAAAACATCCAAGAAGGTGTTATTACCCATGTAGACTCGATGTTCGCCTGGTTTGTATTCCTTGAAATCCATTGTTCCTTCCTTGGTCTTTGAGATGTGTCTACTAGCTCTAGAGTCTATCCACCAACATGTCACTAGGCGATCAATGTAAAAACACTTTGAAATCACGCAGATTATGTCCTGCTTCTCTAACTGTCTGCGTTATGAGTTGTTTCCTCCACTTTTCTTGTTGCGGCAATCTCTCTTGCAGTGTCCCATATTTTCACAGTTGAAACACTTATCCAAAAAGCGGTTTACTGTGATTTCTTAAAATTTTGACTGCCCTTCTTGTTATTCTTGTCAAACCTCTTGTTTGGTTTATTTTTCTTCTGATTGAGTTTGGAGCTAGACCCTATCTTATCTTTTACCACTAGGAATTTTTCTTTCTTGTTTTTTATATCATATGTTCTTGCTCTATTACTAGTTTCAGGGGCAATTCATAAAGGTTAATCTCTATCTCTAATCTAAGGGTAGTGATGACCATGTTCCATGATGGGGATAGATTGTTTAAAATTCTTGATATTTTCATCAGTTCTGGGATGACTGATTTTGCCACGATTAAGTCCCTAGCCATTACTAACGTGTGGTTTATATGTTCTACTATATTATTTCTTTCTCTAATTTTAAAGAAGTTGTACTTTTGTAGTAGCAACTGTACATGTAATTTGGCAGTTATGTCATACTTAGCTGTTATTGACTCAAACAGCTCTTTGGCGGTCTCATATTCTTTCAAGACCCTAATCAAGTCATCCTCTATGTAGGTCAACATGACTGTCCTTGATATTGTATGATCTTTTAGAAATGTTTTATACATTTCTATTTGTTGCTCAGTTGCATCTGGTGATAGTGGACGCATGGTTTCCTTTAATATATACTCAACACCCTTAAGTGTTAGAGCAAGTGGGATTCTCCTCTTCCATGTTTGGAAGTTCAAACCGTTCAGTTTTTCAGTTTTTGTCAATTCACATACACATATTCTTCAACTCATTTTTATGTGTTTGACAATTATAACAATTAGACGGTCTAAAAAGAAAATAAACAATAAGCAACAAGCACACATAGTAAGAACCATGTTAGAACGATGCATAATATCATAAAAACAAGCTAAAAACATCTTATAAGCAACTTAGGATAAATTTGTAATTTTTCCAAAAATTTCTGCCTTAAACATTTTTTAAAAAAATTACTAGGGGTAAAATTGTAATTTTACCTATCTGTCAACTCTTAAAATTTTCTGAAAAACATAAGGACAAACTCGTAAAATTACTCTTTGGTATTTCTGTAAAATGTATAATTGATCGAGGTTAAATATATAATTTTAACCCTCAACCCGAATTAGTAATTTCCTCAAAAAACTAGGGACAAACCTGTCTTTTGACACAATAGTAGAAAAGTAATAACTAAAACCAAGAAGGGCAATAACGTAAAATAGTAGCCCGGTATATTGTAATTTTCAAAAACTCCTAAAGGGTAAAAACAACATTTTGCTCAGTAAGGGTTCCAAAATCGTATAATCTTTCTCTTTACACAATTTAAGGTTCAAATCAGAAAAGTAGAAAAGTTATGTTTCCAGTAACACATGTTCCTAATTTTTTTGATAGTTTGCAAATCTTCAAAATTCCTTGAAATTTTATGTGAAATAGATCAGGATGTGGATATTCTCAAACTAATTTTGTTTTGATTTGATATGTGGTGGATATGTGCAATTAAATTTGAAAATGTCCCTAAATGTGCTATTCAGGACAGATCTGTGATAGAGATACAAAAGCTTAGAAAAGTAATTGTATGTCAGCACTCATACCTCTCATTTTTATGAATTTGGTCTTGTTGTAAAGATATGCATCTTGCATTTTCAATGGGATCATTTTCAATCAAATTGATTCACTTAAAACAAAGTTATGGGATTTTGACCCAACCTCTATTGCAGGATATACAGGGTTCATAGACTCTATTCCGTTTTCATTCAATATTCTTATGGTCTTAAACGATCTTAAAATTCTTCCAAATTTTAGATATAGTGAACTTATGTGTGTAGATTCTTGAGCTTACACACACACACACACACACATATATATATATATATATATATATAGGAGGAGTAAGCTTAGATCAGCTTACCAATCAAGGCAAGGCGAATGCGCCGCCTTGGCTCAATGTAGATCTACCGCGAGTCGAAGAGCTCTTTACATGGAGTGTCCGTCCTATCATGCTTCTCATTCGATCGTTGTCGAATGTTTCCTTGTGCTTCCACCTTCCTTAGGTTACTTCTTTTTCATGTTTCCCTTGTTTTATTCTTAATTTTACATTACTATATATTATTAGTATTTTTTTATATCTTCAAATTTTATAGTATTTACTTTTTATCCTGTTTCTTGGCCACCGATAGTTCAAAGTTCACCGTGGTGGATCTAGCTATCATCTAGTGTCAAGTGAATAGCCTGTGGAGTTCTTGTGGGTGGGAGCAGACATGCTGGTTTGAAACCGGAACTATACCATAGTAGGAATCGGATGAAACCGGAACCTGTCAAATTGGACCCAGAACCGAAGACCATCTGGATTAGTTCCAATTCCACCTTCCACCAGAAGTTCAGTTCTGGTTCCACTTCTCATGGAACTGAAATTCGTTTGAGACTGAGATATCTGTTTCCATGAATTTGTTTATGAAAATTTCAAAATATTTAATAGTTTTTTCTAGTTTTGAATCCCTCGTACAGAAGTCCTGGCTCTGCTCCTGCTAAGCAGATGTATGTTGCGTGATCGGGTCTAATGGGGTTTAGGCTCGGATCCGCATTCCATTCAGATGCCAAATTCGGATTCGGTCCAAGTTTTTACTAAATCCGAATAGCAAACTGAGTCATATTCGGGTCAAAAAATTTCTGGATTTAGGTTTGACCCAGTCATCTCTAATAAAGAAATTCCCAAAAAAGGCGTCCCTCGAATCTGGCGAGGTACTGAGGGAGGCATGCAGCAAGATATTGGTTGCTTGTCCATAAAAAGGCACACATTGATCTCGACCCAAGTCAAAAGGAAGAGCTTGTCCTTTGTTCACTTTTTAAAGAAGATTTTTATATTTTAGGTGCCCACCACCACAAATAAAATTGCGTTAACACACGTCTTTGAAGTTTTTTTTCTCAATTATGTTCACAGGATGAGCAATAGTTTTGCACAAGTGAAGCAGCTTCAAAACATAATTACAATCTCACAGGAATGTTTTTTTTTACTCTGAGTAATCGTATTTGATCCAGGTGAGCATGTTATGGCAATAAAGCTCTTCGAATATTAGTGTTCTCTACTATCGAATCAATTACAATGAAATACAAGTGTTTTGTAGGCGCACCAAACAATTCTTGGGTCTGCCACTGGTGTTCTCTATTCATAATAATCAAACTTGATAACTTGCTTAAGGGAAATAAGTGCCAAACTACTTGAACCCACCAAGCATTGGTTTGCTTACATTTTTTTTTGTTACTCGAATTTGTGGTCAGCCTTCACATGAGTTGAGAGTCTTGACAGTGCGATATTGCCTCGACTGTGGTTCGCTTTCATTTTGCATATCAGCTACATGTGGACTATGATCATTAGTTTATTTGTATTTTATTGCATTAGAATATTAAACAATAAAATAAATTCAGTTTGTTAATTAATAATTCTTTCAAGCATTATGAACGGATAAATGAGAACACTTGTGTGAATGAGTGAAACACTGAACTTTATGTTATTTTCTATTTAAGTTTTAGATTAAGTTGGCCTAAAAAGTTTATTAATTTTGCATTTGTATGTCGGACAAACGGCTAGCTGATAAAATCATTAAAAGAACAACCAAACAGTTGTTAAAATGTTTTATTATTACTCCCCAAATCATATGAGGGGGAAATATGAGCTTCCCTGCAACTACAGTTCATATATGAATGGCAGTGTTACTGAGATTTTTACAAAGAAAAACTGAAAGAGAGAATAATCATAATAGGACTAGCAACATCATCACCAACCAACAACCAAGCCTTTTCCCACATTAAGCGGGATCAACTACGTGAATTCGTAATGTTCATGAGCTCGATTTTTGTGCTATATTTGCATTTAACTCAAAAGAAAAGAAAAGATCATGCCTCCTAGTCTCCTTCAGACACCTTAAAGACCTATTCTAAAGCTCACCAGAGTTCATCGACTGAAACTCCATCTGATTCCCTCAGCCTAAAGCACCTTAAGGTTGACTCAAAAACGTACGACCGTCACAGTATAATTATTACCTTACAGTCTAATTCAAGAGAGAGAGATTAGGTGTAGAGAGAGATTAGGTGTTATTTCAAGAAATTAAACAGAGGAGTAGGTTCACTGTAAATTTTATAAGCCAGGTAGTTATGGTAAAACTGCAACGTTAAGACCGAACCTAGGAAAACACCGCGGCGCTGCCATATACGGCTGAAACATATCAGCTGGGCTCGGCTCGGCTCGGAGGGCAGACACGACCACCACGATATCCAAGTCAATGCACGCTATTCGTTCCATCATATCTCAGAGAAATCCTTCGGGGGTTGCTGAGTTTTGGGCAAGAAGAAAAGAAGAAACGAGCAAGAGAAAGATAAGAAAAGGGTGTTTGGAATTAAGATGGTTGGTGGTTTCAGAGGAGGAGGATAAGGAGTCAGAGAAATCCTTGTTGAGGGTTGCTGAGTTTTGGTAGTTTTGATCACTCTTCCGTCAAGGGTAGCTGTAAGGAGGACAAGATGAGGGAGAACAAAGAGAATCCCGTGCCAGCTACGTCTTCGGCGCCTCCTCGGCCGACCATAACCCTTCCGGCAAGGCCCTCTTTGGAGGGCTTCTTCAAAGGGGAGGTGAGCCCCGGGCCCATGACCCTCGTTTCCTCCTTCTTCGCCGATAACGACCCGGAGACCGAGTGCCGATCCTTCTCCCAGCTTCTCGCTGGCGCCATGGCATCCCCTAACGCCTTTGCCGCCTTTCCGGTTGCCGGGGCCGCGGCAGATGGAGGCTTGAGGTTCAAGCAGGGAAGGCCCTTGGGTCTCGCATTCCTCAGCCCACAGTCGCCGTTCGTAACTATCCCTCCCGGCCTCAGCCCAACCACTCTGCTTGATTCCCCGGCGTTTCGCCCTGCTGCTCAGGTTAGTTCTTATTTGTCCAATCTTTTGTGGTTCGGTTTTTCTTTGTTTCTGAGGGAGTTCCCTTATTTAGCCGAATAATTTATATTTCAATCGAATTAGAATGACCTTAGTTTGATTGCGCGAAGTGATTCAGGGAATTTATTGTGTTTTTTGGTTCGTAGTTGTTGATGGGTTCTGACTTATATAGCCTAATTAAGCTTTTGATTCGAAATAAAATGACTTTTCTTGGCCACGATTGATTCACAGAACTTTCTGTTTAGCTGTTAGTCCTGTCGTAGCTTGGTTTAGCCCAATTGTTGGTGTTTGAGTCGAACTAGAATAACTTTAATTTGCGGACTAGTGATTGGGGGAACTTGTTGGTTCTATGACTGTCGTTTTGGTTGGAATTCTACAAAGAGATCGAATTGTCAGGTCTAGTCCAATTATTGCTGCTTTGAAACGTAGAACGACTTTGCTTACAACGAAGCAGTGAATTTTGTTGGGTTGGGTTTGTTGGCACTTGGCACTGTTACTGTTGTTTTGGTTGGAATTCATTTATTTAATTAAAAGATGTAGTCCAATGTTAGATGTTTCGATCTAATAAGAATGATTTATAGGTTTAGAAATGATTTCTGGAAATTCTGATTTAATGTTTTTGAAGTGAGATTACACTTTGTTTTGGTTGGTTCAGCACTCAAATATAGCTTAGCTTGGTGTTTACTCCTTGGAGCTTTATTTTTTTGATATGGCAGGTATGGGGACTTTTTTTGGTTAGTTTGGATTACATAAACAATAAAGAACGATCTAACTTATGTTGAGTAAACTGCTAGCATGATCGAGCTCTATGAAAACAAAGAATCCATGTAGTCGACCCCATCTAGTATGGAAAAAGGCTTAGTTGTTGTTGTTGTTAGTCTGGAGCTATGTTGCACAGGTACGGGGTATGATAATTTTGAAAACATAAGATACACGTACACCACTATATAAAAATGAAAAGATTATAAGCAAAATTACATGGTTTATTTTAGGTGATCCTTGATGTTCTTATGGGGCTCGTTCCTGATTGTTATGATGATTTCATTCTATTAGATACTTGATTCATTTTGTGCAGTAGTTGCAAAATTTTCTGCTTTTACCTTGACTTTACATATTTTATAATCCAGAAAATTGCATCTTCAGTGGATTAGAAAAACACTAGAAATACTTCATCAGAAGTGGAACACTTGAACTTCTTTCATAAGTAGATTGTACTAAACAAGTCAAGTTCCTATATTACCGCATATAAGTGAGCTTCTCTTTTTGTATGTCAAAGAAAAGCCCATAAGTACCTTTTAAAGTAGGTTTTCATTTCTCAATTTGAAAATTCAGGGCCCGTTCGGATTTTCACACCAGCAAGCGTTGGCACATGTTACAGCCCAGGCAGTTCAATCCCAGGCACAGATGCATATGCAAGCTGAATTTGCATCTGCACAACCACATCCTTCATTGTCCCCGTTCCAGCATGCAATAGTTCCTAGCGTAACTCCAGCTCCCATTCAACTGGTGCCACCAAATAACACAGGTCAGAAACCCAATACCTTGGAATCGGCTGAGGTATCGAACTCAAATCAGAGAGCTCCCACTCACATGGTTGCTGCTGATAAGCCTGAGAATGATGGCTATAATTGGAGAAAATATGGGCAGAAACAAGTTAAGGGTAGTGAATATCCTAGGAGCTACTACAAGTGCACCCATCATAACTGTCCTGTCAAAAAGAAAGTGGAACGCTCTCTTGATGGTCAGGTTACAGAGATAATATACAAGGGCCAGCACAACCATCCAGAGCCTCAGAACAGGAGGCGTGCAAATGATGGTGGATCCACTGAAATAAATGGAAGCTCAGATTTTGATGGTAAAGTTGAGATGAATACACAAGTTAATGCTGGAAACTCTGGGAAAGGGGATGGAACTTTTGTTAGCCATTTGATGGTTAAGAAGGATCAAGATGTGGCACATGAGCAGTCATCTGTTTCAAGTGAGGATAAGGAAGTGGGTGATGACACTGGCATCACGGGAGATGATGGGGATGATAATGAACGTAATGCAAAGAGAAGGTAAGTACTGGACTGACTTGGACCTTTGGCTGCAGCTGACCCTCTTAATTTGGAAGAATAATAGGATTCTATCAGTTTGTGGTTGATATTAGGATTTCTTGTGCTGTTTTTGCTGCACAGGCGAATTGACAACAGTATAACACGTGCAACTACGTCACACAGAACTGTTACAGAACCTCGTGTCATTGTGCAGACTACAAGTGAAGTTGATCTACTCGATGATGGCTTTAGATGGCGCAAGTATGGGCAGAAAGTTGTGAAGGGAAACCCTAATCCCAGGTAATTAAACTTCTCATGGATCACTTATTATTGAAGATACTCTCAGGAGGCTGTAAAATGTTGTTGCTTAACTTTTCTCCAAGAAGAATGTTGCTGTTCATTTTTTTGATTAATTTACAGGGCCTTGTCCTAGTTAATATCTTCTGGTTGATACCATGAGGAGGTTGTTATTCTTTGTTGTATCTCTCAGGAAGAATGTTTTTGTTCAATAGGAAGGCCTTCTTATGCTAATCCCGCTTTTTGATGCATTCTCTGAACTATTTTTACAGCACTATCGTCTCACTTTTCTGATGTTGACTTTCTCTTTTACAAGAATGCTGGGATTAGTCTGAACCTATCAAATTTGACACCCAGGTGTTGGGATAAACTCTTCTCAGAAATCCAACCCCTTGGGCAGTGTGCTGTGTCACCGTTTGTCTTCGATTATGAACTTTAACTATCATAAGTTCTATGAGTTCCATAATTATAGAAAAAACAGAAAGTGAAAGTGAATCTTGAACCCGATTCTTAATTCAAAAGGTTTCCTTCTGTTAACGAATTAAAGGCTTCATTGAAGATTTAAATAACCTCTTACATGTTTCGCAATGTGCATGATTGGATTTTTCTCTCTCGGTGGTTGAAGTAAGGAAAAACGCACCAATTCCCCAAGTTATCAAGGGGTTAGAAAATCTTATGAACTGGTAAACTCATGAATACGGGTTACTGGTGAGAAGGGGGCTGGGAAATCTTTTCCAAAGATCATGTGTATAGTTAGGCCTGCTTTAAATTAGCTTCCCATGAATCTCACTGATCTTTGAAAATCATACACACGTCGCTTCCCAAGGATCTGAGGATAAAATCTTTGGGAAATAGAAAAGAAAATAAATAAAGGGACAAATTCTGCAATGGAATGGAAAGGGGCCTCTAAGGTTTTGGGTGTAAAGTTGAACATTAGAAACACAACACCCATGTCAAACCATTGAACTGGATAGAAAATGAAAAAAAGAAAGAAGGATTATTAAGAATAAATGGTTTTTAGATGGCCTTTTATGTGGACAATATATTGACATAATGGGAGATGTGTTTCATATGTTTGTATCAATTCTGTCACCATATGAGTAAAAATAAAGTCATCTCATTTGATTTTTTCTTCGATGCAATATGTTTTTTATGGCATTGATCAAAAGTCTTAGTTCCTCTTCGGTGACAGCCATTGAAAACTAAGTTAGACTTTCATGTTTTGAAATAGAGTTCTGTGGCTGATAATTTTGATGAAAAAGTTGATTTCTGGAACACGTGATAAGTATCTTTCTCTTGTTCTGTATTCATCACCTCTTCAATCGCACTGCTTCAACCCCCCAACTCTTCATCACCACAGCGTCCATTGACTCAAAGTGTGACCACTACCACAGACAAAACCCGATTTCTTAACTCCGCTGGCAGCAACACCATATTTAGTCCCCTACTAAATCCCCTTCCTTCACGGCCACTATAGCCACCAATAAAACCAATCAGCCTTACTGGAACCCCCTTCTGCCATCAACAAAGTCCTTCTCCAATGGTAATCAAGTTCTCCACTTATCTCCAGGACGACCACCCAAAGATTTGACTTGTGTAGGCACCCATGGAAGCGTCTGTGCTCACATGCAATTGTTGACACCTCTTTTACGACATACAGCTCATAGTGGAGATGGCATGTTTGAAAAGAAAACAGGAAGCCCTGGCAATATAAAAGATGTTTCGAAATAGTCTACTGTTTCCAAGGCATTCTTCTGAAAGGATATGCTGCCAACCAAACACTTTCAAAAGAACACATTTTTGGAAAAGTGTTTCTCCCAAACCATCATTATGGCTGTCACTAAACAACTCCCTTATTTTACTTGTGGATCTTGGTTATGCAATCCTTTCCATTTATGGTATCACCTTATAGTTGGTGTTCTCACTTATGTGTTGTGGGTCTTGGTTACTTAGCATTTTGCTGTTTATGTTTTGTTATGATTCCAGTTGATTATCTATGTAATCAAAGGTGAAATTAGAACACAGTGCAACCACCTTGTACTAAAACTTGTAAGGAAAGTAGTGTTCACCGAAAAAAACCCATACATGTGTTCAGCGTCACCGACTTTGTGAAGAATGATTATCTAAACATGCTTCCAATGTAGACCACTATTTTTTAAGAGAAATATGTTGGTGTGTTGTTGGCCATTGATTTTTTTAAGCTTAATACATTATGGGAGATCATTGTTTAAGTGTCATGATTCAAGTGTCCAATACTACCATATATTGGTGCATGTGTATTTCATCTGAGTCAGGTTTAGAATATTACAAGCATAGGAAATAAATGCACTAGCTTCAATAGACTGCTTTATGCTCGTGCATGGAATCCCTCTGATAAACAGGAATCCACATAACTATTTTTGTTTGTTTTTCTTCTAATGCTTAGTTATATTTATGGCTGTATTATGATTTCTGAATTTGATTAGATTATTAATTTTATAACATGTACATGCTTGCCGTTCTTGCTAAAATTATTTAATGTTCTTGATTTTTAGCAAACTGGTTATTGTTAGTGCGGTTCAAATTCTTGCTCCTGACTTGGGTGATTCAAAGTTTCTAATTAATGTAACGATCCCTGGTTCTTGTTTTAGTTGCTGATTGTTTGGTATGACTGGTTCCTTGTTTCCACGTAGTCTAAGACTTTTACAGTTGAACTTGAAGAAACATTTAGTCTTCATGATTCATTCTTTTTGGCTCAAACTTCAGTTGGCTTTTGTTTTCATAGAAAAGGCCTGTCCATGCAAATCTGCACTTTTGGAGCGCAAGAGGTGATTTGGTCTTTCCTTTCCCATTTGTGAAGAGTCGTTTGCCAAGGTTGCCAAACAGACAAGTGAAGTAGGAAACAAAAAGGGAACAGGATCTAATTCAAACATGTTGGAATTTCATTGCAAGCAAAGCAGGAATTCATCTGAAAGTGAAAAGGGGGAATAGGAAAAGTATGAACAGATAATTGGTAAGAGAAAACCTTGAATCCAACAACTAGCAAGGTAAAAAAGGAACTGATTTAAAAAGTGGTGCATGTCCAAAGCTAGTAACGCCATATTTTTATAGGTCCAAACATGAAAACTAATGTATATGCAATCGAAACCATCCAATGTAGGAGTCCATCTCTACACTGACCCCACAGTCTACTGGAATTCTCAGAGTTCAATAACAAGAGCCTGCTCCCCCTATGCGATCAACCACAAAGGCATGCATAAGATGAAGTCCTCATATTGGGGTTACTTCTTAAGGTTTTGCACATGCTTCAAAGCATTGATTATGGAAGCCGGCAATACAACCATGATATATGCGACTTGGAAGTCCTCATCGCTAATATGAGAACACAATTTTTGCACTGGAGACAACCTTCCTGACTTGTGGCTTTTTAAGTTCAAGTCTGGCAGTGCAGCATGTCATGTATTTTCGTTTAAAGTTTTGCACCTTGCGCTTGGTGAATCAATTAGTGCTTAGTTAATCATATCATCAGTCAATTCGTGTTTGATATTTCTTCCAAATTCAGTTGCATGATCCTGCTGTTTCTCCCATGATTTTGGAATGAATTTCAAGCATCTTTTTTCATCTTTCCTTTTTCCAGGAGCTATTATAAGTGTACATTCGTTGGTTGCAATGTTCGAAAACATGTAGAAAGAGCATCTACGGACCCTAAGGCAGTCATAACAACATATGAAGGAAAGCATAACCATGATGTCCCTGCTGCTCGGAGCAGCAGCCATCAGACCGCAATCCCCAGAATTTCGAGTAACAGTACATTGCCAAAGACAGTGAATGACCAGGTCTGTGGTAAACCTGCAACTCTTAAAATGTTGTCTTGGAGCAACGATCAGGAGTATGGGACAACTCGGAGCAGCATGTTGTTGCCTAAAGAAGAATAGAATGCAGCTGCACCTTCTCGGCTACCAGCACAAACCGCTGCTCAGAGCACAGGATATTATCTGCTTCAGACGAGCATTATGAGTCTCTTGCCTTCATCCACGCATTGGTGTAAGTCTTCGCATGGCTGTAACTCAAGCTGTACGAAGGGCTTGTTTAGTGATTGTTGTTGCAAATGATGGCCATTGTTGTATTCAATTTGTATGTGTAGTTACATATACGTTATGATGCTTATTGATCACGATAATTAACCATATTTATGATCTCACGCATGTACTACGAGCACATGTCATGATCCGAGTTGGGGCTTGTCTGTTTCTCTCCTTTTCTTTTCATACATTTACTTGCAAATTGTTCTCTACTAGCGCCTGTTGGGCTGTTTTGGCTTTATTTCTCAAGTAATTAGCGACTTTGCACACTGCATGGTCTTGAATAATATACGTATCAAGCTCATATATGCGGTTGCATAAATAATAATACCAAAAGATGCATTACAAAAGCAGTGCCAGGTACACACGGGATGATCCAAAGAAAGTTGGTGCATAACCACAAGTGGGGCATCGATCAGCCGATATGTACAATCTGAAGGGCCCCAAAGCTAGTCATGGCAAGTTTTGAACCGGCCTTGTGGTTCTAGCAGGCCCAGGAACTGGAACCGATGAAACCAGCCTAAAATTGAGGATCATTTGATTTTCAGTCCGAAACTGGAACAAGCGGCTTCAAACTCCACCCGTTTCATATTTCTTTAAAAGTTTAATTTTAATATTTTTTATTAGTTACGGGCAATTCAAAACTAGAACTAGAACCTCTCTAAAACTGGGGGTTTTGAAACTGTAACCACAATCGACTTGAGCCAATTCAGTTCCGGTTCCATGTTGTAGGATAACGAGAACCAGCCATATCCATCCGAAGCATGGGATGACCCAAAGCATGTCGGTGTTTTACTGCAAGTGAGCTTCAATCGGGCATCAAGCGCTGGGCCTGAAAGCATGATTACTTCAATTGGAAGCAAGAATTTTTTTGCCCGAGGGACATGCAACACGACTACGCCCAAGAAAATATTATTTTGTATGAAATTGCTCACCCCTTACCAAGCAATCAATAAGCATTGCAAGAACTGGCGGCCGTGTTATTGGCACATTTTATTTCTTTATGACCTGTCACTGGATCGCCAACTGACCTGAATTCACGTACGAATTCAACAGAATTCACTATTTAAGATATAGAGTTAATGGATGGAAAGGTTGCTCATTGTGGCATAATTACATTTCAGGTTCGTGTTTATCAACAAGTGATTGTCTAGCTAGTCGTATGTGATCAAGAGATCTTCCCACATCATGGAGGAAAGGGGCGTGCAACGATGAAAGAGCTACGTTATATGATTTGAAAAGCGACATGTACTAAGATGTATCATCTGGTGAATCTGCTCTCGCCATTCAGGTGACGAGGAGGCGCATTGGTATCAATATCTGCTGAAAGGTTGATACTCACAAAGCTTCAAAAATTCACATTGGAAGCCATCTATTTCAAATGATGGATAAGAACCGTGAAGAAATTTGCTGCAGCTGGTTAAAAGACTTCTAATTGAGGTTTTAAGTAGACTTTAAACAACAGATTTAAAACAGCATTTACAAAAGAACTTTTGTATGACACTGCTAGCCGTAACAACTATCTCAAAAAGTTATCTCACAACCCGGAGCGAGGGATGGTGGTACATAGTGCGTGTTTTAGGCTTCGGCCTCCCATTGTAAAGGTTATCTCGCGAACTCGGGTCCAACTAGGATTCATTTCTACCTCATCAAATTCCACAGCAGTAAAAGAATATGAAATGCATACTAGTCGCCACCCATCAAGATTATGTCAAAAAGATAAAAAAAATCACCTAAAATAAACGCAAAAATCAACAGATCACAGCTCCAATTCTCATAACTTGCCTAGCAAAACCAAACTACCTCAGCTTCGACACGGAACAGTACAATTCTGAACTGCACCTGATGAATAAAGAGATAATGTACATGCTGATGACATAATTAAGTTCAATCTTAATTTGGGTGGAGGAAGGAGAGAACACACGTCAGTAGAATCCAATTCATCAAGCCCAACCCATCGAGACTCTTAAAAACGAAAATTGAGACCTATAAAGAAATCCATATGCTCCGCTAAAACCGAACCTAATGATTTCACAGCTCACCAAAAACGCAAGGGAGCTTTGTCAGTACAGGCACCATCCGGATTCTTCTTAACCGGTAGCTGGCCTAGAACCCAAAGAAGCCAAGTTCGCTGGCTCTTTCCTTTTCAAAGGTCTCAAAATATTGATAAATGATCGTCACAGCAAGCAAGATCCCAGTACCAGAACCAATCGCACCCATGAAATCTGCCAACACAGTAAGGGCTCCAATGCACATGCCTCCAAAGGCAGCTGCAGTGGGTATGTATCTGTTCAACTCCTTTTGAAGATTCGACTCCCTATGACCAGGCATCACCATTTGTTGCTCCTGAAAAGTTGAGGAATATGAACAATATGGCGAAAGAAAAAGAGGCTAAAAACTTTGGAAAAGCAAAATTTCTAGTGCAGTAGAGACCGCAGGTGTGGGAAATGCATCATAAAGTTCAAAATATTGAAACATAAAAGCACATAAATAGGGTGTTTTTGCAGATATTGATGGGCAAATCTTAACATTTGCCCATCACATAGAATGTTTTCACAAGGAGAAGGGAATAAGATGTAAATCTTAACTAGAAAAAAAGAGTAATAGAACAACGTTATTTGTGTACTGTTACCACTATATCAGAAGATACAGCAATATCATATATATATATATATATATATATATAACCAGGTACATGAGAGAGAGAGAGAGATTAGTCCATGCACACATCCATCCATGCTCTAATATTCTTAAAGATCTTAACCATGGTTGAGATCTGGTTGAGATTTTTAAAGCAAAAACAAATATGCAAAAAGTGTCAAGGTACTTTTTCTCTTTTGAAATTTGAATTTTCAAGCACCGATCTGAAGGTTGAGATCTTTGAGAATGTTCAAGAATGGATGCATGTGCACGTGGACTATGCTCTCTCTCTATATATACGCGTATATATATCATGTACCTGGTTAGATACTATAGAGGTACCTTTACACGCTTTTGCCAATTGGTCATACATTGTGCATCTTATAGTGATTGCTGTATCACATCATGCGACACCATTGACCTTCACAATTTTTCACTTTTTCAGTTTGAAGCTAGTAAAATACTTGTTTCATTAAACAAAGAAGTAAAGAACAATAACTGCATGTCCGCTATTTGGCACTGACTAATAAACACATTATGTGGGCAAACCACCTACTTGAGGTAGTGAGGTTACCACATTAGGGCTGCATAATTAACCACATACTCGTATTACATCTTATTAAGGGGCCAAGGGCCTGTTTGCATAAGCCCAATTATATATGGATAAAGAGGATATTTGAAAAACAAGAGTGGGAAAATATTTTCTATTGTTTGGATACACCAATAGAATGACAAGCTAGTGAGAATGGGGAAAAACCTGGAAACTTTTAATCCATGAGACACACTGAACTTTAGAATTGAATTGTTTTTTCCTAAAAGTGAAAATCCAAGCGAATAAATTCTGAATTTACATCCAAGTGGCCTGTGCCCGATGGATGTTACTTTGTATGGGTAGGAAGAAATAACTGAAATTGTGATAACACTTACAAAAGATAAAACAGAAAAAGGAAAAGGGAAAGGAAAAGTGAGGAGCAGTTTTTTTTTTTGAGAACTCAGATAGATAATGACAATTTGTCACCATAAAATGCGTTCAAAGACAAGAAATCCGATTGTTTTTGCAAAGAAAGCATTAGTCATTCTTTAACATACAATGACCAAACTAATGCTTCTCATATCACAGGCCTTTTTCACTAAAGATGCCCTAAAAGACTACAACAACAACACCAACTAAGCCTTTTCCCATACTAGACGGGTCGGCTACATGGATTCTTTGTTTCCACATAGCCCTATCATGTGCCATGTTAGCAGTTAACTCACAATAAGCTAGATCATTCTTTATTGTTTTTTTCCAACACTTTTGTGGTCGTCTTCTACCTCTTTTAATACTTTCCAAATTTAGTTTTGCATACCTTCTTATAGGTTTTTTTCCAACACTTTTGTGGTCGTCTTCTACCTCTTTTAATACTTTCCAAATTTAGTTTTGCATATCTTCTTTCTATTCACAATAAGCTAGATCATTCTTTATTGTTTTTTCCAACACTTTTGTGGTAGTCTTCTACCTCTTTTAATACTTTCCAAATTTAGTTTTGCATACTTTCTTAGAGACTCTTCTTTTGATCTTCTTTCTATATGTCCAAACCATCTTAAACGATATTCTCTCATTTTATCCTCTATTGGAGTCACTCCTAATTTGTTTCTAATAACCTCATTATATATATGGTCTTTTCTTGTATGACCACTCATCCATCTCAGACATCTTTTGTAAATGTTGATGATTAACTGCCCAACACTCAGAACCATAAAACATGGCACGTCTAATTGTTGCTCTATAATATTTACCTTTTAACTTTAATGGTATCTTCTTATCACAAAGAATACATGATGCTCCTCTCCATTTTAACCAACTAACATTAATTCTATCCATAACATCTTCGTCAATTCTACCATCACTCTGAAAAATTGACCCTAGGTATTTAAACTTTCCTTTTGGGAGATGCAATGTGTGCCAATTTTAATTTCTATGTCCTTTGACATAACCAAATGATCAAACTTACATTCCATATATTTTGTCTTTGTTCTACTAAGTCGGAGGCCTTTGCTTTCTAATATTTCTCTCTACAGTTGCAATTTTCTATTAACTTTTTCCTTAGACTCCTCCACTAACACAATGTCATCCAAATAACATACACCAAGGTATTTCATCTTGAATATGTTTTGTTAACTCATCCATCACCATTATAAATAAGTATGGACTTAAAGTTGATCCTTGATGTAACCCAATACTAACTTCAAAGAAGTCTGTCATTCCTTCATGAGTCCTCACACATGTTTTTGCACCCTCGTACATGTCTCTTATAAGGTTAATGTATGTCAATGGGATACCTCTTTTTCTAAGGTTCTCCAAAAACCCTCCCTCGGTACCCTATCGTAAGCTTTTTCTAGATCAATAAATATCATGTGAAGGTCTTTCTTTTTTGCTCTAAAATATTTCATAAGACGTCTTAAAAGGTGAATCGCTTCAACAATAGATCTACCTAGCATGAATCCAAATTGGTTTTCTGTTGTACTTATACTTGTCTTAACCTATGTTCGATAATTCTTTTCCACAATTTCATAGTATGGATCATTAACTTGATACCTCGATAATTCGCACAATTCTAAATGTCTCTCTTGTTCTTATATATGGGTATAAGTGTACTCGCTCTCCATTCCTCGGGCACCTTTTGGTTTCCATCTATTTCTTATATCATCATTTGTCACTAGAATTTTTTCATCTTTGATGCATCTAACATAATTAAGATATTTAATTTTCTTATCTCTAGCCCTAGCTATCCTAAAAATATCTTTTTCACTCTCTTTTGAGTTGAGTTTTTTATATAAATCCTCCCACATTTTTGCTTTTGCTTCACTAACGGCCTTTTTCGCTTTCTTCTTTGCTTTCTTATAAGCCTCTAAAGTTTCACTAGTTTTCTTAGCATAATGTAATTTGTAACATGCCCTTTTTGCCTTGATTTTATTTTGTACTACTTCACTCCACTACCAAGCTTCTTTTTGTGCCGATACACCTCCCTTAGATACACCTAACACATATTTCGCCTATGTCACACATACACCTCTAGGAGGTGGGGTGTCAGCGTCGACACGGGTGCAACACCGATACCAACATTGACACCGTGTCGGTGCGACATCGACACAGTGTCGTGAAAGGTTGACACGGTAAACGTGTCTGAGGTTATGTTTGTCCTGTTTTTAGGTCAGATGTTTAAAAGGCTCGGCTGCCTTCTGAACCTCATTTCTCACAACTTTTTCTCTCCCCTCATGCTGTTGTGTTGCGGCTGCCCCTTGACCCTCAATCGTTAAACGTTGTGCTGTTGCTGTCCAACCTCGAAGGTGTCTGTGTTGCGGCTCAAGGTTCTCACGCTATTGTGTTGCAGCTTCCCCTCGACTCAACCTTCAATTGTTAAACGTTGTGCTGCTGCTGTCCAACCTCGGAGGTGTCTGTGACTCTGTGCTACGGCTCAAGGTTCTCTCACGCTACTGTGCTGCGGCTGCCCCTCGACCTTTAATCGTTAAACGTTGTGTTGCTGTTATCCAACCTCGAAGGTGTCTGTCACTCTGTTTGATCTCATACTACAATTCAAAAGCCTCATTGAACGACTGGACAAAGATATTCGTGATTTCCAGGCCATGTAAATTGTAGTTGATAATCAAAGGTTGAAGCATCCACGAACCAATTTGTCAAAGCGCCAAGAACTCAAATCATCCAAATATGGATGCCACACACAAATATCTCAACACGAATGCGGAAGCAAGTCAAACACCAAACAAAAGTTGTGCAATAACAACAGCATAATCTTATTGATGATAGAGTGGGGTAAACCAAACAAAAGTTGTGCAATGACAACAGCATAATCTTATTGATGATAGAGTGGGGTATTTATAGGAGAAGAGATATTACATTAAAGAGTGAAAAAACAAATGAAAAAGCCCCCATTGCCAGTCCTATCACAAACACGAGCCCTAATGGCCCGTGTAACTATTACAATTAACACCCCCCTCAAACTTACTATATACCGAAAGTTTGTCTAAAAAAATTGAAAGTGAGTGGCCGAGAAAGATTTTGTGAAGAAATCCGTTAACTGCATCTCAGACATGATATAACATAATGTTATCTTCTTTTCAAACATTCTTCACGAACAAAATGGCAATCCATCTCAATATGCTTCGTCCTTTCATGAAAGGTGTTGTTAGAGGCAATGTAAATGACGCTTTTATTGTCATAATACATGGTAGCAGGATGTTGCAAAGTAACTCTCATATCGCCTAGAATAGTTGTAATCTAAGAGATCTCTGTGGTCGCAGTAGCCATAGCTCGATATTCAGCTTCAGTGAATGAGAGCAACACTTTCTGTTGCTTCTTAGACTTCAAAGAGATAGTGATTGACCTAGAAAAACACAAAAGCCAGTTATAGAGTGTCTGTTATTGACATCTCCACCCCAGTCAGCATCCGTATATACAGATAAATCAAAAGATGAAGAAGAAGTTAAGAAAACCCTCTTGTTAGAAGTATTTATGACATATCGAATGATACGTAAAACAACACTCATATTAACACAAATTGGTGCCTACTGAAATTGATTGGTTGTATGAACTGCATGAGAGATATCCGGTCTGGTAATAGTAAGATAGGTAAGGGCACCTATGAGTTGTCTATACGGGGTGAGATCAACTAATTTTTCACCATAAGTGGATCTTAACTTGGTACCTAGAACTTCTGGTGTGTCCACTATTTTGCCATTTGTGAGACCAGACCTTTCAATGATATCATTTGCAAATTTAGTCCGAGACATAAAATATCCAAAATTATTTCTAGTAATTTCAATGCCCAAAAAATAGTTAAGGAGGCCTAAGTCTTTCATGTCAAATTCTTGGTGAAGATTATATTTAACCTCTTTAATCCCTGCTTTATTGCTCCTAGTGATGATCATATCATACACGTATAATAGCAAAATAACAATACATGTTTATGTCTTTCGTACAAACAAAGCAGTGTCAGTATAACAAGTTATAAAATTATGCAAATGCATAAATTTTTTAAATCGATCAAACCAAGCCTTGGGAGCTTGTTTCACACCATACAAAGCTTTTTGCAATTTAAGAGCATGACCAAAAGGAACATTAAAACCAGGAGGAGTCATATAAACTTCTTCAGTCAAATAACCATTCAGAAAAGCATTTTTAACATCAAGTTGATATATATCTCATTTCCTAATAGCACTAAGGGTTATGAGAATTCTAATTGTAGTTATCCTAGCAATCGGGGCAAATGTTTCATCATAATCAATTCCATATTCTTGGGTATAACTCTTTGCAACCAGTCTGACCTTATATCTCTCAATTTGTCCATTACTATGAGTTTTGATTTTATAGACCGATCGACATCTAATAACTTTATTATCTTTTGGTATGGGTACAACAATCCATGTCTGAGCTTTATCTAAGCTTTTAAGTTCATCCCTCGTAGCATCTTCCCATTTTGGAATACCTTTAGCTTGATAATAAAACTTGGGTTCTCTAACTTGATGAAGAGCTGTAATCAAGTTTTTGCATTGAGGTTCAAATGATTCATAGGAAACAAAACGTTGGGGAGGTTTTGAAATCCTAGGTTATAGACATATGTCATCAGTTTCCCTATGACGTTGTGTATAATGTAATGGAAAGGGTTCAACAATGGGTTGTGTATCAACAGTTGTATTTGAAACATCACTACTCTCAAGAAAGATATCCTGATAAGCTACAAAGTCACAATCATCGTCTTCTTCTAGATAAAAAAAAAACTTGAGATATGGAAGATTCATAATTTTCTAAGGATTTAGACTTATAGTAAACATCATTCTCAAAAAAATTTACATCCTTAGAAACATATAATTTGTCATCAATAGGATCAAAACACCTATAACCCTTTTTGTCTATGCCATAACCAAGAAATACGCATTCAATTCAATAGCCCTACGAGACAGTTTATCATTTTTATCTATATAAACAAAGCATCTACATCCAAAAACTCTAAGTCTTTCATAATAAGGAGAAATAATATATAATTTTTCAAAAGGAGAAATATTTTCAAGATTGAATGAAGGCATTATATTTATAAGATAAATAGTAGTAAGGGTAGCTTGTGCCCATAAAAAATTAGGAACATTACTAGCAATTAACATAGTTCGGCATGTTTCCATAATGTATCTATGTTTCCTCTCGGCCAAGCCATTTTGTTGAGGAATTTTAGTGCAAGACTTTTGATGACAGATCACATTTGTTTCAACAAATTTTTGAAATTCATTTGACATGTATTCTCCTCCTTAATCCGATCTAAAAATCTTAATGGTGGCTCCAAATTTATTTTTGATCATGTTGCAAAAGGTTATAAATTTTTTAAATACTTCTGATTTGTGCTTCAAAAGATATATCCAAGTAAAACGAGTAAAGTCATCTACAAATATCACATATTATTGAACTCCTCTCTTAAAAATAATGAGAACAAGGCCCCAAAAATCAGAATGTATTAAATCAAAAGTTTTGTTGGGTACATAGTTCCTTTCACCAAACGGGAGATAATCCATCTTACCAAGAATACAATCTTTACATTCAAACTTTTGTTATCTAATCTTTTTCATCAAAGGAATGTTACATAATTTTTGCAAATCTAAATGTCCAAGGCTTTTGCCAAAGGGTAGTATTTAAGATAACATTACAAGACTCAAAATTTGGCATAACCAAGTAATCCATTTTGCATAGTCCACTTTCTCTATGACCAATCACCTTCTTCGATAGGTGATCATGCACCACACAACTCTTAGATGAGAAAGTAACTATACAATCATTATCACAAATTTGAGCAACCGAAAGCAAGTTTAAATTTAGTTTAGGTATAAAGCTTACATTTTGAATTTTAAAATTTTTCTTTTCAAAATTTTCTATTTTCTTAATTTGAAGTTTTGCACCATCGGCCGTAAAAACATGTTTTCCAAGGTATCATGAGATTCATTCAAGGAATTTTCACAATGAGTCATATGAAAAGAGGCACCCGAATCTAAAAACCAATACATACCTACCTTAAGAAGTGGAGAGAGCGTTCCCGGAGATGATTACTTTTTCTTTAAACAGTTCTTCTATGTATGCCTTAATGTTGTTGGGCAAGACTCTTTCTTTTTCTTCCCACATTTCCAAACTTTTTTCGAAAAAGAGGACAAGTGGTTTTGATATGCCCACTTTTCTTGCAATAGTGACAAATGGTGTCCTTGGTTGGCCATGGGCCCATGGGTTTCATTGATCCTTCATTTTTTGCATGCGGAGGCTTTATGTCTTCATGTTGGCTCCCAGTTTGAAGGCGGCAAGAACGGCTTCTTTTGCAACATTAATATTTTTCAACATTGTTCCTCCATTACAAGGTCGGCCAAGAACGAATCTCCTCTAGGTGTAGGTTTTTTATGTATTAAATTTGATCTAATATTTTCGAATTCATCTCTTAACCCACGCATTAACAAAAAGAAATATTGATTGTTCAAAAACTCTTGAAATTCATCTCATTTTTTAAGTTTCCCAAATTTATCAAAGCTCCTAAGTTGAGTCTATAATTCTGAAAACTCATTATGATAGTCTCTAATGCTTAAATTTCCTTGTTTAAGCATTATCATTCTTTCCATCAAATCGATTTGAAAAACAAAATCATCTTGAGAATGAAGTTTTTTCTAATATTCTCAAGTTTCAAATGCATTTTCGAAAGCACTAATTCTATTTCTAAGCTTTTCATCTATATTTTGACAAATAATCCAAGTAATTTTCGTATTCATTTTTTCCCATTATTTTAAGTCTTGCTTATATTTTTCATGAGCTTTAACAATCTCATCATCATTCAAACCATCAATATTCAAAATTAGTTCTTTTATCATTCCATCAATATAATCCCAAAAATCTTTTGACAAAAAATATTTTTCATACTCCTTGCCCAATTTTAATAGCATTTTGGGTCAAGGATACATGTAAATGTCTCATTTTTGCTTTCCATTTTATGCAAAATCAAAAGATTTAGACTAACCTCAAGTTTGGTATGATTTCTCGCACGCTTCTCAATGCGCTCGATTTCTTCAATCCGAGGCTCTGATACCATGTAAATTGTAGTCGATAATCAAAGGTTGAAACGTTCACGAACCAATTTGTCAAAACGCCAAAAACTCAAATCATCCAAATATGAATGTCACACAAATATCTCAACCTATGTCACATGGGTGCGGGTGCGGGATACGGCAAATTTTAAAAATTTTGGGTGCGACAACACGGCTAGGGTATATAATATTATATATTATATATAATATTCAAGCTACATAAATCAATCATAATACAACTAGTATTTGCTAATTTTGGGTGCATGTAGGTATCAATTAGCAAGTTCCCTCATAATGATCTGAAACTTACAGTGATTTTACGAGCTGCAAAATATCCAAGTTATGGATTCAAAGAGTTTCAAGATCTTTTGTAGGATATAACATATACTAGTATTTGTGCTAGGATCCACTAGTGATGTCATACTCTTCTATTCTATTGATCTGGCAATGTTCCTGGTCTTTAAATGTGTTTGGTGACAAAGATTATTCTGTGCAAAGGCATACAGTATGGAGTCCAATTGTTCGCACCCAAAATCATTCAAGCAGCTTTATATTATATAAAGCTATAATAGTAAGTACACAACTTTATATTAAAGCAAAACATATAAATGGTAAAAAACTACTAATTTTATCATAATACACAAATCAATCTTCATTATCCAGACCCATTTATCCGTGAGTTACAAAAAAAAATTGCATTTTTTTTTTGGACATGCCGCACCGACACGGTGTCGCACTAGTGTCGGGGTCGACACTCCACCCCTTAGAAGTGTCTGTGTGACTTAGATCTCAACACTAATGCAGAAGCAAGTCAAACACCAAACAAAAATTGTGCAATGACAAATCTTATTGATGATAGAGTGGGGTATTTATAGGGGAAGAGATATTACATTAAAGAGTGAAAAACCAAATGAAAAAGCCCCTTGAAGGCTAGCTGCTACAACACAGTCCGTTGAGGCCAGCTGCCTCCAACGGCTAGTTGGCTGGCATGGGCCAGTCCTATCACAAACACGGGCCCTAATGGCCCGTATACCTATTACAATTAACAGTATACTTGTTTCCCTTCCTCCCACTTCTTCTTTTGTGTACGTTTCTTTACGTCATTTTTTTCCTAAAGTTTATTTAATCCAATCTCTTAATTTGATGGTCTTCAGGGAAAGAACCAAATCAAAGCCAAAATAAAAAAAATGACCTATCTAAAGAAGGCACATACATTGGTGGGGGCAGGAAGAATTTCTCTCAGTTCACGGGAGAGTTTTTAAAGTGAACAGGAGAAGGTTTAGGCAAACTTGTCAAAGAATATTCCTATGTGCTTGAAGGTTTCATCTCACAATTGCCTTTGCAACAGCATGTCGATCTCAAGTTTTTATTTTTCTGGTTAGACTTCACAGAATTTTACAGTTGGTTGAGAGTAAATGAAATCCATTTGATAAGACAACGTTTTTTGGTGGTGTGGTGAATCACAAAAGAAAGAGGTAAGAAATTGTGCTTATCTGTTTTAACTTTTCTATTGAATAATAAGTTTCTTGGAATATGGCATATTCTACCATTATAAGGATTCGTCTGATGATTATTGTGACTTTGATATTTCTCTGACTTATTGAACATTCATCTTATTGCAGGCCCTATTCCTTGTTTATGTCATATAACGTGGTATTGGTAGACGTAAGTTGGTGACACATTGATTTCTGTGAATCAATTTGCCGAAAGGTTTAAGTGACGAGTTTGCTAAAGATAAAGATAGACATGCATTATTCAAGTGAAGCCCTTTGAAATTTTGTAAGAGCCACATCCATTGGTAACAGAAAACAATTGCTTGTTTAGTTTGTACATACGTACCGTAATATTTTTTGCAAATGTTTAATTAAATGGCAAATTGTTTGGACACAATTGGCCTTTTACGTTTTTCAATCAGAGTGTGAAATTGTGAATTGAGTTGATCCTAAAAATGACCGACAGTAGAAAAGAAAAAGGAGTATCAATTGGTATTGGCCCTACTAAGTGTTCATTCAAGTTTAGGATCAACAACAAAAGTTACAAAACCTTCAATTTCAACACCTCATGAAGATGCACCATTGTGGATCTACGTACAAAGAGGAGAATCATATGAAGGTGGTGGAGGTAATACACATTTTTATGTGTAAAATTTGCAACCTTAGTTTTACAGGATCGTATACCAGAGTGAAGGCACATATTTTAAAATTACCAAAATATGGTATAAGAGCATGTCCGAATGTGGATGAGGATTTACGAAGACAATTAATGAAAAAACAAGATGAGTATGAAAAGAAGAACGAAAGGAGTGAGAAAGGAACAAATATTTCATTATTTGGTGGATACAAAGAAGATGAAAAAAAAAGTTAATGCAAAGTGAATTTAAAGGTTTTAGAGGAGGAGCAATTGAAAAATCATTTAATTTAGTTGGAAGGGAAGAGATGGATAGAAAGGTTGGAAGATTTTTCTTTTCGTTCACTTCCTTTTAATGTAGCAAGAAATCCATATTGGAAAGATCTGTCACTTCTTTGGCTAATTGTAATTTACATGGTTATATTCCTAAGTTCTGAAAAATTGTGAACCATTATTCTTAAAGAAGAAAAAGCCAATATTGAAAGACTTTTAGAACATAAGAAGTTCTCATGGGAAACTAATGGTGTTTCTATTGTTTATGATGGATGGAGTGATATTCAAAGGTATCCACTCATTAATTTTATTGCTAATTCAATTAGTAGGCCAATATTTTTGAAGTATGTTATGCATCTAGAGAAATTAAAACTGCAGGCTACTTAAAAGATTTATTTGAAGTTATTAAGATTGTTGGACTAGATAATGTTGTACAAATAATCACTGATAATGCAACTAATTGTAAAAATGCAGGGTTAAGTTTGGAAGGTGATTATCCACACATTTTTTGGACACCTTGCGTAGCTCACAGTTTAAATTTGACTCTTTCTCGTATATGAAAGCCATCAGAAGATAAAGATAATCTTCATGCATATGAATTGTGTTCATGGATTGAAGATAAGGCACCAGATTGTATAAAGATAAGGAATTTTGTAATGAATCACCATTTAATTTCAGCCAATTCAATAAACATTCTCATTTAAAGTTGTTAAGGTTGCAGAAACATGTTTTGCTTCTTTAATTGTGATGGTAAAATGATTCAACACAATCAAGACATCATTGGTTCAGATGGTTACTGATCCAAGCTGGGATTCATACTGTGGTAACAAGGTTGAAGATCAAGCAAGGGCCCAAGCAGTGAAGACTATTCTTCTTAATGATTTATGGTGGGACAATGTATCATATTTTCTTGAATTCACAAAGCCTATTTGGGAGATGTTGAGAGAAGTTGATAAAGATGAACCAATGCTTCATAAAGTTTATGAAATATAGGATACCATGATTGAAAAAGTTGAGTCAATAATTTTGAAGCACGAGGTTAAAGAACTTCATGAAACATCATCATTTTATGATCATATTCATTCTATATTAGTTTCAAGATGGGACAAAAGCAACGCTCCCTTACATTGTTTAGCACATTCTTTAAATCGAAGATATTATGGGAAGAAATGGTTACATGAGAGCACTCGGCGTAGTCCTCCTAATCAAGATCCTGAAATAGCAAAGAATAGGCAAATGTGTTTGGGAAAGATTTATCGTGACTCATACTTACTTAGGCAAGTAAATTCTGAATATGGAAAGTTTTCTTGTGCCAGACTTGATTCACTAGAAGCACTAGAAGCAAGGAATTATCAAGATCCACTAGATTGGTGGGCATGTTATGGATCTGAGATGCCTCTTCTTCAAAAGCTTATATCTCAACCTACTACTTCATCTTGTTGTGAAAGAAATTGGAGTAGATATTCTCAAATTCACAATATCAAAAGGAACAATCTATCAAGTAGTCGTACTGAAGACTTGGTTTATGTCTATTCAAATATAAGATTGGTTTCACAATCTAATGCTGAGTACAAGTAAAAATTACTAATCTTTTAAAATTATTTTCTTTTGTATTAATCATGATGATTATATTTGATATTTTCTTGTTATTTATTTGAATATATTGCAGTGAAAGAGCATCAAAATATTAGGATGCAAACCCGAAGGAATATCACTTAGATGATAGCCAAGATTTGCATACTCTTAATATGGAACTCACTTATCCAATAGACCCTTCAATTGATAATATTATTGATAGTGAAGATCTATAATTTATCATGTACATGTTCATTTCATTTATCAAACATTAATATTGTTCATAGTTGATAATACTATTGATATGCAATATCCTGATTTTCTTTTGATTGATTTGTGTATTATGATGAAATTAGTAGTTGTTTACTTGTTTTGCTTTAATATAAAGTTGTGTACTTACTATTGTTATCATATACTTATGTTAATTGATGTCTCACTTGTTCTAGCTTAAATATATAATATATATAATATTATATACCTTAGCCGTGTTGTCGTACCTAAATTTTTTGAAATTTGTCGTATCCCGCACCAGTATGACGTAGTCTTTCGCCACTTTCCTAATATGTATAGTCATATTGTTCCACATATCACAAGGTGTACCAACATAATTCCAAACATCTCCTTGAAGGACTTTTTATTTAAATATATCTTCTTTCTCGCTTTTGAGGTTCCACCATTTAGTCCAAATAGCTCGATGCACTCTTTTCTTCTTTGTCCATTTTTTTATTTGAAAGATGCCCTAAAAGACTATCATAGAAACTAGACACCCACATCAAAATGCACAAGGATTCTGTATTATTGCATACAAACACTACCCGGTGTCATCCTCCAGTATTCCTTGACTAAGTTTGGCCCACAAAGTTCCTTCTAGAAATGGTAATTTCAGAGAAAATATTAGGAAAATCTCAGACTATTAGAAATAACAGAAAGTCCTTCAAGGAGATGTTTGGAATTATGTTGGCACACCCTGTGATATGTGGAACAATATGGCTATACATATTAGGAAAGTGGCGAAAGATGTGTTAGGGGTATCTAAGGGAGGTGTACCGGCACAAAAAGAAGCTTGGTGGTGGAGTGAAGTAGTACAAAATAAAATCAAGGTAAAGAGGGCATGTTACAAATTACATTATGCTAAAAAAACTAGTGAAACTTTAGAAACTTATAAGAAAGCAAAGAAGGAAGCGAAAAAGGCCGTTAGTAAAGCAAAAGCTAAGATTTGGGATGACTTATATAAAAAACTCAACTCGAAAGAGGGTGAAAGAGATATTTTTAGGATAGCTAGGGCTAGAGATAAGAAAACTATATATCTTAATTATGTTAGATGCATAAAAGACGACGATGAAAAAATTCTAGTGGCAAATGATGATATAAGAAATTGATGGAAAAACTATTTTTATAATCTTTTTAATGAAAATAAAGATGTTAGTATTAGTTTAGGAGATTTAGCTAAGTCAGAAAAGTATATAAACCACAATTTCTACCGACGTATTCAAAAGAATGAAGTCAAAGAGGCTCTTAAACATATGAAGAGTGGTAAATCGGTAGGACCAAATAATATTCCTATAGAAGTTTGAAAAATACTAGGAGAAATAGGAATCACTTGGCTCACAAGACTATTTAATGAAATATGGAAAAACTAAAAGATGCCCGAGGAATGGAGAGCAAGTACACTTATACCCATATATAAGAACAAGGGAGACATTCAAAATTGTGTGAATTATCGAGGTATCAAGTTAATGAGTCATACTATGAAATTATGGGAAATAATTATCGAACGTAGGTTAAGACAAGTATCAAGTACAACACAGAACCAATTTGGATTTATGCTAGGCAGATCTACTATTGAAGCGATTCACCTTTTGAGACGTTTTATGGAACATTTTAGAGCAAAAAAGAAAGACCTTCACATGATATTTATTGATCTAGAAAAAGCTTATGATAGGGTACCGAGGGAGGTTCTTTGGAGAACTTTGGAAAAAAGAGGTATCCCATTGACATATATTAACCTTATAAGAGACATGTATGATGGTGCAAAAACATGTGTGAGGACTCATGAAGGAACGACAGACTTCTTTGAAGTTAATATTGGGTTACATCAAGGATCAACTTTAAGTCCATACTTATTTATAATGGTGATGGATGAGTTAACAAAACATATTCAAGATGAAATACCTTGGTGTATGTTATTTGCAGATGACATTGTATTAGTGGAGGAGTCTAAGGAAAAAGTTAATAGAAAATTGGAACTATAGAGAGAAACATTAGAATTAATGCTGGTTGGTTAAAATGGAGAGGAGCATCAGGCATTCTTTGTGATAAGAAGATACCATTAAAATTAAAAGGTAAATATTATAGAGCAGCAATTAGGCCTGCCATGTTTTATGGTTTTGAGTGTTGGGCAGTTAATCATCAACATGTACAAAAGATGTCTGTGACAGAAATGAAGATGTTGAGATGGATGAGTGGTCATACAAGAAAAGACCGTATACATAATGAGGTTATTAGAAACAAATTAGGAGTGACACCAATAGAGGATAAAATGAGAGAACATCGTTTAAGATGGTTTGGACATATAGAAAGAAGATCAAAAGAAGAACCTGTAAGAAGGTTAGAAAAACTAAATTTGGAAAGTATTAAAAGAGGTAGAGGACGACCACAAAAGTGTTGGAAAAAAACAATAAAGAATGATCTAGCTTATTGGGAGTTAACTACTAACATGGCACATGATAGGGATCTGTGGAAACAAAGAATCCATGTAGCCGACCCCGTCTAGTATGGGAAAAGGCTTAGTTGTCGTTGTTGTATTAGAAACTTCAAATTTTACAAAGAAAAATATCTTAGTAATACATTTCTTGAAATTTATGGTATAACTAAACAGAATTTTAAAAGAAAAGAAACATTAAAAAATATAATCACCTTCAAATGTATAAAACAAGACAAAAAGTTAAATTATTAGGATATTAGTACCATAATATCAACCAATCCTTATATTTATGTGAAGAAAATTTATTTTTTAGCATCAGTTATTTTCTCATCAATATGCACACACCATGTTAATGTTTTATCAAAATGCGATACAAATAACCATGGTTTGAAACTATCACGCTTTTGGTGAAATATCGTTCCATAAGTTTGTTAGACAATAACAACAACAACTAAGCCTTTTCCCATACTAAATGGGGTCGGCTAGATGGATTCTTTGTTTCCACATAGCTCTATCATGCTCATAATTTATAGAATCCATAGTAGATAAGTCCGATAAAGTTTTATGCTGGTTGTCGGAAGCCTAACGCAATCCTCCTCCTTTATCCGGGCTTGGGACCGGACACGCAAGAGTGATCCCTTACATGTACAGAGTTCCCATAAGTTTGTTAGACATGATATTTTAAAATACGAACATTTACAACCATGAAGTAAGAACCAAAAAGCATTTAGCTCTATCGTGTGCTGCACTCACCAGGAAATGGAATTCATAGGTATTACACAACTCAATTTGCTATAGCTATGTGAGACAAGTGCTAGATACAGAATTATGCAACAATTTATGCACATCACTGTTTCACATACTGAGAAGATTCTTTTCCTTTTTCCTTTTCTAGCAAATCTTACTTGCATATCTAGATAGATTATCTAGTCTTGGAGTAACTACATTTTTGTATGCTTGGTGCCTCTTCCATTACACTTCCAACAGCTGTTTGTCTCATCAACAAAAGCACCTAAACCTACATTTTTCCTCATTGTCCTTTTGTACCCTGGTGTTACAGTGAGATTTATTGTGGAACCATGAAACAGATCACCAACAAGCAAGAGTTTGCAAGGAGAAAAACGAAATCTCTCCTGTAGTTGATAAGCAATAGCTCCTCCAAAGCACAGTTTCCTAATATGCACGTTTGGTTCACCTCTACAATCAGAGTTGCACAAGAAAGCAATTCAGATTCTAGTGCCCAAACGATGAACAAACACACTTAATCAGATTTCACGCAGCTCTGCTGTAAATGGAATCCAAAAGGATAAAAGAAGTTGAACTGTATTTTCACCAATTCGCTTATAAAGGGTCCAAATTAGAACCAGTGGAGAAAGTGGTGCTAATTAGGAACACATTCTAATCTTAAGGAAAACCAAAAGAACCCAACATCTGAGCTAAAATTTTAAGAAAGGCCTTTCACAAGTATAGTCTCAATAGCATCTGCAGTGGAACATGCCATTATGATTTAAATGAAAATTTTACCTTCAGCTGCTTTGCCACATCTCTTGCAGAGGAGCCAGAGACCTCTATCCAAGTCTTGGAGAATAGTGCACATGCTGATAGCATGAAAATAATATAGAAGAGAGCATGGAAAGGGTTGACTGCCATATCTGCCAGGCTGTAGAACATCCGCAAATTACTCAAATTTTTATAAAAGGAATCCAAAAAACAATTAAGAGAACGATAGAATACATGCAAACATGGATAACAAAAGAGGAACATAATTGCGACTAAAATTGGCAAAGAACATCAACTTCAAGCATGCAAAGAAATCATAATAATCACCTCGATGGTGCTGTAATGTAGTAAGCAAGACCACCAACAGGAATAAATTGACCACCCGAATATTCAGATTCCTTCCACTTTCCAAGCAAATTTACAAGAAAATTTCCACTGTACCTTCTGTACAGCAACTGCAGCAAGCATGAGGAAGATGGCATACTTTAAATGTTAAAAAAGGCCAGCATGAGGTGACAGTTCTTATTTCAGCGAGAAATATGAAAAGAAAAGCTCCAAACCTGAGAAATAAAGTAAAGATTAGAGACAAGAGCAGATTGCAAGATAATTGGCATGTTGGATGTGTAGAAAAGCTTGATTGGATAAGAGCCTTGTTGTCCACGGGCATTCTTCGACCTCACTGGCAGAACAACACGGAATCCTTGGAAGTAGATAACAATAAGGAAAACCAAAACCGTCGCAAGCAAATTTGTCACATTTGGAAGATTTTGGCGATAAAAAGCCTCACGCAGTGCCCGGACCTTATCTGTTCTAGTTATCAACAAATGGAATAAAGCAATAACAGCTCCCTCAAACTCTGCCCCCCGGCCACTGTTGATTGTTGTAGGGCTGAATGCCTTCCAAATGATATTTTCACTGCATAAAATGCAACACCAATCATTAATGCTTGAATATGCATCGGCTGGATGTTCAAACAAAGCAAGCATATTGACAAAAGTTTACCAAATATTGGTAGCAATAAACAATGAAATGCCCGATCCCAGGCCATATCCCTTCTGGAGAAGCTCATCCAAGCATATCACAATAATTCCAGCAAAAAAGAGTTGGAGAATTATCAAAATGGCATTTCCTGATCCAAGTTGGCTTACATTGCCATACATCCCAGAAAGAACATAGGCAACCGCCTCTCCAATTGCAATCAAAATCCCAAGCAGCTTTTGTGCACCATTCCTGAAACCAAGAAATTTCCACAAAAAACATCTGCAATGGTCACCCAATAAACTAGATAAAAGGCTATAAATTAACTCATGAACTTCAATCCTGTAAAAAAATGCCCAAAGTTGAAAAATAAAAAGAGCAGTTATCCCTTGCATAGTGTGAAAGAGAAACTGAGAAGAAGAAGGCCGTCATTTGGACAAGATAAATTGCAACTCTTGTGAGTAGCAGCATCATAAGATCATAGACAACCATTTTAAACATTTGAAGTGACGGAGTATTTTATCCAACTTTTCTAACTCATTAATACTCATGAAGACAAGGAACCAGAAACATCACAAGGACAATTTAGACATGAGGGGAGTGTCTTTCGTAGGAAAACTGTTTCTGAAGATCGTACTGCTTCCTCTAACAATTTGCATGAAGTCATGCTCATGAAAGTTATTTCACATCTCTTTCATTCTGCCACCATGCATTCATCTTTCTGCGTGACTTTGTGCAGTGTTGACATGTAGCTTCCTGCGCTTTCCCCGTGATTCTTTTACATCCAGAACTAGGGTTCTTGTTGCTCTCAGCTATTGCCTTTTCTAAGGCTTTGTGATTGATACTTTGTGGTGTTGTCCACTCATTGATCTTCCGCAACTATATTGAAGCATAATATTCATTACATGGTATCAGAGCCATTTCTCGATCGTGGGAGTATTGTTCATCGTCTCAGAAAGCGTGTTGATCATATTTTGTACTTCTCGTTGCCTCAAAAAGCGTGTCAATCGTATTTTGTAAGTTTACCTCTTTAGTTTCCTTTTTCTTGAAATATGGATGATAAAGGGGGTTTCAATTTTCGTCTAACATCTTCGAACTATAAAATATGGGCCCAATCTATCGAAAATTGCTTGTATTTCAAAAAATTATGGAGCTATGTAAGTGGTTCGAAGATAGAACCCTCTATCAATGTCACACTTGAACAAAAAGAGAAATATGAAGAAGGCCATAGAACGATCCTATGGGTGCTCATGAATAATGTAAATGAGCACACTATGAACACTTTGACCGATTTCACCAACGCTAAAGAAGCAGGAGAATATTTTAAAAAATCCCATATTCAAAGCGATGTGGCTTATAGGATGGCATTAAGAGACAAATTGGTCTCACTTAAACAAGGAGATAAAGGGGTAAACGATTTTTTTGGGGAATTTTCTAATGTTTGGAATCAATTGTATGGTTACAAAAAGAAATGTACACAATGTCTTAGTGAGAGACAATGTGAAGACAATGAGGACTTTGTACATCAATTTCTAAGAAGTCTCCGAGAAGAAATTGAAGTGGTAAGATCATCGCTCATTCATAGAAAACCTTTTCCTACAAAAGAAGAGATTCTTACCGATCTTCAAATGGCGGAAACAAGAATTAATGAAGCAAGACTTCAAAAAGACACCGCCTTGGCCACATCAAAACCCAGAGCAAATATGAAGACTTATCGACCTCCTCATTTCAAAAGTAAAGAAGAAAGAAAAGACATCATTTGTCATCATTATAGAAAAGCAGGGCATATAAGGCCAAATTGCCCAAAATTGAAAAAGAAGGTGACCGTAATAGAAGAACATGCTTCATCTTCCATTCTTACAAACAAAAATTAAAGCAACTTGAAGCCCAAATGAAGGAAAAAGCAACGGTTGGTGTGATTTTCTCATCTTCAACAAAAGAAACTCAAGGTATGATCTCTTAGATTCTTGATTCGGGTGCTTCATTTCATATGACTTGTAATGAACATATCTTAAAATCATGTGTTCAAAAACCCTTATCATGTGTTTATACGACGGAAGATACACAATTAAATATTGATAAAATTGATGACTTTCAAAACAGAATTTTGAAGTTTCCAAAATTAGTGTTGTTCCAAAACTAAATTTAAATTTACTTTCCGTATCCCAAATTTCGGATAAAAATTGTGTTATAACATTTTCACCCACCGGATGTATTGTAAAGGATCGCCTCTCAAAGAAGGTGATTGGGCGTGGCCATAGAGAGGGCAGACTTTACATTATGGACTATTTGCATAGTATAGGATATGTTAATGTTTTGACAAATGATCCCTTTTATGGCACAAGAGACTTGGACATCTTAATACTAAAAAATTGTATCAATGTCCTCTTTGAATGAAATTTAAGGAATCTTTTTCTTGCAAAGATTGTGTTGTTGGTAAAATGCAACATCTCTCATTTCCAAACAAAACACATGTTACAACAAGACCCTTTGAAATGATTCATTCAGATGTATGGGGTTCGACACCTGTTTTGTCTAAAGGAGGCATTTCCTATTATGTTATTTTTGTAGATGACTTTACTAGGTATACATGGGTATATCTTTTAAAAACACGGTCTTTCAAAATTTTGTTATTTTTCATAATCTTGTAAAGAATCAATTTGATTCCGAAATCAAAATTTTTAGATCGGATTCAGGAGGAGAGTTTATGTCGAAGGATTTTGAAAACCATCTCAATAAGTTTGGGATTATACATCAAACTTCTTGTTCTAAGACTCCTCAACAAAATGGTGTTTTCGAACGAAAGCATAGACATATTTTGGAAACCACAAGAACTTTGCTTTTGTCAAGTGGTGTTTCTAAAAATTTTTGGGCAAAAGCTATTATGACTGCAGTCTATTTAATTAATCGAATCGGATACCCTCTTCGATTTTACAAAATATGTCTCATATAGAAAAACTTTTTAAAGTTTCTCCTAACTATTCAAGATTGCGTGTTTTTGGATGTAAATGCTTTGTTTATACTAACAAAGATGATAAATTATCATCTCGAGCCATAGAATGTGTATTTCTAGGATATGGAATAACCAAAAAGGGATATAGGTGTTATGATTGTAAAAATGATAAGCTTTATGTAAAAATGAATATGTTTTTAAAAGCATGGATGATGATAGCTCTATTAATGACTCCTCCTACTCCTTAAATGATATTTTAGGTGAAGAGGTAATTCGTGAAGAAAATGAGCTTGATGAACCTATGACCTTTTATCAACATTACAATAGGAGATCTATACCTATCCCTAGAAGGTTAAATCATGATTCTAGACCTCCTAAAAGATTTGTGTCATATGATAATTTTTCACCTATAAAGGAACCTAGAACCTTTAAAGAAGCTCAATTATCACAAGAATGGACTCATGCAATGAATGAAGAGTTGGATGCTTTATTTAGAGCCCAAACTTGGGATATAACCTCTATACCATCAAACAAAAAGACTATAGGTTGTAGGTGAGTTTATAAAATCAAGACTAATGGTGATGGCTCATTAGATCGTTATAAAGCTAGATTGGTTGCCAAGGGTTATTCTCAAGAATATGGAATTGATTATGAAGAAACCTTTGCTCTTATAGCTAGAATGACAACTATTAAAACACTTATAGTTGTATGTGCTATTCATCATTGGAATATTTATCAGTTAGATGTTAAAAATGCTTTTTTGAATGGTTGGTTGAAGGAAGAAGTATATATGGAGCCTCCTCCAGGTCTCAATCTACCTAGAAACCAAGTCTTAAAGCTCAAAAGAGCCTTATATGGTCTCAAACAAGCTCTCAAGGCTTGGTTTGATAGAATGAATTCATGACATTGCATGGCTTTACTATGTTTATAAGAAAATCCTCTACAGGTATTGTTATCCTTTTGATCTACGTCGATGATATGATTATTACAGGTAGTGATGATAAGGTATCCAACAAATCAAGCAAGAACTTGGTAATGTGTTTGAAATGAAGGATCTGGGTCAACTTTCCTATTTTCTTGGCATTGAGGTAACCCATGATAATAGAGGTTTCTTTTTATCACAAACTAAGTTTACTAATGATGTTATTCTTAGATCAGGTATTACAGATGACAAAGTCGTTGAGACACCAGAAGTAATCAATCATAAGATGTGCCTAGTTGATGCTGAACTTATGAGTGATCCTACACCCTATAGACATATGGTTGGAGCACTCACATATCTCACCATAACACGGCCTGATATTGCTCATGTTGTTCATACTGTAAATCAGTTTCAGCATGCACCCACCTTAGTGCATATGAGTGTTATTATGAGGATTGTTCGTTATATTCGACAAACCTCAACTAAGGGAGTATTTCTATCTTCCTCCTTGTTATTTCAGTTGCTTACATATACTGATGCTGATTGGGGTGGTGATGTGAATGACAGGCACTCTATTACCGGATATTGCATATTCCTTAGTCACTCACTCATTTCATGGAGATGCAAGAAACAACAAAAGGTGTCTCTTTCGTCCATTGAAGTTGAGTATCATGCAATGGCCAATACTACTACAGAACTAACTTGGCTGCGATGACTACTTCAAGACTTAAGCATACAACTGGAAGCTCCTCCAATAATATTCTGCGACAACAAAAGTGCTATGTATATAGCCAACAATCATACCTTCCATGAGCGTACAAAGCACATAGAGATGGATTGTCACTATGTTCGTGAAAAGCATCTACAAGGCAATTTGACATTACAGTTTTTAAAATCAAAATATCAACTTGCAGATGTGTTCACCAAGTCCTTACCTGCTCCTCAATTATAATCTTTAATTGGCAAACTGCAGGTCATGGAGTTGTCAGTTTGAGAGGGGGTGTTAAAGAACTGGGCCAGAGTGGCCCGACCCTGACCCACTGGACCATAGGGACAGGGCCCCCAGGGCCACCAGCCGTTGGGGGCCCTGGTCCCCAACGGCTAGTGAAGTAGCCGTTGGGGGCTGGTTGCAGCCAGCCCCCCTCTTTTCCCTCTTTAGTCTTTCACTCTCTATCACTCTCTTTCACTCCCTTTTCTCTATAAATACCTCTTGTAAACCATTGTAAATTCAAGTCTTTGATGGCTAATGAATAAAGATTATTTATTCAAGCTTGTGTTGTGTTTATTCTCCTTTTCGCATGCACTTGTTGCTCTCGGCTATTGCCTTTTCTAAGGCTTTGTGATTGATACTTTGTGGTGTTGTCCACTCATTGATCTTCCGCAACTATATTGAAGCATAGTCTTCATTACATAATCCAAACCTGCGGCAATCACATCCCCAAGTTTCCAAAAATCTTTAATCACATCCCCAAGTTTCCAAAAATCTTTAACCTCTCGCAGACATGACTCTGTACCCAAATGTCAAAAAGCTAGAGAGAGAGAGAGAGAGAGCTTACAGAAGAGCACGATCTTCACGCACACTATTATCAACTTCAATTATCTTTGACCCAGCCAAGAGTTGCATAACCAATCCAGAAGTCACAATTGGGGTGATGCCCAATTCCATGACAGTACCACGGTTTGACGCCAGAATCACACGCATCCAGTAAAAGGGATCCGCACCAGTTGTTGAGTGTATGCCATAAAGTGGAAGTTGACTGCATACCAGAAATATAAAGAGAGATATAACTGTGTATATGATCTTTTCCCTGAACGGAACCTTCCTTTCAGCACTCTGAACCTCTGGCAAAAATGACAGGAAGGGTCGAACAAGATGCAGGACTCTAAAGCCTCCACCTGGCATTCTGCCCCCTTGAGATCACTTTGGCACAGGCTCCTGTAAAATGCAAATTGCTTGTGTAGATAATCAACCCATGCAAGGAAATATGATAACAATCCACTATTTCACTTCAATACTATTGATAATTATGTCATGCAATGAATAAGATCAGCATTTCTGGATAAAGTCATGGCAGATTAAAGGCGTTCCAGGAATAGCAAGCACTTCCTATCGAACATCTAAACATGTCTATTTCTTCTTTTTTTTGGTAAGATAAACATGCCTATTTCTGCATAATCTTCGTGCAGACTCACAAAAGAGGAAAAGAAAACATCGATTCGAGGACAGGATGAACATTGATATGATCCTAAAACAACAGCCTCCAAAATTACGCTAATGATTGAAATCTAGAGGAACAAGAGCCAACAGATCGGATCTAAACGTTAAAACCGACTCCATTTTTCATCCATCGTAGAGCTGATACAAACAGAGTGCATCTAGGAAGAGAATCGCATGCATCACGAGCATAAACGGAGGAATCCAGGAATTAGGATAGATGGGCGAAATAGAACCATCCTTTTCCAAAACAAGCTACCACTTGGGAAAACCTTTGAGAAACCTAAGAGGGAGCTAGAAACGAACCTAAAAATTGGCAAAATTCACCGAGAAGCTTGAAATAGGAATCAGAGAGAACCTTTTAGTGCTATGGAATGGAAATCGAAATGCGAAATTTAACTGTATGGAACAGAAAACTAATAAACAGAGAAAGAATGTATTGATCCTTGCAATATAACGGAAACACCAGAGAGAACTAAAAACAAACAAACAAAGGGATATCCTATCGATCCATTACAAAAAAGTCGGATCTGCATCCCTGGCGAGGATCCAAGTTCAGATCAGAAAGGAAAACTTAATAAAAACAAGGAAAAGAAGTCAACTATAATTGGATCATTTCCAGCCAGTAAGCCGTCTGGATCTAGCAGGATCTTCCCGTTCCTGTTCTTCGCTTGAGAGAGATAGACGATACCTTCTGATTGTTTGCCTGGGAATCTCGCCGGGTGAGGACGGCGATGGCCGGAAGAAAGCCGATGACGGGGCTGGGGAAGGATAAAAGGAGGACAGAGTCAAAATGGTAGGGCTGACGAAGACAACATGATCTCCCCGTTAATCTCGTCGTCGATCCGGCTGTCTACCGACGAAATAAATGCCGGCTTCGGTGCTTTTATAAGCTCCAGCCAATCGCTAACTGAAACTTAGTTAAATCCCACGCAGGCTGCGGCACAATCTCTATTTATGTCCAAAACTACGAAAATGTCAACATTCATCATAATCTCTCTTTATGTTTTTGGGTTACTGTTTTCACATCCCAAATTAGTATTTACATAATCTTTTTTCGATCATTTCCAAAAAATACTCTCATTTTTTTTAAAGTCCGGCCCCACCCTGACCTCACATGTGTTGCTTCTCTCTCTTTTTGTGCAAGCTCCTCTTTCTCATTTGCTTTCGTTACATTCAAATTAAACCAAATTGAAAACATTTTGTTCAATTATTTTGGTTAATTAGTTAATCTAATAAGTGTTGGTTCTCAAATATAAACAACATGACCTTTCGTGACAATCTTCTCGTTGAGAGAGATGCGATTGAGTTGTGTCTCTCGATCTAAAGAGTGCATCTCTCTAGATCGAAATATATGGCTCAATCACATCTTTGTCTTTGATTATGGTGATTCATTATAAGACGAAGAAAAATAAGATTCGATAAAAAACTTATAATACCTATTTTTCTAGTCTAGTCGACCACCCAACCTTAAACATGATGGATTTTATTCTTTTATTCTTTTTCAATTTGATGAGTAATGCTAATTATTTTGAGGGTCCATTAGTTTGTTGGTTATTTTATTCAACTTTTTGTTTCAAATGTCGAATATAAATCTGTAATGCTTGAAACATGTGAAAAGAATTTGAACGGCTGTCGTACGGTGGAGGGAGTCATTGAAAAATCTAAGAATGATGTTGCAATCATGCCGTAAGGTTTGTATTTTGTAAGAGAGATAGTGTCACAAGTATTTTGAGTATTTTTAAAAAAGGGTATGTGAATAATAAAAAGAATGTTCATAATTATGCTGCTTTTGGGATGCAGTTAGCCCATGATAATTAGGTCTTCCTTTTACATGTCACACTGACACATACATGACATAAAAAAATTCTATTTATGTATTTTGGTGGACATTAAGTAAGGGATGTTAGGAAAAGCGAATGCAACACACCCTTGCCTTTCATGAATGCAACAGAATTTTAGGACATTGCAAATTTAATTAGCAAAAAAATAGAACTTGCAAACTCTCTTTAAAAACTAAGTAGCAAAAGACTCACATAATGAAAGGAAAAGTATTTACAAGATCACTATATATAGACATAGTGAAGATGCTATAACATGGTTGCTAAGTTAATAAAGTTACAACCACTATGAAGTTTTTACTAATAATCACAATCATCATTCAAGTAAGTGGCTCTTAATACCAAAACATGGTTGTTAAATGCTCATGAATTATATTGACTACATGCATTACTAATAAAAACAATTATCGCTCAAGCAAATGACCCTTAATATTATAATATAATTGCTAATTGCTCATGAATTACAACCACGATGAAGTACTAGTACCGAACATAATTATTACTTAAAAAGGAGCTTTTAATGTTATAATATGACTACAACAATAATCCTTCACCATCTATTTTGAAAATCACTCAATAAGAGGTGTTCTAGTGACAAATTCTTCCATAAGAAAGACTTATGTCATGAGGACCATAGATATGGTGCTCTAGTGGCACCCAAGCTCAACAGCAAGGTGCTCTAGTGTCGTTACTAATTTTGAGAAGTTTGACTCAAAAAGAAGAAAAAAAGCAACATCACAACTCGATCACACAACCTAATTCGGTTTTTGTCACCTAAAATAACACAAACATGATTTGATATGATTTGTGTCGCCAATCTGACATGACAATGTTGTCAGTGTATGCTAGTAAACCCAAAAAACTTTGAGACGAAGCACACTTGTATTTTGAGTGAAGTGCACTTATATTTGAGGCCCATAAAACAAAACAGTTGACGTGACAATGTTGTCAGTCTATGCTATGCCATCAATGGTAAACCCAAAAAAAACTTTGAGACGAAGCACACTTGTATTTTGAATGAAGTGCACTTATATTTAAGGCCCATAAAACAAAACAGTTGACGTACCTTATCTCGTCCTAAAATGGGTCCATATCACTCCACACCTTATCATATAAATGAGAAGGTTTTTCGGGTCACGATCTGACACTTCATAACACGAATCTTTGTTGTGGAGGAAGTGGACGCCAACACTACACGAAACACATATCCCCTGAAACGAATGCTATATTCAGGTCACGCTCAATTTCAATTTCCGTGTGTTGTTTAAAATTACCACCCTAAATTAGGACTTATTATTTGCAGATACGCGTCCTGCAAGTTCTGCCATCTTATCTTTCCGCCCAAACGATCCTCTTACTGGTTAAATATTCAACAACCATGAATATCATTCATGGAAAGATGGTGGATTACGTCCAATATCAGATAGCCATGGCCGGTTCCAGGCAAACCGGAACCACGACAGTTCTGGCTTACTAAGAAACATAAACCGGAATGGAACTGGGACCAGGTCTGTTTAAGTTCTATTTTTTCAGGCCAATTCTGATTCTTTTTACCAAACCTAACCAGGTAGTCCTCAGTTTCGAGTACGGTTTCAGATATGATTTCAATGGTTCCGGTTTCAGCTGGTTCTTGACCCAGTTTGGTTTCGATTCAAACCGTCGGACTGTTCTACACCGGCCATGATCAGACATTTAAAGTAGAACTCAGTCAGGCATTTATGCCGGGGAGAAGTCATTAATTTGGCCTAAATCAAATATATTTGGCCTCTCATGCCATGTCTTTGATACGTAGCACCATCCCGTCCCATTTCATTCACCATCCCGTCCCATGATCAGGTGTTTGGAGCATTTCAGAAAGACGGGAACATTCTTTCAGATTAGCCAAATGGAGAGAGGAACTAAAAAGTGGCTGAAAAGGGGAGGTGTGTGTGTGGATTGATCTATCAAATTCAGTAAAATACAGAAATATATAAAGCCACAAAGGATTAAATCAGCATAATTATTGGAATTTATCCATGTTAATCATGTATACACCGACTTGGAAAGGGTGTTCTTTGCTTGAAAAGGACATGCATGTGACCGCAATTTAAGTAATAAAAGAAATGTAAGTATTATGGAGTCGAGAGCCCTGCGTGGTGAGCTGAGGTCAGTTGCCCACTCTTTTGATCAAGATAATAGGAGAAGTTAATATTCCCAAACTTTACTAAGTTGAGTATGTTCTGGGCATTTAAGAAACTCTGTTGGATTTAATAATTGTCAAGTGACTTCAGCTTAAAGCTTCTATTGAGTCTAACCCCTACCATGAAATTGAGGTAATATGTTCTTTTGGTTAACACCATCTTATTCTTGTGCAAACTCAGTGAAATGGTTCTGCAAAGTTGAATAAAGCTAAAATTCTGATTTTTGAGCGTTCTTAAGAAAGCTGAAAATTCCACACCCTCCACAAATGGAGGTAATATAAAGCGAGGTGGTGAAAACACCCAACAATTTATGCTTCTTCTATGGCATTGAAAACCAAGTATGCTTTACGAAGCAGAATTGTTGTACCTTCCAAACTCAGCAGGGGATTTCATTGAGCCGAGTTCTCGAGTCAGCCCAACCCAAAATTTGGAAAATTATAAAAAATTGTAAGAATCCTTGTTTTATAATACACTGTGGAAACCCAAAAAAGTTTACTAGGCTAGCTACCCCAACCCAAGGAAATTTCTGGATCGGCTAGCAATCCTAACAAAAACAGACAACTATGTGTATATCCCGTGCGTAATATGTTGCTGACGATCAGTTCCAGCATCTGTATGGTAACAATCAGCAAAAGACATAACAGACCCGCTAAGAGCCTTCCTCTGTCAACGCTATGCGTGCCAATTTACATAGGGTTTTATCTTGTGTTCTTTGCGATGAACAATTCAGTTTCAGCAACAATTGCTATTGTTACTGCAGTCATTCATGCCGCTATCGCTTCCATCTGCACACTAACAGGAGGCCTAGGTTCCATGAGCAGTTCAGTTTCAACAGCAATATTCCTATTGTTACTGCAGTCATTCATGCCACTATCGCTTCCATATCTGCAGACTAACAGGAGGCCTAGGTTCCACGATCGTCCTCTTCCTCCTGCACCAAAATGAAGAATTAATTAACATAATCCTCCCTTCATATGGATGGCCACCATTTTGGTGGCTTATGTTAGCCCAAAGGCAGGGCGGTCTAACGTCGTTGCTGCTGGTGGGGAATTTGATTCCCAGAGGGTGCATGTGTGTGTGTTAGACTTCGGGCTCCTTTTATAACCACAAAAGAAGAAGCTTTGCCATTTATTCCAAAGTTTGATGGTGCATTCGATGACGGATCTACATTGAGCTGGGGTGGGGGTGGGGGGCGTTCACCCCGCCCGAAAGTTCAAAATTTAACTTAAGGTCTGTATCCCAGGTAGAGATCCATGGGCTATAATATTATATTTCACCCCACACAAAACCATTCAAGAGGCTCCTGATTACTATCTGAAAATCATGCATTCAAACATCTTTAATATGCCTATAAGAAAAGGTTATTGATGCCCACCAATGGAGAGTAAAGTAAATTGATCTCCAAATAAGTAGCATATTGTGGACCCATCTGCTTGAACCACGAGTAACGAGTAATGTTGATGATTCCAATCTGGTCCCGAGCACTATCCACATAGAGCTCAAATACCGCTCTCCCAATTTCCTCCTTTGTGACAGCCGGCGACCGTTTCTCCTTATCTTGTTCCTTGACGCCGTGCTGATCCACCCCCTTAATTTCCTCTTCTAGTGCCATTTCGGTTTAGAACAGGTGCTAGAAGAATCTCTCAACTTCTTGTAGTATACCCTCATCTGCTGCTGCAAGTTACTGGCGGAAGCAATCACGATTTGAGCGTTTCTTGAATTGGAGATGGGAGGAATGAAGAATTCTTAGCACCTTCTAGGAGCCATCCACAGTGGCTCTTTGATGCAAAAACAAATATTCGAAGTCCCGAAGTTCTCAAAGATGCACTTCAAGATCAGCCTCTTGTTTCCCCTCTATAATGCATTGGTGAAGCTCGGCAAGTTCAGAATGGCAGCCCTCAACAGCCCTTGCATTGCCACCCACCTCTTGCAAGGTTGAATGAGAATGTGGTAGTAACACAGACAATCAAGAGTAAAGATGTGGTTATTGGAAATATACATACACCAACTAAGCCTTTTCTCGATAGAGCTCGATCATGTGCAATGTTGACAGGTAGATCAACATTGTTTCCTTTCAATACTATTCTCTCTTTTTTTCTTTTATATTTTTATAATCTAATTTTTATACCTTTATGTTAGAGCTTTTTTTGATGATTTTTCTATATGTTTAAATAATCTTGAATGAATTTTTTTATCATTTATAATTTGTTTCTAATAACTTTATTATGTATATAATCTTTTTTTGGGTAACTACTTGTCCTCCAACTCCAACTCCAACTAAGCCTTTTCCCATACTAGATGAGGTCAGCTACATGGATTCTTTGTTTTTTTTTTATAGAATCCATGTTAAGTCCGACAAAATTTTACGCTGGCTGTCGGAAGCCTGACACAACCCTCCTCCTTTAATTACTTGTCCATCTCAATAATTTTATTTTTGTAACAAACATCTTTTGTAATTAACTGCAAACCAATAAAATGTAGTGGTATAAACTGCTCCATAATGTTTACCTCTTTTTATCACATAAAATACCTCATGCACCTCTCAATTTTAATCAATCTATATTAATTCTACACGTAATATCTTTATCATTTTTTATCACTCTGAAGTATTTATGAAATAAATCCTTATTGACAATTCCTGAGGACACAGTGGCATTCCAGGGATTATGTATCTAAACATTTTCAACAACTTAAGTGGTATCATTTCAAATTCACCGGGAAATTTGCACCAGTTGGAATAATTGGATCTTTCGAGGAACCACCTGTCCGGAAGCATACCGAAGGAATTATCATCAGGACTCATGTTTCTAGAAGTCTTAAACCTGTCGTTTAATGACTTGCAAGGAAGGATATACCTCGAGGAAATCAATTCGATACTTTCCATGAGTATTTCTTCAAAGGGAACCCAAAACTTTGCTGTCCACAGCTGAAAAAACAATGTTCTGATCTGTTCGTTGTGATTCCCTTTTGGTGAATGAAAAGTTCATCTCTATTGTTTCTATGAATGAACTCATGACTTCTGTAGATCCCAGTTTGTTCTCGTGGAGCAATCGCTATTGGCAAATGGGACTCTTCGGAAAACCAGGTTCAATCAACGCAAAATGGAAGAATGAAAAGGAGAGGAGGAGAATATTTCCTTCGATATCACACCCTCAACTCACTGAAAAGGGGGTCTTAAACGAGTGAAAGTGGAGAAGAAAGGGAAATATTTTCGCTAAATGCTCGCCGCCCTGACTAAGAACAAGTACGGTTGCTTGGTTTGCTTTGTTAGGTAATCGAGTCAAAAACACAATCAATGAGGCTTGTTGTAGAGGGGACCAAAGTGCAGCTAACTCTAGTATCCCCGTAAGGGAGAGTAATTATATGATTAGATTACATGCTTCACTAAAAATTTGACAAGGTTTCCTCAAGGCTGGCTGGAGGAACGTTGAGAATGCTGATAGGAAAGCCTGAATGGAGGTGGTGGGGGGAACTGTTGCAGGAAGTAAATCACCCTTGGATTGCTACAGATTCGGCCTTGAACAGATACAGTAGCAGCAGTAGAGAAAGCTTTAAGAGGGAGACCAAGCAATATGCAGATTGAAGAGGGAAGACTAGCAATTTTCAGCAGGTTTCAGGAAGTAAAGAAACCATATGCCGGTTCATCTAGCCACGGTATGTTCAGCAGGAAAAGAATGTAATTGGGACGATAAACCATATGTTGGATTCTCGTACTCACTTGGTAGCTACAAACCCCTCTCCTCCGGTGTTTGCTCGAGAAACCCAAGCGACTTCAATGCTCAAATCTTGCATAGGCTTCTTAGAAACTGAGAATCTGATTCAAAGTAATGCAAAAATAACCACGACATGCTCGAAAGGAATTTGTCATGCATGTTTAGCAGTCAGTTACCTAAAGCAAAACCAAAATCAAGCACACGGCCACCATCATCACCAAAGAGAGATTCTGGTGCTTGCGAAAACCATGGAGAAGAAAGAATGCGCGGTGAGGACGTCGAGCTGCACGAAGGAAGAGGTGGACGCCATTTTAATTCAGTGCGGTCGACTAAGCCGGAGGTCCTCCGGAAAATCTTCCAACGAAACCAAGGATCCCCGTACCCTCACCAGCAGCACGAGCACGAAGAGGCATTCTGGTTCAAAGCGGCATCTTGAGCATCAAGGAGATGAGAAAGAGAACATTGAAGATCACGCAGATGCTGCTGACGATGAAGGAAGAGGGAAGATGCACAGCAGCGGCCGGTCCTCTCACAAGAGGACGCCGAGCGGTGGTGAGATGGGAGGCGTGGTTGAGTACTATTACAAGCGATCCAGCAGCAGAGAACGCAATCCAGCTGAGCAACAGTCCGGTAAGAGTGCTGGTGGTGAGGCAAGAAGAAGAGTGAGCCGCTCGCCGGGAAAGCGGCAGGAGGCAACTCCGGAAAAGAGCAATAGGTCCTTGCGATCCGTAAGGTCTGCCTCGTCGGAGATTGGTGGCCGGTTGTCAATAAAAGGAACCACAACCTCACCTCGCGTTCACGGTCACCTGTGGCCGGCCGATCAGCCAATACAGCAGAAACCAACAGTACGCACCCAACTCAGACGCTGAGCCGGAGCTCTTGGAAAAAGACTGATCGTTCACCTTACAGACGGCCAATTCTCGTCAGCGATTCAACACCAACAGTGCAGGACCCAACAGATCCATCGATGACCATCACTGCCACAACAAATGGAGACACTGAAGAAGAAGGAAAGAGGAAAAAGATCAATCATCAATCTCATGCTCGCCCGCGTAGCGTGGATGGTAGCTCGGGCGCCGGAAGCACGAAAGATTATCGAAGTAGCGGCAGCACCACCATCACGTTGCCTCATATTCGTGAGCAATTGCTTACTTGCAGAGCCAAGCAGGTTCAGAGGCAACCTTCCCCAGCGAAAACTCCGCCTGTTTCCGAAAAAGTACCCATTGAAGCGTCAGCAGAAATCACAGAGGAAGCACATTTATAAAGCGAAAGCCGAACTCTCACAAGGTCCATATCTGGTCGAAGATCGGCAGTTGAATCGGTAATTGATTATCTTGAAGAATCTCCAGAATTGTACCTTCCGGCATGTGTTTCGAAAGCCTGCACTATATTAGAAGCAGTAGCTGACCTTAACGCCAAAGGAACAGCCGGAAGGGCTCGCGACGTCGTCTCCTTCGAGCTTTTGGATTCGGCGATTCGACACGGTGAAGACAATCAATATTCAAACAGCTTGCACAAGTATGTGTCAGTGAGAAGGGAGATGGTAGCACAGCCAGCCTATTCGGAAGGCTAAGAATCATCGGTTGGGAGTAACACAATAATGACTTGATCTTCTCCTTGGGAACCAGCATCTGCAGACTCTACTGATCGATGGTTTGATGGAAACTCATTCAATAAGTTGATGGTGCCGGAGGAAGCTAACTCTGCTTCTTCTTCTGCGTCTTCTTGGTTCTTCGGAGGGGAAGACTTGGAGGAAGCAGGGCGTGTCGTGGCAGGGAGATCGAACAGTTCGGCAGAACTGGAAAAAATGCTTGTGTGAGGTACAATGGAAGATTGAGGTCGGAGAATATGTCTAACAATAGCGGCAGCAGATTTATGCCGGTGATAACGTTAAGCAACAGCATGAAGAGAGAGACCTTCCGCGATGGAAATGTGAAGGTTCTGAATGCTCCGCCAGGGAGGTGACTGTTTTTTGTTATACCGTCTGATCGTTATGGAATTGTGAGCGGGGTGAAGGCCTGGAGGAAGCAGGGCTTGTCGTGGCAGGGAGATCGAACAGCTCGGCAGAACTGGAAAAAAATGCTTGTGGGAGGCGGCACAATGGAAGATTGAGGTGGGAGAATATGTCTAACAATAGCGGCAGCAGATTTATGCCGGTGATAACGTTAAGCAACAGCATGAAGAGAGACCTTCCGCGATGGAAATGTGAAGGTTCTGAATGCTCCGCCAGGGAGGTGACTGTTTTTTGTTATACCGTCTGATCGTTATGGAACTGTGAACGGCGTGCGGGGATGGTTGTTTTTCTGACTTTGTATTGGTTGAAAGATTGACATGAAGAAGACCTTTTATGGTCTCATGGTTGTACTTCAGAAGTTGCATCTCTGTTTTTCTCATTTGAAAGGAAGTCTCTCTCTCTCTCTCTCTCTCTCCATTGTGACAATGGAAGACGTATTCGAGTCACTATCAGTGTTGACCCTTTTCAGCAACTTCTATCGATTTCGATAACACCTTCTCAGCAGCTCTTCTATATTTTAACAGTAAAGAGTTAATTGTTACCAAAAACCAACAGTAAAAAGTTAATGGGCCAATAAATATAGTGAAGATATTCTTTCCATGCTAACTTCCAGATTTCCACTGAATGTCTAAATCAAATTTTCCTAATTAAATTATGAGTACCGTAATTGGTTTGCCTTAAAATTTTTCTCTCAAAGGTTCTTATCAACGGCTTTTAAGCTCAAAATTTACAACTTTTTTACTCAGTCTTCCTTTAATTATGTTTTCCAGTTCAAGAATTTTCTTGTTCAAAAGATACTTCAAGTCTCGAGCTCACGAGACACCGGTTTGCGGGGCTTGGGTTCAGTAATTTTGGTTCCTTCCAAATCGAATTCAGATTCAGTATCTGGGTCGATGGATCCTTTTGGATGAACAATTTCATTTTGTTCCACTTTGGAAATTTTTCTTTATAATCTGACTTGGATCAATGTAAGATCCATGTCTAACAGTAATTGGATCAGATGACCTAACTTAAAACATATGATCCAGTTTGATATTCATGGTTTCTACTACCATTTTCCTTTGATTAGCAAGCTGGGATTGTAAAGTAGACCCCTACCAGTTGTGCACATCCTGGGTATCGAACTCACAAACTTTAACTTGAGCCTTCTTTCGATTCAATCCTAGGCAGTGAAGCCATAGCTTGTTGGAACACAGACAGATAAACATTTATTTATGTCCGACCAACACATGTTCATGTTTAGCTCATACGACATAAGCAGATAACTCAGCTTCAGTTCTACATAAGTCACAAAGTGAGCTGGGTGCCGAGCTGAACAACAAGCAGCTTGGTTCACCAATCCGTGGATTGGATTGCCTACACCAATTTGGATCGTGGAACTAGTTCATGTCATGTATATAAGAGAATTAAGTTTGATTCATTGCCATACTTCCTTTCAAGGCCTAACGAGTGCATTTGCTCCTCGGAGACTTGGTTGAATGGAAGAATCAACCCCTTGGAAGGGAACAAGTCGCTCTTAACTTGGCTTGGTTTGGCTAGTTCCTAGCTCATTCGTGTTCAATTTCTTAAACCATGTAAGCTGAACATGGTGTACTTGGCTCGGTCCAATCCCCGGTGCTTGATTCGTGTGGGAAACCATGGTTGCACCCGTTGCATTCTGTGGACATTCGTGTCGTCGAATGCCTCATCTTTTTCCTATATACCATTACTTCAAGGTAATTATATTAAGGTATTTAAGGTAAATGAAGGGTTATCTTTCCTACTAAATGTTTCAACACAAAGCATTTTCTAGGTAAACAATTTAGGGTATTAAAGGGACTTCTTTTTTTATACAAGAGGAGGTTGGAGCCTAACACACATACCCACGCATGCACCCTCTGGGAGTCGAACTCACCATGCCAACTCTCTGGGTGCATCTCAACTTAACTTGGTTCAGCTCAGCTTGTAAAAGAATAACTTTCCTTTGAGAATGTGTTCCAACAAAGACAGTGCAGCTCAAGCATAACAATGACGAACAGTAATTCAACTCATTCGACTCATTTACCATCACTACCAGTAATCCATATTTGACATGTTGGTCATCGAATTAGGATTCGGATCGACACACGAAAGCACACTCTGGGTCTCGAAACGAGCAGGCTTTCTTCGAGAAATCCTTTGCATGGATTACAGGTGAGTGTTACAAGAATGGTGGGCTACAGATCAACCATTGACATCTCCCCCAGACCTTGTTTGAAAGTTATGGACATGGGCCAGTATGCTTGTGTCACAAGTGTTTGAAAATTAGCTTCCTAATTTGCATTATTATTATACATGCTTGCAATCAACTATCAAAGTCATGGTGTCACCTAGAAACACTAGGTGGGGTCAGCTACATGAATTCTAAGTTGAGGTGCCGTCGCTTGTAATAACAAATAAATCAATATGGAGGGTTGTTTTGAGTTAAGCCCTAACATGGCACATGATAAGGCTATGTGGAAACAAAGAATCCATGTAACCGACCCCGTCTAGCATGGGAAAAGGCTTAGTTGTTGTTGCTGTTATAGGACTGTTTTGGTTAGTGACAACCGAAATCAAGGCACATTGTTCATCTTCATAAGATTTACTAAAACCCACCTTAAATGATCATATACTACAAAAAGGGCGTTACTTTCTTCGGTACAATAGGGAGGCAGAAGTCAGATGCGTGCCCGGCGTATTGAATTCATGACCTTCAATTTGTGAGTCGGCTCCCCACCCAGGTGAGCTATTGCTTGTTGTGCTATAAGGAACTACTTTTGACTTCCAATATTTTTCCAATCAAATAAGAGGATGTGCAAAGCAGAGGCATTGGCTGCATGTACCCCAGAACTCAACCCTAAAAGTCTGAGTTTGTGTCTACCTAAATGACACGAAAACAAAATATGGGCCTGCTTTAGCTTGACTAATTTTTTTGAGAAACTTGAAACGAAATGACGAAACAAAAGTTTTGCGGGTAATATTACAGCTAACAAAGAAACCTGAAATGTTAAATGACAGTATTCAGGCTACTTGTTTCTAACACGAAACACAAAATGACACGACAAAGATGCTAACCGTAGCATCAAATCGTCCTCTAAGGTGGGGCAAACCATGTATTATAGCTCATGGATCCAACCCTGGGCTATAGGCTTTAAGTTGATTTTCGAAATTTTAGGCCTCGACTCAATGTAGATCCCCTATTATCAAAAGAGTAGCTTATTCTCAAAAGAGTGCATTAAGCAAGCCAAATAACTTGTTTCATAAAACGTGGTGAATGTCATTCAACTTTTCTTTTTGATTTTTGTTACAAGAGGAAGCCGAAGCCGAAGTCTCGCATACACACATGCACCCTCTGCAAGTCGAACTCCTCACCAGCAACAACGGCACTAGAGCACCTTGCTATTGAGCTAACGCATATAACAAGCAGCTAAAAGGGTTACATGCCTACACTCATTCTGCTTTTTTGTAAATTGCTGGTGAGTTAGGTGAGTTTCGCAAATTTCTCATTTTTTTCAGAAACAACGTCATTTTCCAAGTTCAATCAATTGCATGCTAAGTTGTGTTGATGACTGACGGAAGTCTCGTTAAATTAGTTACAATATCGTGTTTTATGTGTGAGAAAGGGCATCGCTTTGATTTGGTTGGTCATATATAACTAGGGTCCAAACGAAAATATTTTCTATTGGGTACCTTTTTGAAAATAAATTTGTTGTTTCCATCGGAGATGATTATTAAGATTGACCAATCAAACACCTCAATGAAGAATAACTAACCAAACCAACCCTGGGTTAGTTTAAGTGGGTCGCTACTTGTTCCCCTAAGCAAACCAGCTTTGGGGGAGCTTTTCCAACATAGTCGGCCGAGGTTTGAGTTGAACGGTTGAGACATTTGAGATGAACCATTCAAATCTATTTTATCATCTCACTGGTTTGAGTTTTTAGATGAAAGGTTGAGGTAATAAAGCACTTTGCATTTAATGTAACAAAGTAAAAGAATGTGATGTTACTTTTAATTAAAATCTTCATTGTTAATCATACCAAAATGATTAAAATATTTAAGTAGATTTAAACATGAACTAAGTTTGAGCATTTATCACTAACCCCTCTCTTTATATATATAGTGTTCGTCAACTGATGCAAAGACCACTTGAGTCCCTAACTGTTCTACCAAAAGGAATGATGGTTAAGAGACAATGACGATGTTAAGTTGTGATTAGTTAGAATCCGATCAACAATTATGTAATAAGAGAAAAGACATTGTTTTGATTTGATCACATAACTAAGGTCCAAACTAAGATCTTTATCTGGAACTTTTGTAAAAGAATTTTGTTGTTTCATGACAGAGGCGTCCCTTTCATTGACCAATCAATACCTAAATCAAAGAAAACTAGCCATGCCTTTCATATATATATAGATATATATAGATAGATAGAGAGAGAGAGAGAGAGGGGGGGGGGGGGGGGAATGGTATACGCTAGCAAATCTAAACAAATCCCAACAGTTTATTTTTTTATGATTGATGGTTAAAATTTAAATTTAAAAAGATAAAGTTTTTATTCATATGAGTATTTTTATTTTTGAATTTAAATTTTAAAGATGAATGGTTGAGATTTGTTTAGACTTGTTAACACCTAAATGTGTTAGCATATACAAGTTATATGTATATATATTGTAACATGCTTAAGTGCTAACACGGCTTCCGACAGCCAGCATAAAACTTCGTCAGATTTTTGCAATGACCACTATATTTTCACCCGAATGTAATAAACCAATTGCAAAGAGGGTTCCCACATCATGTTAGTTTCGCTATATTGGCGCTCGAATTTAGTGAATAATTTTAAGAGAGGGTCTCCGCATTTTGAATATGGACGGATGCGAGGGATAAGGAAGTTAGTCCTAGATAATAAGATTCGTATTGGTTATTGGAATATCGGAACATTATCCGGGAAGCTAATGGAGGTGGTAGATACTATGATTCGGAGAAAGATTCATATTCTATGTTTACAAGAGACAAAATGGGTTGGAGAAAAAGCAAAGGAGATAGAGGATACAAGTTTTAAATTATGGTACTCAGGTAAAGAAAGGCTCAAAACGGAGTTGGTATTATCATAAATAAAGATTTAAAGGATAGTGTAGTAGACATATAACGATATGGTGACCAAATCATGACATTGAAATTAGTGTTAGGAGCAGAGGTTTTAAATATAGTTTGTGCTTACGTATCCCAAGTAAGACTAGAAGATAGTATAAAAACAACTTTTTGGGAAAAGTTAGCTAAGGTAATTCAAAAGATTCCACAAAGGGAGATGATTTGTTTAGGAGGAGACTTAAATGGACATGTTGGTAAAGAGGTATTAGGATATCAAGGTATTCATGGAAACTTTAGTTTTGGGGATATAAATGAGGAAAGTAGGGAAATTTTAAATTTTGCTATGTCATTTGATCTCTTTATAGTCAATACAATCTTTTAAAAACGAGATGAACATTTAATTACTTATAAGAGTGGCTTATGACAAACACAAATTGATTACTTTATTTGTAGAAAAAAAGATAGATCGTCTTGTAAAGATTGCAAGGTAATTCCAAGAGAAAGCTTAATCACCCTACATCGACTTTTAGTTATGGATTTACAAATAAAAAAATGGACAAAGAAGAAAAGAGTGCATCAAACTATTCGAACTAAATGGTGGAACCTCAAAAGCGAGAAAGAATATATATTTAAACAGAAAGTCCTTTAAGGAGATGTTTGAAATTGTGTTGGTATACCCTCTAATATGTGGAACAATATGACTATACATATTAGGAAAGTGGCGAAAGATCTTTTAGGTGTATTTAAGAGAGGTGTACCGGCACAAAAAGAAGCTTGGTGGTGGAGTGAAGTAGTGCAAAATAAAATCAAGGCAAAGAGGGCATGTTACAAATTACATTATGCTAAGAAAACTAGTGAAACTTTAGAGGCTTATAAAAAAGTAAAGAAAGAAGCAAAAAAGGCCGTGAGTGAAGCAAAAAGCTAAAATTTGAGAGAATTTATATAAAAAACTCAACTCAAAAGAGGGTGAAAGAGATATTTTTAGGATAGCTAGGGCTAGATATAAGAAAACTAAAGATCTTAATTATGTTAGATGCATCAAAGATGATAATGAAAAAATTCTAGTGGTAAATGATGATATAAGAAATAAATAGAAAATTTATTTTTATAAGCTTTTTAATGAAAATAAAGATGTTAGTATTAGCTTACGAGAGTTAGCCAAATCAGAAAAGTATATAAACCACAATTTGTACCGACGTATTCAAAAGAATTATGTCAAAGAGGCTCTTAAACATATGAAGGGTGGTAAATCGGTAGGACTAGACAATATTCTTATACAAGTTTGGAAAATACTTAGAGAAATAAGAATCACTTGGCTCACAAGACTATTTAATGAAATATGGAGAAACCAAAATATGCCCAAGGAATGAAGAGCGAGTACACTTATATCCATATATAAGAACAAGGGAGACATTAAGAATTATGCAAATTATCGAGGTATCAAGCTAATGATTCATACTATAAAATTGTCGAAAAGAATTATCGAACGTAGGTTAAGACAAGTATCAGTACATTAGAGAACCAATTTGGATTCATGTGAGGCAGATCTACTGTTGAAGCGATTCACCTTTTGAGACATTTTATGGAATATTTTAGAGCAAAAAAGAAAGACCTTCACATGCTATTTATTGATCTAGAAAAAGCTTATGATAGGATACCGAGGGAGGTTCTTTGAAGAACCTTTGAAAAAAGAGGTATCCTATTGACATACATTAACCTTATAAGAGACATGTACGATGATGCAAACATATGTGTGAGGACTCATGAAGGAATGACAGACTTCTTTGAAGTTAATATTGGGTTACATCAAGGATCAACTTTAAGTTCATACTTATTTATAATGGTGATTGATGAGTTAACAAAACATATTTAAGATGAAGTACCTTGGTGTATGTTATTTGCAGATGACATTGTGTTAGTAGAGGGGTCTAAGGAAAAAGTTAATAGAAAATTGGAACTATGGAAAGAAACATTAGAAAGCAAAGGACTCCAACGTAGTAGAACAAAGACAAAATATATGGAATGTAAGTTTGATCATTTGGTTACTTCAGATGACATAGAAATTAAAATTGGCACACATTGCATCTCTCAAAAGAAAAGTTTTAAATACCTAAGGTCAATCTTTCAGAGCGATGGAAGAATTGATGAAGATGTTACGCATAAAATTAATGCTGGTTGGTTAAAATGGAGAGGAGCATCAGGTATTCTTTATGATTAGAAGATACCATTAAAGTTAAAAGGTAAATATTATAGAGCGGCAATTAGGCCTGCAATGTTTTATAGTTTTGAGTGTTGGGCAGTTAATCATCAACATGTACAAAAGATGTCTGTGATAGAAATGAAGATGCTGAGATGCATGAGTGGTCATACAAGAAAAGACCGTATACATAATGAGGTTATTAGAAACAAATTAGGAGTGACACCAATAGAGGATAAAATGAGATAATATCGTTTAAGATGATTTCAAAATATATAAAGAAGATCAGAAGAAGAACCTTTAAGAAGGTATGAAAAACTAAATTTGGAAAGTATGAAAAGAGGTAGAGGAGGACCACAAAAGTGTTGGAAAGAAACAATAAAGAATGATCTAGCTTATTGTGAGTTAAGTACTAACATAGCACATGATAGAGCTATGTGGAAACAAAGAATCCATGTAGCTGACCCCGTATAGTATGGGAAAAGGCTTAGTTGTTGTTGTTGTTGCTGCTTAAGTGCTAAACACATTCAAACAAATCTTAATCATTTATCTTTATAATGGTTGAAATTTAAATTTAAAAAATAAAAAATATATAGATACTTAATTCATATATATATGTATATTAATTTTTGAATTCAAATTTCAATCATCCATTGTTCATCCTTGAGATAAATGATTTAATCTTTTAATATGACTGCTGCATTATTCTTCTTTTTTGTTACAATTCGAGGTCGAAGCCGTGTACCAATCACGAGTCGAACTCCTGCCGCGGCAACAGCGTCACAGCATATCTTGAATGCGCATACTCATTGCGTAACATTACAGAAGCAAGTTGGCATCTTAAATAATCTATAATGCGTATATTGGGTATTAAATTTGAGCTGGTTGCGTATTCGATCATTCTTGTATTCAAAACAAACAGAATTGTTGACTGAGAAGGTGCGCACCATCATTTAAGTGAGCGCCTATCGAGGTGACAAGGGACTATCCACACTCCTCTTTCTTTTGTCTTCCACACTAATAAAGGAGACGCCGATGTAGTTGCGGATTGACTGGAAGGTTGTGGCACACACCTCTGCAACCAGTGGACGGGTCCGTCCGTCCATTGACTCACTCGATCAAACCTGTGGATGTCAATGGTTAGGGTTTGGCTCGTTCCATCACCTTTCCAGATGCACCAATACATGCAGCAAGGTGAGAAGACTGAACTTCGACAGTACATTGCATGTTTTTTTTAGGGAGTCGGACCTTCTTACCTACCTTGCTTCCCACTTCACTTCTCACCTATTAATTCTCAAATAGGCTCACTTTTGATAAGTCTACTTATTGGCTTTCGATAGCATGAGTGTAATTTAGGTTTTTTTAAGATAGATAAGATCAAATAACTATATTGTATGTATAGAGAGAGAGATTAGATGTTGTCAACCTCTCTCATAATCACCTTTTACTTTTAAAGAGTATTGTG